>PVKZ01001107.1:0-485246 GCA_004027375.1 Macroglossus sobrinus
ATTTGTAGCTGCATTTTTTTTTTTAAATGATTTGAGGGTCATGAGTCCTATGAAAAGCTAATGAAAGCCATAGATTCTCTCTCTGGAAAAGGAGGTACATTGTCATTTGGTTAAATTTCGGAGGTTGTTGGGTAGAGGTTGGTGTACCCTCTAAAGCCAATCACAAATCCAGACCAACACTCCCTGCTTTAAATGCCGGTGTTACCAAGTTCCAGCGTCAGCTCAATTTCATTTGTACGTCTTCCTGGAGCCACCTTATCCATTCCCATTGTTGTCACCTTTTATAGACAGCTGGTGCCCGAACCTATAACTGCGCTCCCCTCTTTTAGAGCCAGACCGTCGGAATACGCAGGTCCTGTACGTCTGACTTCCCCTGGCACTGCAACTTCTACAAATCTCAAACCCAGGCCACCATCTTCCCTCCTAAAATAGCATCTCCTCTTTCTGTATTATCTCAGTGAATGGAACCTGTATCCACCCAGTTTCCTGAATCAGAAACCTGTACTTCATCAATTGACTCCAAATCGTCCTTTCACTTTACAAGCTTTCAGTTATAACGAATCCAGTCATTCTTTCTCCTTTCTGTGTATGACTCGATTCTTTTTCTGCACACCTGATGCAGCTTCTTTAATTCTGTTGTAACGGTCTTTTTGAAAATGATGTTTCAGTCTAGCACCACTGTCATCCATTCACAGACAGCTGCCAGAGTAATCTCTCGCGTATACCAATCCAAAGCTTTGCCTGCTATATAGCAGGAAGTCAAATGTTCAGTGAGTTCATATTTAGAATGTTAACTCATGTACCCTCACAGCCAGATTTGAGGATAATATAATTAGGATTATATCATATTTTAATAATGCCCCATTTGAAGATGAAGGAGGTTTAACAGAGTTGAATAATTTGTCTAGGCTCTTGCATTTAGGAGGAAAATAGAACTGAAAAATAGTAGCCGCCAGGTGAGGGGATTGTGGCTGCTGCTTATCTAGGAGGATTAGAGTTCTTTTGTAATTTATCATAGCTTTAGGAAGACTATGACAGTTAATGCAGCATGCAATCTTTTTTACTTTTAATCCCAGGATACTTCAGGTGCCAGTTAACTGAATGTTGTGCAGTAAATGTACTTGCCGATCAGAGCTTCAGTGCTATTGTGTCTAATCTTTCTTTCCACAGACATTTACTGAGCCTTTTTGTGAAGGTACTGGTGCTATGAGTTTCAGAGGCCTGGCATGTATCAGTCATGAATCCTGCTGGAGGAGTTTCTGAGCTGGTAGGGAAGGTGCAATACATACATAATTAAGTACAGCAGGATGTAGCAGGTGGTAAGCACTGATGTAGCTATTGAAAGAAAAGGTCTAGAAGGAATAGCAGCTTTCAGAAGTGAATTTATGACCAAGTAACAACCCAGGGTAATTCCTCAAAGAGAACCAACCATTTCTAATAAATTACTAAGGAGAAGATTTGGGAAATTATAAAGGACTGGATAAAGGGATAAAATGCCCATTATAGGGTTTGAAGAGGCTTGGCTGTTCCTGAAAAGCATTCTGGGACAGAGGCCATACATTCTAGAAATGGTGGCCTCACTCTGGTTTTGTAATTTCTGGAAACACTATCAAACCCATAGCAGATGTTTTTAGTATTACTTGTAAGAGTGCTGTTTAGTGTTTGCCACAGAAAAGGGAATATACCCATCCTCAATTCATTCTCTCTTAAAAGAAAAATTCTTACTTTTAAGGTGTCATGGAAAAACTCCAGCTTGGCCCAGAGATTCTGCAGAAGGAGAATCCAAAGCTCATCTATGCCAGATTGAGTGGATATGGCCAGTCAGGAAGATTCTCTAGGGTAGCAGGCCATGACATCAATTATTTGGCTTTGTCAGGTATGTTAAAAATATTTTCTCTACACTTTTCATTTTGTTTCCAGTCAAGATCTACAGGTGGACTAATTAAAAAGAATCTTTAATGGTGAAGGTTTAAATATCAGAATCAATAAGGAGAGCATGGCTGTTTAAAAAGGGTTGGTTTATCTTGGAACAGTCCTTCTCAACCTTTCACTCCCACCCCCACCCCTTCTTAACACATTTGAGGGATAATGTATTCTCACTGGTAGCATCCTTACTGCATTTGTAGCATCAGTTCTCAGGCAAGCTCCTACTAGGAAGTAAGGGGCTTGACGGTAACAGGGATGGTTGCTCTGTAGTTTGGAAATACTGATATAGTTTAACTATGACATTCCTCTCCCCACATCTTCATTGAGACTCATTGCTTGACTCACATTTTAGACTTCTGTGAATACTAGGTAAAGCCTGTGGTCGTAATACCACTTTATTAGTTTTTGCCTATGAGAACATGCCTTAGAATGGCCTAATTCTAGAATTTTAAAAACTGTGTGTTGTTGAGTAAAGGAAGTCTCAAAATTTCTATGAGTCACATTTAAAGGTTGAAGAAAAGCGTGAGTGTAAAATTGATTTTTCACATCTATTTTAAAATTTAATTCCTTTTTCTTGTGTTTGATTATTTTCTTGCATCTCTAATAAGAATGGAAGTGCATAATACTGTTAACCCATAAACTAAATTGATAACACTTTTTCTTCCTGAAACATCTTCTTATTTTACTCAGCGAGTAAAAACTTAGCAATAAAATTCTGAAAACATTAGGTAGAATAAAGTTTTAGGGAAGAAAAAACAAAACAAAACAAGGAACCATGTCCAAGGGAAAGCCTGTTTATAGATATGCTGAATAGGTTCAGAATTGGAAAAGCATTATGTACTAGTTTTCACTAAGGGAAGCAACTAGAGAGATTGGTTATTGCTCTGAGATGTTCATGTATTTATTTAAAAGAGACATTAAATTTGCAGCCAGTGTTCCTTGATTTTTTTTTGTAGGTGTTCTGTCAAAACTGGGTAGGAGCAGTGAGAATCCGTATGCCCCACTGAATCTCCTGGCTGACTTTGGTGGTGGAAGCCTCATCTGCATACTGGGCATTCTGATTGCTCTTTTTGAACGCACACGCTCTGGCAAAGGTCAGGTCATTGATGCAAGCATGGTAAGTGTTAATTGGGGGAAATGATACGCTTGCCTATTGTGCATAAGTATGCTGTATGGCTGCCTCAAATCCGTTTCTGTATAAGACGAGATCATTGAGATTTGAAGTTTGAATTCAAGTTACAAAGGATATCTTTTTTTAAAAAATAGTCTTATGTCCTTTTCATGTGTCAGAATGTCATAGTTTGATCATCTATTTGTGGAGTCAATTATCTAAAAATTTGGTGACTCACTTGATTCTGTTTTAATAATTTTCCCCAAGCTATCTCTTCTGATTAGAATATAATTTTTAAGCACTCTTTATTCAATATGGTGCTCAAGAAGTACTCCTTAGCAGTAGAGGAGATTCTTAAGGATGCTAAGGTAAGGTGGATCAGTCTAGACCTTCCTGCTGCATTTTGTAGGGGAGACCTTGACATCATGGTGCTTTGGTGTTTTCACTGTCATTCCTTGAGCCTGTGTGTCATGTTAAGTCATTCACTTTTTCTGTGTGATTTCTTCTAATCTGGTCTCGTCTGAAATGCATTGGTATTTTAAAGGGGAGGAAACCAAAGCGTAGGAATTTGCCCAAGGTCTCACAGTTAGTTGATAAGAGCCCAATCCAGTGCCCAATCCCACGCCACACGTTTGCATGTGGACAGATCTTTGGAAGTAGCATGAGGGATGAACTTGAGAGACTTAAGACTGGAGGCAGAAAGATAGTTGCTGAGTTATGCTGAGAGATAAATGCAAGTACTGAGGTAACTAATAGTGGAACGGGTCTGGGTTTAGGGGATATTTGAGATGTAAAGTGGCTGGGATTTGGCAATGCATTTGCAGCAAGGGAAGAGGAAGGAATCAAGGATGGCTCCCCGATTTCTGGCTTGGGTGACCTGGCAGCTGTGTCCTGGCAACCTGGGAGAGGACTATGGAGGAAGAGGCAACAGGGCACAGAGGTTAAGAGCGCAGGCTCTGATGGCTGGCTTCCTCCATCCCAGCTCTGCCATTTTCTAGCTCTTTGATCTTGGGTTAAGTAACTTCTCTGTGCCTCAATTCTTTGTAAAATGGAGATAATAATGGTACCTACCACAGAACATTGCTTGAGAATTAAATGAGTTCAGTGTTCAGCGTAAACAGTGCCAGGCACTCTGTAAGAGATCGTTATCGTCGTCGTTCGAAGAAGAAAAAGAAGAAAAAAAAGACATCAGTTTGGTCATTTCAAATTTGAAGTGCCTTTCAGATATCCAGATGGAATGCTTGACGTTAGGGACTGGAAACAGGTTTCGGTCATTTGGGAGCCATGTGAGACTGATCCGCTGTGTTAGGGGACACGCCATGGGCATTTGAAGAGTGAGCAGAAGAAGAGAAGCAAGTGCTAAGGAGAACTAAGTGAGGGACCAGAGGGAATGCTGTCATGGAAACAGAGGCAAGAGGAATGGTCAGGGCATATGTCAGTGGTGACCTCAAGAGTTTAAAATCAAACCTGTAAATTGGATTTGTGATTGGTGACCTTGTGAAACTGTTTTATCATAATCCCTCCCTCCAGAGCCCTGGCTTGCACTTCTCTTCTCAGGCTAATCATGCCCAGCTTTTGTCTGCTTCTGTGCCCTGTGATGCTGCCCTCAGGGTACCTTTCTCATTGTCTTTTGTGTCCATCTCTGAAATGATCTCAGTAGGAGCTGTGCAGCTGCTCTTTGTGTCCAGCTCCTAGCCCAGTCCCCGCCTGCACTAGGAGCAGCATCAGTGCCAACTTTCCTTACTCGAAGCCCAGTACAAGTCTGGGTGCTTTGCCTGTGTCTGTCTTCCTTTGATCCACATGACTGCCTGAAGGAGGTATGCTCTCTCTTATTTGGCATTTGAAGACTTTCAGCCTTGGAAAGGATAAGTGAAAGGAAGTCTAACGAGTCAGAAGCACTGCCCTCCACAGTTTGACTCTGAAGCCCAGGCTTTCAGTCACTGCCCTTTACTGCTCTCTGCAGGCGCGGTGCCTGTGGCTCACAATGACTGAACTAAGAACAAACATAGGCCGTGGGAGTTTTAAGGAGAATTTAAGGCTAAATACTTATTGAGTTATAATTTGAATAATTTGCTAATGGCCTGTTGTTGCTTATTTATAGTCAAATATTAACAAAAGTTAAATGCTACTTTCATCAGACTATGTCTAATGATTAGGAAGATGGTAAGATTTTAGTATATGTGAAAATATTATAAGATTTATTCAGGGTTCATGTTTGCATTAGGATGTAGTGAATGCTGACTAATTACTCAAGGTCAAATCGATCAGTAAGCATCATATTCATTATTTTCCACATCTCTGAGAACCCTTGTGATACAAATAGTTATAGAAGCTGAATTACCTTATTCTTGTAGGCCAGTAGTTTTCAGATGTTTTTAGCAGCAGAATCTTTGACCCAGGTCTGCTTCTGATGACTTGGAGTCATCTCTTCATAGTACTTTTTCCTCGGAGACTGTAGAGGTAAGACAACTGTGGAACATGGGGTCCTGATCTGGGGAGTGTACCTGACTTGGGGAGCTGTGCATCAACATGTGCAGGCCTTTGGCCTACATGGATCTACATGATGAGAACAATATAAAAGGTTGGGAAATTGAGGCTGCAGTTTCTATGGGTCACAGGGCTCTTGTCTGTGGCCACATACACTGCGTAGGAGTGAGCGGGCAAGGGAGCCATGTGCCTGGGGAGCCTGGTGAACAGATGAGGATTGGAACTGCTGTGTCTCTTGGCCTGTATCCTCTTATGGCACTAAGGTGAGATTAGATTAGAACCTGTTTCTAAACAGAGACTCATGGGCATGGACAATAGACTAGTGGTTACCAGAGAGTGGGGAAGGAGTAAGGGTAGGTAGATGAGGCAAAAGGGGTCAGATATGTGGTGATAGACATCTAAGTATGGGCAGTGAATATATATATATGTTTTCTTGTTGAATTGTACACCTGAAACTTACTAGATTTCGTTAACCAATGTCACCATAATATAAATAAACAAACAAACAAACGTTGTAATTTAAAAAAAAATAAAAGAACCTGTTTGTGTCCTGAATGGACCCGTAACTCTGTTAGTGCATCTTTTTTTGACAGCCTCATTGGTACATCTAGTGTGTAAGAGATTGTATATGTATATATATAATTGTGTGTATCATTATATATGTGTGTACGTATATATGTGTATAGGCATATGTATATGTGTATGTATAAATGTGGGGACTCACTCAGATCTCTATAACTCAGTTTCAAAAAAGAGCACTGCCATAGGCTGTTTATACAAACTCCGCTATTTGGCGATGTCAAATATTAGAACCATAAAATAAGGTGTACAGGAGATTTCAAGTTAAAAGGGAAAATTGGGATGTATCTAAAGTGATATTTTATGTTTTATTTTTCACAGCCAGTAACTGTGAGAAGTCCCACACTCACAGCTGGAATGGGGTCCCCTCCATGGTAACCTCAGAGACCAGGAGCCGTTTTGATGGCTTCCCCCCAATGGGGAGCCAGAATCATTGGGATCATAAAGCCCTAGGTCAGAGAAGGAGTCTTCTCCAGGCAGCCCCCGTGCCTTGTGGTATTCATACCTGAGGGTGTGACTCTGTCCCTGTTTCTTTGGGGTTCTGTGGGGAGCCGGCATTCCTAAACCAGTTTGGACTCAGAAAACCCATGTATGTGTACTGTTACGTTTATAGGCACGCCTTGGAAATATTGCAGGTTTGGTTCCAGACCACTGCAGTAATGCGAATATTGCAATGAAGTGAATCACACGAATTTTTGGTTTCCTGGTGCATATAAAAGTTATGTTTATACTGTACTTCAGTCTATTAAGTGTGCAATAGCATTATATCTAAAAAAAAATGTACATACCTTCACTTTTTAATTACAAGAGACTTTATTTCTAAAAAAAATGCTAACCATCGTCTGAGTTTGTTGGACAAAACCAATAGACTTGCTCGACTCCAGGTTGCCATAGACACTAAATTTGTAAAAAGACGCAGTATCTGTGAAGTGCAATAAAGCAAGATATGCCTATGTTTTTAAACTTTCAAGTGATTATTCAAGTTAAAATATATTAAATACTTAAATATGGTTTCCTTGGGCTTGGAGTCAAACTAAAATAGGCTAAATTTAACTGTAATGCGATTTACCTTTAGAATGTGATATGCTTTATATATCTGTGTATGTGTTTATAGATGAGATCAGAAGATGGATTTTTAAAAACCTTTTGCTTTATTTTAAACTTTTTATCCTGACAGTTTTTAACATATACAGAAGTAGGGAGAATATACTGTAAATGAACGTTCGTGTACCCTCACCTAACTTCAAAAATTATCAACATTTTGCCAGTCTTTTTTGAAAGGAAGAAAAATAGTAGTGCCTTCTAAGTCTTTTCTGAACAGTATTTTCTGAACTGAATAGTGTAGAAACCCACTCTACTGTAAACCTTCTCTGACTTAATTTCTCAAAATACTTGAGAAACTGTAAAATTAGATATAACATTCCTATACTCTAAGATAAATATTTTTGCACAAATAATAAATAAACACCTAAATAGAAAGTAATCATGCATTCACAGTTTAATTGTCTGGATTTGTATTCCGTTTCTTCAAAGGTGGAAGGAACGGCATATCTAAGTTCTTTTCTGTGGAAAACTCAAAAAAAGGGGCTGTGGGAACAACCTCGAGGAGAGAACATGTTAGATGGCGGAGCACCTTTCTACACAACTTACCGTACGGCAGACGGGGAGTTCATGGCTGTTGGAGCACTAGAACCCCAGTTCTATGAGCTGCTCATCAAAGGTGCGTCACTTCCATATACCTCCTTCCACCCCCTTTTTCCATGGATCTCCTTTAGCCTCTATTTTGGGGCCTTTTGAAATTCATAGTATCTTTTATTACATATCCTACTTCATAATTAATCTAATTACAACCATCATTATATTGGAGGGTATTTCCCCCATTTTTTAATGACAGGTAATATTACAAATCTATAAAATATCTCAAGGTTATAAAAAAATTAATAATCTCTTTTGTGGGAGTTCAGTGTTTTTATTACATTTCATACTCAGTAGTGTTGGCTATTTATTTTACGCTTGTGTGCTCTTATATTATTCTTCCCTAGAAATGACCTGCTAGTTCTACAGTTCCTGTTTCTTGATATATGTCCCCCCACACTCAGTGTCAGGGGTCACCAAAGCAAAGAGAGACTTTAGTGAATGAGATTTCATTGGAATATGCTACTGTCACTTGCTTCTGCAGCTTACCTTTCTTTCAGATACTTGTCTTGCTGGCATGCTCCTACAAGTTAGCAAGAAAATTTGCGTTCCCTTCTTCCCTAATTAAATAATTGAACTGACGTTATTTCATTGCTGTGAAATGTTTGAATTTAAAGTTCGCTTTCAGATAATTTAGTATCTAAGTAGTTTTAGATTATACTCTGAAGTGATGTGACAAGCTGGTCCCAGTGCATTTGTTTTTCAACTTTACTTTTAGAGTTTCATTATTATGTTCAGTAGCTTTTCAGATGCAATGTACTGCTCAGAGTGAGTTGCATAGAGCTGAAATGATTGTTTTTGCAAGTATCAAAGCATTTTATGATCAACTATGTTAACTTCACCAATTTAAATATCGTTGGAAACACTGTAGAACAGAGTAGTTTATCTAGATGACATAAGATGCCTTTCTGTCCACAAATTAAAACTTAGAATAGAAGATGTTAATTCAAAATTCTGGACAGAATAGTACTAAACAAGGGGCTGAGTGGTGGGAACAACACTCTTCACGATGGTGCAGGGCCCTGGAAAGCAGCAGAGACGTGGCACAGTGAGTTTGTGCCTTATAAAAACCTTGTCTATATGCATTGTCTGTGGAGAATTAATATGTAGTAATAAAATTGACCAAACTTTAGCCAGCTTTTTATTATCACCATGCATAGGCATTTCTAAAAGACAGTGATGACACATACTCAGTGAAAAACATTTTATTGGATTGAGTTCTATACAATTGCTGCAGCTACTGTTGAGTTCTAATAATATGTGTCAGCTTTATTGGCACATTTTTTATTACTTGTCCTTTAGTAAATATCGCATAGAAGTTATTCAGAGAACTCCCAATTATAAACTTTCACCTGAATGTTTTCTTTTAAGAGTTTTATAGTTTCAGCATTCACATTATGTCTCTGATCCATTTTGAGTTTTAATTTTTGTATACTAAGTGAGGTAGGGATTTAACTTCATTCTTTTGCATATGGCTATCCAGTTTTCTTAGCACAATTTATTGAAAAAATTACTCTTTCTCCAGTGAATGGTCTTAGCATCCTTGTTAAAAATTGATTAACCATAAATGGAAAGGTTTATTTTTGGACTCTTAGTTCTTTTTCACTAATCCATGTGTCTATCCTTATCCAGCACCACACCATCTTGCTTACTGTAGCTTTGTAGTAAGTTTGAAATTGAGAATTGTGAGCCTTTTTTCTTTTTCAAGATTGTTTTGGCTATTCAGAGTGCCTTCCATTTTCATATGAATTTTAGGATTATCTTGCCAATTTCTGCAAAAAAGGCAGCTGGGATTTTGATAGGGGTTGTGTGGAATCTATATCTGTATGAGAGTAGTGTCATCTTAACAATATTAAGTTATGATCCACAAATATGGAGTGCTATTATTTAGGTCTTCTTTACCTTTTTTCAGTGATGCATTGTAGTTTTCACTATGCAAGTCCTGCGCTACTTTGGTTAAATTTATTCTAAAGAATTTTATGCATATTGATACTTTTATAAATGGTAACATTTTAGGATTATTATATGGAAATACATGATGTATAGTGATTTTAAAAATGTTTATCTTGTTTCCTGCAGCCTTCGTGGGCCTTTTTATTCTAGGTGTGGATCTCCCTGAGTTTGTCTTGAGTTCCTTGAGATTCTTAGATGTACAATTAATGTTTTCCCATCAAATTTGGAAATTTTTAGACATTATTCCTCCAAAGATTTTTCTGCCCTCTCTCTCTCTTCTCTGTTATTCCCTAAATGTATATGTTGCTATTTCTGATGGCATCCCACAGGTCTCTGAGACTCTTAATTTTCCTTTATTCTTTTTTCTTTCTGTTCTTTAAACTCAGTTTAACTCTCTCCAGGTTTACTGATTCTTTCTCTTATCTGTTCATGTCTGCGGTTAAGTTCCTCTAATGAAATTTTCATTTGTTATTGTACTTTTCAACTTCATAATTTCTATTTAGTTCTTTTTATCAGTAATTTTTATCTCTTTATTGATATTCTCTATTTGATGAGACACTATACTTTTCCTTTGATTTTTTAAATATGATTTACTTCAGTGCTTTGAATATATTTAAAATAGCTCATTTGAAGTTTTTGTCTAGTAAATTCAATATCTGGGCTTCTTCAGGGACAGTTTCTGTTGATTGCTTTTTTTCTTTCCTGTATATGGACCATGCTTTTATTCCTTTTTGCATTGCTCATAATTTCTCATTGAAACTGGATGCTTTAAATAATGTAATGTGCAACTCTGGTGTATGCTAGGCCTCCCCTTCCCTTTCCCTTTCCTGTTGCTTGTGTTCGTTTATTTAATGACTTTCCTGGATGAAATCTGTATTTTTTTGGCATGTGCAGCCACTGAAGTCTGTTTATTAGCTTCATGGTCAGCTAATGATTGGAAAGAGATGTCCTTAAATGCTTTGAACCAATAAATCACCTAGCCTTTTCTGAGGTCCTCTGTGCCTTCACTTACAGCTTGTACATAGCCTCAGGGTCAGCCCGATGTGAAAGATTAGGACCTTCTCATATGTTTCCTGGGCATGCTTGCTGCCCTGGGCATGTGCATGAATTCTAAATTCTCAGGAATATGTTAGAGCTTTTCAAACTCCCCTATGGACATCCTCTTCCCCACTTTTTTCCTTTAAGTTTTTTTTGATCAGCTTCATGTTAGTTCCAATAAGTAATGCTACCTCAGAAAGCTATGATATTAAACCGTTGACACTGATTTTTAAAAAAATTTAAGGTCCACAGATGATGGTTTAATTCATATATACTGTAAAATGATTACACAGTAGGTTCAGCAAACATCCATTTTCAGTCTTGAGAGAGCTTTTTCTGTGTATCCCCAGTTGTAGGACTTCTATTCAGCTGGACTTCAGGCGGCTCCCAATGATGGATATTCTGTAGTTTAGTTTTCATTTTGATGTGATTCTGAGAGGAGGCAAACGCCGCATTTACATATTCTGCTATCTTGACTGGAAGCCTCTTTTTTTTTTTACGAATGTTCTGGGACTAGGGCACTGTGACCTCTGAGTCAGATCAGATAAAGCAGGTCCTGAAAATAGAGCCTTTCAGGGAGCTTCAAGACAGCCCCCTCTGTTTGCATCCACAGCCTTTTGTGGTATCCTCAACTTTTTTTCTCTTTCTAAGTTCACTAAGGATCTTTAGCTGACAGGTGGCTTGTATTTTATTCAGATTTAGCGCATTCAGCCAGCTTTTGCTTAATCTGCATTGTCTATGCCAAAATGCCTCAGCATTTTCCTTCATTTACATTATTTACTTGCAAAAGTAGTACTTTTAGTAATCACACATATATATATACTTCTTTCTTAGGCCTAACTGGACACACTCCCATCTCTATAAAGATTTTTTGAGGTAGTTTTAATTATTTATCTCACTTATTTTACCTTATATTTTGAGATCTTTGAGACCAATACTCTGAAGTATTTAAACATAAACACACAGTTTTTGTAAGGTGCAAACTCCACCTTGCTGTGTCCTTTCTGCTTTTCAGGGTAAAGAAATCTGAGATAGCAAGACTCTTCTGGTATAATCAGATAAGCTATAGAGGTTTTTTTTTTTTTAAAGTTGTTTTAAAATATTATTAAAAGGAAACCAAAAAGTAACAAGTATTAGCAAGAATGTGGAGAAACGGGAACCCTGTGTATTACTGGTAGGAATGTAAAATTGTACAACCACTGTGGAAAACAGCATGGTGCTTCCTCAAAAAAGTAAACATAGAATTACCATATGATCCAGCAATTCCACTTCTGGGTGTATACACAAAAGAATTGAAAGCAAAGACTCAATCAAATATTTGTATGTCCATGTACATTAGTATTATTTACAATGACTAAAAGATGTAAGCAACCCAGGTGTCTATCAGGAGATAAAAGGATAAATAAAATGTGGTATGTACATACAATAAAGTATTTTTTGGCCTTAAAAGGAAAAGAATTCTGACATATACCACAACATGGATGAACCTCGAACACTAAGTGAAATAAACCAGTCACAAAAGACAAATACTGTATGATTCTGAGATACCTAGAGCAGTCAGAATCATAGAGACAGATAGTAGAATGGTGGTTTTCAGCGATGGGGGAGGGAGAGTGGGGAATTAGTGTTTAATGGTACAGAGTTTAAGTTTGGGAAGATGAAAAGCTCCAGAAGTGGATGGTGGTGATTTATATTGTTCCAGAACAATATCCGTGTTCTTAATGCTGCAGTGCTTACACTTAAAAATAACTACAATGGTAAATTTTATGCATGCATATTTTATCACAATTAAAAAACATGAAAAAATTCAAAATATAATAGTTTTTTAGGAAAAGAAATAAAGCAGTACTTAATTTGTATAGTAAGAAGTAAAAATTCTTGTTTGTCCTTTCACTTGGGGGAAGTTTGGGATGTGTCCTTCCAGAACGTTTTCTGTGCATATACAAAGAACAAATATGTTATTTTTTTTTACAATTTATAATTTATACTATATAAAGTCATATAAATTTATAATTAATAGCCATTTCTTTTTATTCAACAATATAGCAATGACATTCTTTCTTGTTGGTATAAAAGATCTTCATACTCATCCTTTTTTTATAGCAGCCTTATGATATTTTGTGGTATACTTCTACTACTAAAGTTTATTAACCATTTCTTTATTCAAGTTTATTTATACCTTTTCCAGTTTTTTATTAAACAAATAATGTTTATTTTTTATTAATAAACATTCATCTTTGCACATTACATACTTACAAAATGATTTTTGATTACTTAGTATGTGCCTAATATATTACAGAATAGTAAAGTTTATGACGTACTTAAAAGAATAAATACTTTGTGTTATTGTGAACTTGTACATATAGGTATAAGGTAATTTTTTTGAAATCAAAACATGCTTTCCCAAGTTTTAAATTGTGTCTGAGTTCTCAGTTCAGTCCCTGAAAGTCTGTTTGACTTATAATATCAGAAATGTAATATTGGTTGTACTAGCTACACTCTATAATTGCATTTCTATAGAAGGATGAGTTCAGGTTCCATACAAGAATGTTAACGTAGGAAACAGCCCATCCTCAATCACTGGTAGTTTGTCTTGTGGCCTTGATCAGGGTCATGGGCAGGATGGGAAACTGTGGGCTGATTAAGGATGATAAGAGTGGAAGAGCTGGATTGCCAGAGTTAGGGGTAGAACCTGGAGTCTTTTGATTTCTAATATTTTTCCAGTTTAAAAACTATGACTTGTATAATCTCAAGTATAATGTTTGATAGAGAGCATATTGACTCTAATTTTACTAATATTATGATTCTGATCACATTCTGATAAAAAAAAACCTCTTTAAAAGCATGCAAAGCTGTTTCAGCAGTATCTATAATCTACATCACTACTTTTGGGACAATCAGGAAAGAGAAATCAAAGCAAAAGACATCCTTAGAAACATTCTTTGTAGATTACAGTGATAAACCTGAAACTACGGCTTCGTATCTTTCCTGGTATTTAAATGGGACAAATGACTACAGAGAAAAATTTACTTATATGTTTCACAGGTGTCTTTTTACAACTATCCAGAACTATGTGAGTTCTCCTTATTTCCTTATATCCCTGAAAACCCTAAAAAGAGCCTGCAATATTTATGCCTTCTTACCTTTATGGGGATGTTTGCATCTTCAGAGCAGTTTACAAGCAGTCATTGTTCTTCAACATGGTAGGGGAGGAAAGGATGATAAAAATGAGAGTTCGATTAAGTTGGCTAAATTTACACAAAATGTTATGTGTAAGAAGGGGCTTTTATTTTTATTCTACTCTTAACCATTCACATTTAAAAAGCCTCTTCCATGAGGGAATAAATGACATTTATACCAAATCCTGTTAAAGTGGGTCATTGGGTATAATTTAATAAGCACTGGGTTTGGGGTGTTCTGCAGGGGTATGTGCTTGTAGTCAATAAAG
This sequence comes from Macroglossus sobrinus, assembly GCA_004027375.1. Classification (NCBI taxonomy): domain Eukaryota; kingdom Metazoa; phylum Chordata; class Mammalia; order Chiroptera; family Pteropodidae; genus Macroglossus; species Macroglossus sobrinus. The sequence goes on from PVKZ01001107.1 coordinate 14,238, forward strand.
GCAGCACAGATCAGGCCATAGGCCCCAGGGGCCATCCTTTTGTATCTCTCCAGCTGGATGCTTTCATCATTTCTGCACTGTGTGTTGATGGGCCCTCCAAGGCCCTCCATGCTTGAGAGGAAAGTCTGTGGGGCCCCACTGGTGACTGGCTGGCTGATAACTTTCTGTCCTGTTTGCTACAGGAACAATTTGCAGTGAATCTTTGATTACTTTACAAGCCCTTTGTTTCTAGTTCACAGCACTGTTTTTAAGAGGATAATGGGTCAAATATCACTGCCCTCCTAGAGCTCTTTCATTTGATCAATATACAGAGAAATGAATATTTATAAAATTGCAGTCTTGAATTTAATAATTTATTTTTAGGCTTTTTCCTTGAAAACTGGGATAGCCAGGTGTAAAATTGTTTAAATTTTATATTTTATGGTACATAGGAGAATTTTATACAATGTAGGGTTAATTCAATATAATATAATAATATCTTGAGGAAATTTTTTTTGAAAATGTACTCAGGGAAATCGATTTCTGGTAACTAGACCATTAATAGTAGACTACTTTTGATAATGTGTAAATAATAAAATCTTGGCATGGAAAGTCTGTTTTGAGTCCTGCTACCTCTGCCCTCTCTAGCTTTTGGCTCAAGCTGCAAGCTGAGTTTGAATTCCTTCTCTTGACCCATTTGAGAAGCCCTTACAGAACATCCTATTTGGGACAGTAAGCTTAAAACTCATTTTTATTGATTATAATGAAAATGCACCAAAAGCATAATAATTTAATAAATTTTATTTTTTTCTCAGGACTTGGGCTAAAGTCTGATGAACTTCCCAATCAGATGAGCATTACTGATTGGCCAGAAATGAGGAAGAAATTTGCAGATGTATTTGCAAAGAAGACAAAGGCAGAGTGGTGTCAGATCTTTGATGGCACAGATGCATGTGTGACTCCAGTTCTGACTTTTGAGGAGGTTCCCCATCATGGTCATAACAAAGAACGGGGCTCATTTATCATTGATGAGGAGCAGGATGTGAGTCCTCGCCCTGCACCTGTGCTGTCGAACACCCCGGCTATTCCTTCTTCCAAAAGGGATCCCTTTGTAGGAGAACACACTACAGAGATTCTTAAAGAATTTGGGTTCAGCAAGGAAGAGATTTCTCAGCTCCATTCAGATAAAATTATCCAATGTATTAAGTGGAAATCTAAGCTCTAAATTCAAATTCAGCTTAAGTGAATTTGAATATTGCATTTACAGTATAGAATAATACCTACAACTGTAAGCATGGAAAAGTGAAAGAACAGCATCACAGTGGTCCAGCTATTCTAATCAAGAAACAAGACTGATTGCACAGTAATGACAAATTCCAAAGGTCGTTAATGTCATGGCTTTTTATTTACGAATGTTTTTAATTTACCTTTCTAAATCGTTGTAGTTTTTCTGCCTTCCAATGTACTTGATAGATTATATTTGTTGATATTAAGACACTTAATTATTGCCATGCCACCCTGAACACGCCCAATTCAATCTGATCTTGGAAGCTGAGCAGTGTTGGGCCTGGTTAGTACTTGGATGGGAGACCACCTAGGAAGACCAGGTGCTGTAGGCATTAAAAAAAAATAAATAAAAACTTAAATATTTATAATATACTTTAAATGAATTACTATAATGCGTTTTATTAAAGCTTCCCCCCCACACCCCTAAAGTTTACTTGTGCTTTAATTCTGAAAAGCTTACTCCTGCTCTTCATCCATTTTTAGGGACCTTCCTATAAGATCATGTTTCCCGGTCCACTCAGACTTTTCATTTGAATTCAGGGTCCAGCAAGGAAAATAAGACTCACTTCAAGTCTTTAAAACAGAAGAAATTTAATGTAGAGAATTACACCAGTGATAAAAGAGCTGAGAAGCTCAGGGGTCAGTGAGGCAACCCAGATATGAGCAACACCAGGAAGCCAGGACCATTCCTATATCCACAGAGACGAAAGGAAAGGTAGTGGTACCAGGACCCAGAGGCTAAATCGCCTGATTGAAACGACCCATAGTAGACATGCAGCCAGAGACCTCAGGAAAGAGAAATGGGGGAATACCTTGATTTCTTCCCTTCTCCTGCCCACCTCTTTTCACCAATGCCTCCATTGGCCACATATACCTAATAGCCAGAGAGCAATGGAACCTAGGAAATGTAATCTTTTATGATACAGAGCATGGAGGGGATTGACAGGAAATGGGGCTGAGCAAATAGTTGGCTGGCACTTCAAAATGTAGTGTGTGCATTTCATTCAATAATTCTTTTAGCAAATATTTATTGAGGACCTGCTAGGTGCCAGGTATCATGTTAGCTGTTAGGGATCCCATAATGAGCAAAATGGATTTGGTCTCTACTCTTAAGGGGATCAGAGACTAATTAACATAGGAGAAATAGAATTAACAGAACCATCTAATTAAAAAGTGTGTTAAGTGCAATGATGGGCAACATAGTGCTATGAGATAGTAGTTTAGAGGAAGGGTGCAACCTTTCATTTTTAAGGCTAGTTAATTTTCTCTTGAGGTGTGTGTGTAGAAAACTATTCAGGACAGGACAATATATATAGAAAAAGTTTATAAAAAGATATCGACCTATTAATATTTTGACTCAATATATGCATATAGGGCTTTATTATCTTAAAGCTGTGTGTATGAGATTGTGTGTGTGTGTGTGTGTGTGTGTGTGAGAAACAGGAAAAGAGACTGGGAGAGAGAATAGTGCAAAGGAAGTTTCCTTTAGAAAAAACCTGAGGAGGAGCCAGAGAGCTCGCAGTAGCTAATCCCCCACTCCACACCTCCCCATCATAACTTGTGATCTTAGAGGCATGAAAGAATTTGAGCCCCTCCCCCAGCCTAACTATCTTTATTGGCTGTTCAGCCAGGCACCAAGTCAAATCCAGCTCACAAACCTCAGGAGCCTCTCAGGAGGTGGTGGGTTTGCAGGCAGGTTCCTCACCCAGTGGCCATGGGTGGCAATAGTGGACAGCCTCACCTTCATACGTACACATCGCTCGCTGAGGATGGCTCCTTTGTCTTTGTGGAGCCTCCTAAAAGACCCACGGGCAGGCTCGTCATGCACAGCATGGCCATGTTCGGCCGGGAGTTCTGCTATGCAGTGGAGGCGGCCTACGTGACCCCAGTCCTGCTCAGTGTGGGCCTGCCCAGGGGCCTGTACAGCGCAGTGTGGCTCCTCAGCCCGGTGCTGGGATTCCTGCTGCAGCCCGTGGTGGGATCGGCCAGCGACCACTGCCATGCCACGTGGGGCCGGCGCAGACCCTACATCCTCACCTTGGCCGTCATGATGCTCTTGGGTATGGCTCTCTACCTCAACGGAGACGCGGTCATAACAGGTCAGTGGGCTGCACAAGGTAAAAAGGGTCCTGTTCCGCAGCTCAAAGGGAGTACGTGAATTTCTTTAAGTGACACTTAAAAATGGTTTAGAACCAATTATCTCTCCTAGGTTACAATGAACTTCCACCTTTGAATGAACCAAATTCTGTGGCTGGAGAACCTTTACTTTTAGAAACATCAGGATACATTTTTAAATTATTATTGTGAGGATTTAAAAATAAGATTAATTTTTTTATCAAATATTTTCACCTATTTATACATTGTGATGCTTTTTGAACCCATTATACCTTATTTAGTACGTCTTCTAATGCTAAATGACTCCATAAATATTTACAATAAATTATTTGTTTGTCTACTGGTTAATTCTGTTCGTAGCTTTATGTAGAGCCTTTTAGGGGTGCAGGGCATCAGGCTGTCAGCTCCAGGCCATGTTTTTTCACTACAAATTCTGGACAAAAACAAACCTGATGGTGAGTACTTCTTCTAGTCATTAATCAGCCACCGATTAATCAGTAATTGGTGGTAGTGCATAAAAAGTTACACTGGAAATATCTTAAACTTAAAAATAGCACACATTTTTAGGTCTTTAACTCTTAGGCTAGCAGAATGAATCATAATGAGGCAGGATAATTAATTAGTTATATGTGTTTGAAAGAGGGCATAAATACATAAATGTAGCAATGAATCTGGGAAATGACAACAAAACCTGGTAAGAATAGTTGCCTCTAGGGAGGGATGCTGATGGCCTGGAGGTGAGAAGTAGAGGATAGGCTCATTTTTCACTTATTTTTATACTATAATTTTAAAAAATGTACATATATATTACATATTATTTTTAAAAAACTGAAAGTAAGGGAAAGTTGTTAAAATTGGGTGGGTGAATTGTGGCGTATCCATAGAATGAATATTTTTTATCTGTTAAAAATTGTGAAATTGCTCTTCATTAATTGAAATGCAAAGATAGGTAGAGAGTTGGTTGTAGATGAGCACATACACAGGATTCCGTTAGTGCCCCTCAAAGCACGGTCTTCTGATCTGTAGCATCAGTAGGGCTCTTGCGATACAAATTCTCAGGCCCTACTTCAAATCTACTGAGGAATCGTGAAAGAATAATAGAGGATCATGGAAGACAAAGCCCAACAACCTATTTCAAAAAGTTATCCACGTGATGGCCGTGTGTGCTAAAGTTTGAGAAGCACATTAGAGCAAAGACGTACACCTTTCTCTGTATGTAAGTGCATGAAGGGATGTGTGAAGGAGGACCATCCCTGGGGACTGGGATCTGAAGCATTTTTTCTCAGCTTTTCTCTATCGTTGGAATGATTTACAATAAGGAAGCATAGTTTTTTGAACAGCTTTAAAGAGATACGATTCTTATACTATAAAAGTCACCATTTACAAGTGTACAATTCAGTGCTTTTTAGTTATTTGCAAGATATAACTAAAATCCATCACCACTATCTAATTCCTCAACATTTTTATCATGCAAAAGAGAAACCCGGTAACCATTAGCAGTCACTGCCCATTCCCTCCTCCCCACCAATCCTAAGCAACCACTCAATCAGCTGTTTCTAGAGATTTGCCTTTTCTGGACATTTTAAAGTCTGAAAAAAATAATGAAATTTTTATTTGGAAAAACAAAACAAAATGGAAGCAAAGGGAACTAATTTGATGACAGAAAGTTTTGGTGGAAATAAGAATGCAAATGATTTCAAACCAGGGTTTAAGTAACCAGTGTTATTCCTCTTTTAGCTTTGATTGCTGAGCCAAAGAAAAGGCTGATTTGGGCCATAACCATTACCATGATAGGTGTGGTTCTCTTTGATTTTGCTGCTGACTTTATCGATGGACCCATCAAAGCGTACTTATTTGATGTCTGCTCTCATCAGGACAAGGAGAGAGGCCTCCACTACCATGCCCTCTTCACAGGTAGGGAATATTCCAGAAAGCCTCTCCTTCAGCTCTCAGACAGAGAAGTGCTTCCACGGAAGTCATCCAGTGTCTCTGCATGTTGAATTTTTCTGAATGAATGGATCGGTTGATGGAATGCCCTCATCACGCGGGCTTTGTCTCCCAGTGTATTTCCCCAAAGCCAACTTGTGACCAGGCTGCGGAGTTTTACAAAGGAAGTTTACGTAAGAGCTTTCTAAAGAACCATTTTATGGAGACATGTACAACTGAGATGAAAGGAGGCCTTGTGCGCTTTTGTTGTTGGTTTTGTTTTAAATCAGTAATGTGGCATCAGCATTACTTAGGAACCTGTTAGAAATGCAGTTTCCTGGGCCTCTCCTCCAGTTATTGTGATTCGGTGGGCTTGCAGTAGGGGCCCAGAAATTTGTGTTTTTAATAAGTACCCCAGATCATTTAATGGCAAGTATCCCAATAACCACATTTAAAAACAAAAATAGAAATAAACCAAACAAAATTATAAAAACCCATACCTTAGAGATTCTTAGTTTTCTAAAGAGTAAACATTTTTTCAGCCTCCTGATTTGAAGAGGGCTGTGCCAGGAGGACAGCAGGGTGGCCCTCGTCACTTCCAGGGGCTGTCACCGGCCTCCTCTGGTTGTGTCGCTCATGTAGAGCTGTGCTCCTAATGTCAGCATGCACATACAGGGCACCTGTTAGGGTGGTTCTAGGACTGCAGGTTATGCCTGACCTACAGTGGGTGCTGGGTCATGGGGGTTGTTATGTCTATCAGTCTGCCTTATCTGATTATCCTCATAATCCAGCCAATCTGTTTATTCCATATTTTGATGTATTTTGCCTCCTCCCATGGCCAGGTAGGTTCCATGAGGAGTTTTGTGATTGTCTCCATAGCCAAGAGCAGAGCCTACACGTTGGGTCAACAGTTGTTGTTTGAACAAATGTTCAAGGGGTGAACACTGGAGGAATGGGCTGCCTGGGAGACAGCATAGTTTTTCGCTTTAGGAAGAGTGGAGGAGCAGGAGTCCATTCCTGTCTATCACTGGCCCCTGACCACCTGTTTCTACAGGTAGAAGTTTCCAGAATAGAGATTCAAATTTCATTCTCCTAATTTAAATCCCATAATTCCTATCTGCTCTATCATAATATGCTGAAATTAATGATGACAAAGTTGTGAGAGACTTTTTGGTGTTTGAACCTGACACATCAAGTTACATTGCTCAAAAGTACTTTGGGCAACGTGGCTACCGCTTCCCAGCTTACAATAGTCTTGGCCAAATGGTCTCTGCTTTGCTGTCTTTGATATTAGAAGATTGAACTTATATATTTTGGATATGTTTCCAAGGCTAATACAACATAGTATTTCCATCAGTTTGAGAGAATATTTTTAGGGGTTTTTTTTGGGTCAATATCAGCATAAGGAGTAATCTCAGCAAATATTTATGATTTTGATATTACTTTGGTTCAGGATCTTGCTACAGTTTATGTGAGCCTTAGTATTTATCCGTTAACTGTTTTCCCAGTCTCTAACCTCTTCCTATGTCAATTAAACCAACACACAGCTTCCAGATTCGTATTTTTAAAAGACAACTATGACCAGGGCACTCTCCTGCTTAGTGACCTGCAGTGGCTTCCCCTTTGCCCACTGCAGAACCAACAAATTACTACTAGAGATAGGGTTCAGAACTCCCCATAAGTTGTTTGCATCCTATTCTTTAAGCTTTACTTACCATCACTCCTTCCACATTCTCTGTGCTCTGGACAATTTCCCAACATGTTCCTTGGGGCAGAGGCCAGGTCTCTTTGACTTACTGTGTCCCTTGCATCTCCAGTACTGTCTGGCATATCATAGGTGCCCAAAACAAATATTCATAAAACAAATGAGGGAGGCTGCGCTTTTCTTTCCAGCTTCTGGGTCTTTACTCACCTTGAAATTCCCTTTCCCCTTTTCTGCCTGTAGAAATCAAAACTTCTTGGAAATGTTCACCTACTTCATAAGGAGAAGGCCCCTCATTCTCTCCTAAATTTCTCATTTGATTAGGGACTCCACCCATAAAATAATCAAAGCACAAAAGTGTATCAACTGGATGAACATAAAGGTATCAATAAGGTGGATAACTTTAGTAGGAAGAGAGAGTGGGCATCACAGTTTCCCACTCACATGCCCAAATTTCACATCCCCTTGACGCCTATGTGGTCTATTCTGGCTGCCACAGACCAGGTGGCTCACACAACAGAAATTGTGTTCTAGCAGTTCCGGAAGCTGGAAGTCCAGGATCAAGGTACCTGTAGAGTTGGTTTTTGGTGAGACCTTCCAGTGGGGTTCTCGCTGTGTCCTCTGGGCAGGCACTCCTTGTGCTCTTCTTATAAGGACATCAGTTCAATTGGTTCCCATCCTTATGAACTCATTTAACCTTAATTACTGCCTTAAAGGACCTATCTCTAATACAGTCACATTGTGGGTGAGGGCTTCAACATATATCTCTTTTAATAAAGCAAAAGCTTTCCTAGAACCTCTACAGACTTCTGCTTGTTTCTTATTGGGTAGAAGTAGGTCACATGAACACCCAGGGGCCTAAGAGGATGGAAAAGTGAGGGGGCTTTTTTGGGTGGAGAGGGGCATATCCTTTAATCAAAGTGAGGTTCTGTTAGCTGGGAAGAATGGGTTAATCATTATCTAATAGGCTAAAATCGGTAGTTGTCCCATGGAATACAAACACAATTGAGTATTAGCCAGTGAGACCAATTAAACCAAAGCTATAGAAAGGCTACTTTGTAAGAAAGTGCAGGCCTGGGCTTCCAAAGCCCCATCTATTTTTTAGTGGGTAATTAAGTAGTAATTGTATTTTAAAGTTATACTCTTGTTCACAGTTTTATGTGATCTGCATAATCATACTCTCCCCTGTATTCACTCTGTGTTTACTTACCTCTTCTACAAGATTCACTCTGTATAACTCATTCTGAACTTCATAATTCACTCTGTAGGTATCTACCTCTTCTACTAGATTGTAAACTCCCCATGAGTGTTCCTACAAATTGCCCGTGGCTTCTAATTCATTGCTTTGCTAATAGCTAGCACTTTGCTAATAGCTAGCACTTAGCAATATTAGCAAAAGGAGACTCCTGGTTTCAAACCTTGCTTATATTTCATGCAATTTTAAATCAAATTAAACTGCGTGACAAGTTGCATCAACCAGATAAATCTGCTCATTTAATTACCTTGCTTTGTCTCATGACCAACCCTGAACTCTGAACCTCAGCTAACTGTCTCAGGTTATAGGAGGCCCCTGAGGGCATATAGATGACTCAAAGCAAGTTCTTTTCTCTACTAGAAAACAACAACAACTTAAAGCATCTTCCTCTTTAAAGCAGTATAGTGAAGTTTCCCTTGTTTAAAGCTTAGATTCTAAAGTCTCTGCCTAAGTAATAATCACAGAGAGTCTACGTTATTCGTAAACATCTCTCATATCACCCATGAAATACAATATGCCTTGTTTTATGTATACAGACTTACATAGTGCTGGATACATATAAATAAATCTGCATATTCATCTCCTCTTCAATGTTTACTCCTGGACATGGCTCTATGAATGGAACAGCAGATAGGATCACCCATATTATTTAAAAGGTTGTTTTGTCTTTTCTTGCATGCGCTCTCTCTTCCTCTTTTTAGTGTGTGAATAGTTGAATTCTGTTGAGTAAGACATGATCGTATGACCCCACCATAGTGTCCTTGCTTTGAATGGCAGACTACCTTTAAAGATGGAGTGAAAAATAACAAGCAGTGGTTTAGCCTATGGCAGTGATTAATTCCAGAGGCCCCAAGGAGGCTTATGTTGACAGAGATAAATGAAGTCTGGATGCAGATGTGGGATTTGGTGGTGGCCTTTGTTGTAGCTAAGATGACTGAGCTTTGATTAGGAGACTATCTTTGAAGAAAAAATCCTTAACAAGAAGGGTATACAAAAAAGGAAAGCATTCAGTTGGCTCCTACAGCCCCCTACTGGCCCTTATATCTGGAGTATGATAAAATTCAAAGGTTTCCATCCAGAGTTTTAATATGATATCTATTGGAATAATTTCCCCAATGGCCCACTATTCCTTCAGGGTATGTTCTGTTGTGACTTTCAGCTACATCTCACAATAGCTTTGGAACAAAGAAAACACTTTTGCCTATATTGTCTCCCCATTTCCTTTCCAACCTCCCCCTACCTACCCCCTGCCCCCCCCCCCAAAAAAAAAAGAGAGAGAGAAGAAAGGATTAGAAATTTCCTAAGTTACTGTAGCGTATGTCAGAGTTTAACTTAACTGATTAATGAGTGAACCAATAGAGAAGTTCTTTGTGTGTGTGTGTGTGTGTGTGTGTGTGTGTGTGTGTGTGTGTTTGTGCACAAATGACTAGCAAAGGAAAATAGTTCTAGGTTAGTTTAGATCTGGTTAACCTTCTACAAAGGAAGAAAGCAATAACTCTGTAATCATTTTTGGGTGATTTCTCTATAACAACTCATAGAACCCTATTAATGACTGCAAATTAACCTTAATTTTTTAGGACTGCACATTAGATGTGGATTGTTGGTCACATATTCTATGACAACAAAGTCTAGTTCTCCAAGAATGTCAGGTGAGGGTAGAGCTGATTGATTGGAAAATACTCTATTACCTAGATACTCAAAAGTGATCATTGGACTAGCAGCATTGCTGTCACTGGAAGGCTTGAAAGGAATGCTGAATCTCAGGTCCCATACTCCATCTTCAGAATCAGAATCTGTACTATAGATTGAATGTTTGTGCACTGCCCCCCATCGCCAGACATATATATTGAAAATCTAATGCCCAATGCAATGGAATTAGGGGTGGGGCCTGTGGAGGAGGTGATTAGATCATGGGGACTCATGAATGGAATTAATACCCTTATAAAAGAGACCCACGAAAGCTCCCTTGCTCCCTTGCGCCTTCTGTCAAGTGAGGTTACAGTGAAAAGATAGCTGTTCACGATGAAGCCTGTTCTCATCAGATACCAGATCTGCCAGTGCCATGACCTTGGACTTCCCAGCCTCCAGAACAGAGGCTATAAATGTTTGTTGTTTACAAGCTACCAAGTTTATGGTATTTTTGTTAAAGTAGCTTGAATGTCCTCAGACAACCTGCACATTAACAAGATATCCATATGATTCAAGTGCACATTAAAGTTTAAGAAGCACTGCCCTAGAATGATGTTTTAAAAATCAGGCACTTCACAGTTTTTGCTCTTTCCAGGTCTGAGATACATGTTTCTTCCACAGTACTTGCCACTCGCAGACAGTGGTAAACCGCTGTCTCAGACCTCAGAGTGATCCCTAGACTCTAATCAGTGGGCCTTGAGTGATTTAGTCCTTCCAGCCACCTCCGGGGCAAATTGTCACCCTCAGTGCAGTACAGACAGTCCCTGACTTAAAAGGGTCTGATTTATGATTCTTTGACTTTATGATAGTGTAAAAAACAGTACCATTCAGTAGAAACTGTACTTCAGGTTTTGATTTTGATCTTTTCCTGGGCTAGCTGTGTGTGTTAGATACTCTTGTGATTCCGAGCAGCAGCAGCGAGCTGCAGCTCCCCGTCAGCCACTCAGTCATGAAGGTAAACAGCCAGTCCTCTACAGTGTATTCATTGTTGGATGATTTTGCCCAACTATAGGCTAATGTAAGCGTTCTGAGCACATTTAAGATAGGCAAGGCTAAGCTGTGATGTTCAGTAGGCTAGGTATATTAAATGCATTTTCAACTTAAGATATTTTCATTTCTCAGTGGATTATTGGGATATAACCCATTGTAAATTGAGAAGTATCTGTCATTCTCTTCTGCGTCTGGGTGAGACTTTGGAGTTCGCGTTTTCTGTAGGAAGTCAGTAGGGCACTCAGTTTTAGCTCTGGTTCTACCACTGTATGTGCTAATGCTTTATGTGTATTATCATGAAACCCTCATGACACTCACATGATGAGGCATCACTACCCCCATTTCTCAGAGGAGAAGTTCCCATCATCACATGATTAGAAAGCACACAGGAGTGAATGGAAATCTGCCATAATTCCAAACCCTTCCTTTCCATGTTGTCTCCTGTCACTTCACCACTGTAGCCTGTGGCTTTCTGATTCTAATTCAACTAGACGAGCTCCAGACATCTTTTTACCTCTAAGAACCTTTGGATTCATTGATATATTGAACTCTTATGAACTTCACTGCTAATTAAGAGGAACTCTATAATAATTATTAATAATCAATGTACTATTGATATCATTAAGTACCAAAAATAAACTCTTCAGAGTCCTACTAGACTCTCTAAGTACCCAACTCACAGTTCTAAATCAATTATAGTTTTTAAAAAGTATTTGTTTACTTATCTACTTCTCCCATTTGGTATTGCCTTCCAGGGAGGAGAGGATGGGCTACTGTTTTTTATTTATGTTTATAGCCCCAGAAACTAGTAGAGTCCTTTACATATATTTACTACTCAATAAATATTTACTAAAGTAAACAAAACTAGTAGACATAAAACTGAACTGGGAAACCTTCAATTATAGAACTCAACTGCTCTAATATAAATCCACCATTATATTTATATCTGTATATTTATGTTCATAAAATCACCATTACATTAAATAGTGGATGATTTATTTTACAAATCACTTTTTTCAAATGGGCAGATGTCTTCTATTATACATTTTTTTTCTGCTCAGTGGAACAATAAGTTTGAAGGAAAGAGGCATAAATGATAGAAGCGTTAAGTGGTAATATGGCAACAGTTGACCTGATTGCAATGAGAAATAGTTTCAAAAATGAAAGTGTAAATTTTTCAAAAGGTTAATTAAAGTTAGAGGTTCTTACCTGGAAGCAATTTTGCCCCCTAGGGGACATCAGGCAATGTCCGGAGACATTTTTGGTTGTCCCAACTGGTGAGGAGGAGTTGGAGGGGTTGTTACTGGCAGCTAGTGGGCAGAGGCCAGCAGTGCTGATAAACAACCTCTAATGCACAGAACAGCTTTGCACGGGCAGAGCTAACCAGCTCACAATGTCAGGAATGCCGAGATTGAGAAACTCTGATTTAGATGGACATTTCAGTGCTGGGCATTTTTACGTTCTTGTTGCCTGGCTGCTTGACTCAGCACATGACCTCTGATACCACTGGCATCCCCATGATTGCATAAAGGAAGTCATTGTCTAATGACAGCCCCAGAACTGCCCTAATCGACAGCAGTGTGGCAGCCTCAGGGGCCTCCCCTATCCCTCAGATCCTCGGCACACACCATCCAGGACAGGTGACCATATGTATATGCCCCATCATCCATAACTAGATCATATATTTCTGTTGGCAGAGAACATGTGTTTTACTTCATTGCACACCACTGGCTACAGTTTCCCATAATTCCACCTTAACATGCTTTGGCAATCGGGGCATGATCATGGTGCTTTATTTTTGGAATTCAGTGGTTAACAGTTGGTCATCTGTAAATATCCTCTATAGTAAATTTCAGCTAACTAAAATGTGAAGTGACCAGAATTATCCATTCTCCCACCATTCTGGATAAGTTAGTAGGATTCATGGTACTTGTCATTCAGATTTGTGTTCCTGGGGTCAGGGTTTATGTCAGTTTAGGTATTTGGGGTTAAAAAAAAGAGAATTCTGTAAGTCCTGTTTTCTTCCTTGATTCTCTGGTTTGTGAGAATATTGTCTTTATCTGGGAAAAAATAAATGGAGACTTCATTCCCACAAGAAAAATGAAAACAAAAATGAGCTGATCTGTCCAGGTAGATAGTTGTGTTTAGTAAGGCATGACGGGAGGCTGACATTTAAAGGTATCTGACAGGAGGATCAGCCCTACATAAGCTTGTGACGTAGATGGAAGGTATGTTTCGCATCTATTTCCGTACTCCCCCGGACCTCCTCCTGCCCCATGGCGTCTACCCCTGTGTTCTCAGTAGTCAGCAGTGCCTGCCACCAGGAGGAACGTCTGAGGAGCACTCGCTGCTCTGGAGCTGAGTCATGTACTGTCTCATCCAATCCAGGAGCACTTGCATTTCAAAGCAGGAACCCAAAAGAGTGAATCGCTAATAATAGAATTTCAAATAGGAGACCATTAAGACAGAATCAGTTTTGAGGAGCCCTTCCTCGGTGTCCCTCAAGTGATACTATCTTTAAGCACAAGCAGATAAAACAAGCACCAGAAAAACTTCAGGTCAGTATCCTATGAGATGATAATAGGGTTTTTTAAAGTTCATGTTTAAATTTGTGTTCTTATTTGTCCTGTGGTTACCAACTGGGAACGAGTACCATTAGCTTCTGATAGAGGAAAGAAGACACGTTCCAAGGCTGTTTGATCTTCACAAACTTGCAACACCCTAGAAGGCTTATTAGTAGATAAATGACAATACAAATAATCATGTTTTATTATAATCAGAAATTGATTCTCTTTGGGGTTTGTTAAGGTCAGGTATTTTAGTTTTTACGCAGTGAGAGAGTTTGGTTTGTAAAGGCCATAAGAATTCTGGTAGTGGCAATATTTATTAAGCTCTTACTATGTCTGGCACTATTCCATTTTCTAATTTTGACTCTGCTAATAGGTTACTCTTTTATTATCATCCCATATTATGAGTGAGGAATTCCAAGGTCACAGCAAGTGCATGCTAGAGCTGAGCCTTGAACCCACGCTTCTCGGCAGCAGGCATCTTAGCCTCTCGCCGTGTGACCTCTCCAGTCATAACCAGGCACCGCTGCTGTCCTCGGGGAGATTTCCCACTGAAGCGAGAGGGCCCAGGCGTGACGGAAAGGGAAGAAATTTTGCCAAACATGCTAATACACTCTTTCTTGCTTTCCAGGTTTTGGAGGTGCCCTGGGTTACCTTTTAGGTGCCATCGACTGGGCCCATCTGAAACTGAAAAGAGTGCTGGGCACAGAATTCCAGGTCATGTTCTTCTTCTCCGCCTTGGTCCTCACTCTGTGTTTTATTATTCATCTGTGCAGTATCCCCGAAGCCCCACTTAGAGATGTTACAAAGGACATTCCTCCACAGCAAGCCCCCCAGAACCCTCCATTGTCATCAGACAGAATGTATGAGTATGGGTCTATCGAGAAAGCGAAAAACGATTCTGTAAACCCGGAATTGGTGATGCTGGGAGAAAAAAACAAAAATCCTGCTGAACAGGTAAAGATGCAAATTCTTTACCTGTTGGGAAAAATATTCTAGTTCTTGCCCTTTCTTCTTTTGTTCTTATTCTTTGTTTTGTTAATTTGATGTGAAGAATTTTGTGAAGTCAATTAAAAATTTAAATCCCCAGTAGCTATTATCCTTTAGAATTACACCTTTGTACCTCAAAGAATACATGCATTTTCCTCTAGTCCTCCTGTCTGTTGTTCTTTTCAGAACATCAAACCATGAAGATGAAACCAGGTGCAAAATGTTAGACCATAAGTGAAGCCTGGAATCGTCCTCGGGCCATGAGAAATCTTTTTTTTTCTGTTTTGAGAAATATCTTCATTTCTTAGATTAGGAGTATAAATTTGTTCCTCTAAATGACAATATCCCTGGGTTGGTAGCTGGTTTGCTTATGTTGAATGTATATTTTATGAGTTGACTAGATATTCCTTTTAGTCTAATGAACTGCTCAGTGAATTAATTAGCTTAAAATTTTAAGGAAAACTCTATTAAATGCCAGAGAAATAGAACCAGGTTAAGATGAAATGGTCAAAGAGAAGAGACTAGAACTATGCTGACCGATAGAGTAGCTCCTGGTCCCATGGGGCTATTTAAATTAAAATTAATTAAAATGAAATAAAATTAAAGCATCAGTTCCTTAGTTGCATTAGCCACGTTTCAAATGCTCCATAGCCCCACGGGGCTGGTAGCTACTGTATAGGACACTGCAGATATAGAACATTTTCATCATTGTAGAAAGTTCTGTTAGTCGACGCTAATACACAGCTGTATACTCCTGCTGGCTGAGTTTGAATACTAAAACGTCAGAGATAGAAAAAAAAGTTCTCTTACTGGAAAAGAGATTGCAAAAGATCTGATTTTAAATCTTGGTTGCTCTACCTGGCTGACCTGTGTTATTAATTCAGGGCACCTGCTGTAAAGTAGCTTGACGATTAAGGGCGTAGGTATTCAGATCATGTCTTTTCCACCTCTGGAACAAATGACCTCAGGCATCTACATTTCTGTTAAGTGAGAAAGGAATTCTGTCTACCTACAAGAGTTTTGTGCAGATCACATGAGATTATCCATGCAAAGTTATTGCCACATAGTAAAGTATTAGGTGACAGTGCTGTTATTATGAGCTTGGCAGGATGCTGCGTGCTCTGAGCACAAACAGGGAACAGACTTAATCTGTATTCTAACAGAATTTTCCAACAAGCTCAGTGAATCTCATCTCCTCTATTAGCTTGACTCATCTTGTTAGCTTGATCTATTTTCAGATGCTTAACTAAGATGAAGCATGTAAAGGTGCTTTTTCACAAGAATATAAACATATCATAATCAGTATCATTCAGTAAACTACTTTGGGTGCTGATTATATCCAAAGCCCTCTACTGGGTATTTAGAGATTATAAAATTGATTAATGTTCAGTCACATGCCCAAAGATTTATAGCCTAACAGGGGATATGAGCCATTCATACCTATATTTACATTCTGAGGTAGAATATGGTAAATGCTATACAAGCAATGTATCAGTCCAGGTCTTCTAAAAAGCAGACACCAAGACAAGATAAGATGTGTAAGAGATTTATTGGGGAAAATACCATGAAGGATGAATGTGGGGAGAGGGAGCAGAAGGAGGTAGGGAAAGTTTTCATGTCATGATGCAGGTCAAACAGCTGTGAAAGGAGGAGGGACAGGAAGGACCATAGGGCAGGAAGCATCTTGGAGGTAGTGCAGTTCTAAGAAAGTTTCAGCCAGGCCAATGAGGAGGCCTCTTGCAAAAGTTGCCTATTAGAGGAGTCTCAAGTCTTGCAGGAATGAATGGGCTGCAAGTCTTGCTTAGTCACTGGCTGGGAGTAGCCAGGAAAAGGGTAGCCTTGGCAGTAACAGGTGGTGGATCCAGAAAAGTGGCAGTCGGAGACTGTCAGTCAGCTATATTTTCTCCACCAGGGTATCCAAGTGGCATATTTCCATGGTGGTCACAGGCATAATGATAACGATTGCTGATTGCTGTTAGTTTGACAAAAGGGAGCGATCGTGCATAAGCAAACAGAGGAAATCTTGCCTTTGAGTTGTGCCTTGAGTGATAGTTAGGATTTGAATAGGTAGAGATCTGGGGGAAGAGTACTAAGCAGAGAAAATAGCATCAGCAAAGCCACAGTAATTTTTTTTAAAAAAGCATGAGGCATGTTTTGGGGAAGGTTTATTAGATCACAGAGTTTATGAAGATGGAAATAAAGTTAGGAAAACAAAATGAAGACAGATGCTTTTGAATGCCAGCATAGGAGTTAAATTTTTATTATGTAGATGATAGAGATCCATTGAAACTATCAGGGCAGATGACTCCGTGGTGTCATTTTTTGATTATTTGTCTTCTTGCTGACTATAGGGGGGTAAAGAGGTATGCAGCAGGTTATCTTAATGGGCCTAGCTTAGAGAAGTGGCAATAAGAATAAAAGACAGGTAAGATGGAAGAGGTAAAGCAAAGGACAGGACAGCTGACTGGTTCTATACAGGGAGACAGAAATGGAGGAATTGGTGAGTTTATTTCAGATGCCAGTGGACATGCCTGACAAGTAGGAGAAAAGTTAGGTTTTGAGCTCAAGGGAAAGAGCCAGGCTAGCCATGAAGATTCCAAGGTGACAGATAAGCCATAGGAACTGATTGCAAGTGCCTAAGAGAAGTAGAGTGAGTGAGAAAGGGAGGATGGGAGGAAGGGGAGGTGCCAGCGACCTAGAAAAGTGAAATATGGGAAGAACTGACTGGGTGGCCACAAAGCTCAGGTAGAGAGCCAGATCCTGTGAAGACTGGGGAAATTCTTGGATTTCAAAAGTAGGAGGGTATTGGAAAACTTAAAGATTTGAGGACATGAGATTTGTAGTTTGGAAAACAAGTTGCAAAGGGTTTTAAAGGAAAGGACTTGACAAAAATTAGGGTGAGGCAATGAGTATAGTAGAAAGAAAAGTTGCCAGGGCCTGCCCCCAGTTTTTGCTGGTGAATGGGGCAAAAGCTTTGCAACAATCAAGTCAGGGTTTCCATATGGGCTCCTGAATGAGTTAGAGCAGTGGTCCTCAACCTTTTTGGCACCAAGGACTGTTCCTTTCGTTGTTTGTTGAACGAATCCATCAGAAATGGTCATCTGAAATATAGATCTTTCTTGAATTTGTTTGGGAGAATAACAAGAATTATTAGAATGGATCAAACTGTGTACACAGCTCATTCATTTATTCATTTATTACATTCATTCAATAGCTGTTAATTGTGAGCCCACCCCAGCCAAGCATCAGGACACTTTTGAGCAACAGAACCTGTCCCTGCCTTAGAGTTGTCATCTAGCAAAGCACAACTACATGTTACTTTATTAATAAATGCATAATTTTGAATAATTTTAAATATACAAAAAAGTTGCAGAGAGAGTAGAGAGAGTTCTAGTTTACTCTTCACGAGCTTTGCCTAATGTTAACATCTTGCATAACCATGGTACATTTGTCAGAACTAAGACGTTCACGTCAATACAATACTATTAAATAAATAGAAGACATTTCTTTTTCATCGGATTTTCCTCTACTGTCATTTTTCTTTTCCGGGATCCAATGTCGAATACCACATTGCATTTAGCTAAGTGATTTATAATGTTTGAAAACTGGTTTCTTTCACTGGTATTTCACGTAGATATATTTGCTACTTAACGTCAGTAGAAAACCTCATTTTTATTTACACAATCTCGTGTATGAATTAAGGCAAACAGTTTAACAGCTAGTTATAAAAGTCTGTAAATAGTTTTTGCAAGGTTAGTGCTTTGTTCTATTAGTTTGCTTAATATTTTTCCTAAATTAATGCAAACATAAACTTCAACATTACTTGGGTTTGAATTGGCAAACTGCTCATTAAGTAGGGTCTGCTGAAAGGAGGACCTCCTTCTTATCGTAACTGTGAGGGAGTTGTTTCTCCGGTGTACCAGTGTGCCTCCCACCATGCCACCCTGACAAGGGAATACAGTGGAAGATGAACAGAATAATATATTCATCTGATTCCACTGGTAGCACATATTTTAGCATGAGTGCATTGTTTTCTGTGATAGAAACAGCACATGGAGGAAATAAAAGTTTACTGGGACAAAGCCTTCATTTTATCTTGACCACACAGCAAACAGAGAAACTATGAGCATCTAGGTCTCCTGAGACCTGGCTGGACCACCTTTCCCCACCCCAGGCTGCCTTAGGGAGCACGCATACTCCCTGTCTATCCTTTGCTAAAGATCAGAGCTCTGAGATTACTAGTTAGATTGGGCCCCCTTGTTGAACAGTTCTGCAAGACGACATGGGAATCATGGGATATCCATGCAATGGAATGCATTCAATCATTAAAAGAATTGTGTGTTTTTCAGGATTTATTTCAAGACTTATCAGGTAAAGAACACACAAATACATGAAATGATCTTCATTTTGAGGAAAGCTACACATATACAGAGAAAAAAATAGAAAGGATATATACTCAGAATGTTAGTTAAAGTTATTTTCTCTGGAAGATGGGCTAACAGGTGGTTTTAATTTTATTTTCTAAACCCTTCAGTAGATTCAACATTTCTGTAATGGACAGGTATTACTTTGAAAGTAAAGAAAAAGTGATGTTACAGTTTAAGGAACAAACCAAGGCAGGGTTTTACTAAAGATAAGTGAATATTGCCCTGATAGATAAAAGCAGCTATTCCTGCCTCTTTGCCTCATTGCTTGATTATGACTCAGTAGAGGCTGTTGTGGGGATCAAATGAAACAAGTGAGCAAAAGCCGTTTGAAAGGCATAAAACCCTCCACACTAGTAAGGAAATAAATATATCAAATACAATTAACTTTCCAGTACATGCCACATATACAACACTGTAGGCTCTGAATGATTTTGTAATTTGGTTTATAAAACAAAATTAAAAACACAGAGTAACATATCTTAGGTTCGAAGTCAAGCATCTGACTCTTCTGTTCCAAAAGTGCATCTTGGGAACCTCCAGCTGAGCAGTGAGAGTTTGTGCGATGTCAGGGCCAGGGCCCTGGCTGCTGTTGTCAAAGTCATTACTTCCCCAGATGAGGAGAGCTGTGCAATTTGAGAACTGGGAATATAGATATTATTTTAATGGTGAGAGGCCTCAATTATTTCATAGTTCAAACCAGATCCCACAATATCCAGCTGCATTTCCTCCATGCCACCATTGCTCCCGTCAGCAGCTCAGCAGTCTCCTGTTAAGTGGACTCTTGTGAAGTTCTCTCCCACCTCATTGCTCTGTGCCTTCTTCACCTATAAATCCATCACCACCCACTCTTCAGTGGGAAAATGTACACAATACATACAAGAATACAACTCTCAGGGGCTCAGAACCATCAAAAGGGCTTTACCAAGAGAACTAATGAGTCAGAGAAAACGATGCCAGCTGAATTTTTGTTCTGAATTGAAGTATGCAAATGAGCTTTGAATATTTGTATTCTTATCTTATACAGAAATATTAGGCACAATGTGAAAGCTCATATTTACTTTTAGAAGAAAGAAAAAATTAGGTTAACAATGAAAGCAGGCTGAAAATTACGTATAAGGCAGAAACATAAATTAATATTTAGAATGAGGCTGAATGCTTGCTGGCCAGATTCACTTTTAAACATTTTGCATTTTGGAAAGAAGGGAAGGAAGTGAAGATAAGTCACTTAGTCTGAGGCATGACAATCAAGCTGTTTTCCTCAGTCTGCACCTTTAGCTGCTTCTTCCTGTGGTTAAGGAAAAATTAATAATTCTGCATTTACTTTCTATTATGGTCACCATTTATTCTGACAAGTATATTTTACATTCAGAAAATAGTTATTTTTTCTAAATCCTAAGGAAAGTCTATATACTTTTAACTGCTTTTAATTACTGGTTAAGAAAATTAGTTCAGTCATGGTCAGTAGTTTAAATACTGTAAAATTTAAAAAAATCAATTTACACAACCAATCTGCCATGAGTAAAAACAATTTTCTGTAATAAAGAAGTAAAAAAGCATTATCATGTAAGGTTAAGAGTTATAAAAACAATATGCTGTTATAGTTAAAACAGAAAATCTCAAGAGACCATCTTATAAGTAAACTAGCCAAGAGTCAACTTCATTATGTCAGGATTCAGAATAAATAAAAGTCGGACAAGAAAGACCCATTACCCCACCATGGCTGATGTTTACAGTCTCATTGTCTGTAGGGCAGCTGACTGCTTAGTATTCCTGAGGTTTCTTTCTTTCATGACAAGATGTTAAAGGCTGTTTCATTCTTTGTATTTCAAAACAGCTGTGTCAATAGTTCAAAAATTTTTTTTCCTCTGGAGGCTTCTGATAACTAAAAATTGTAGTCTCTAGTTTTAACATAATTTAGGTCTAAATTTAAGAATTTGGAGGATATGTACTCATTGTGTGTGTGTGTGTGTGTGTGTGTGTGTGTGTGTGTGTGTGTCCCACTTTACTTTCAAAACCAGCAATTTTTGTGATTTGAAACTCTACCCTTTGCTGCTGCTTCCAGCTGGAAAAAACTCTCTTCTTTTCAAAGGGCTCATGTGATTTGGTTAGGGTCACCCAGGTAATCTCCCTTTTGATTAAGTCAAAGTTAGCTGATTAGTAACATTAATTATGTCTGCAAAATCCCTTTGCATGTAACATAACGTAACTGTGGGACAATGCCAGGAGACAGAGACCGTGGGGCCATGTTAGAATTCCCTCTGCCACACTTTCCAAGTCAAGGAATCTAAGAGTTATAGTCATCTAAGGCTAGCTTAGGTCTGGGAGCTCTGTCCTCATACAGTAGTTCTGTCATTCAAAGATAGGATGCTAGCTGTCTCTTACAGCTTGGCCCCAATCAAGCTCCATTTCCAGTCCCTTCCCCCTCAGTTTCTCAAAGCCCCATCCCGGACCAAAAACTGCTCAGTATCCACACACACTTAACATCACACCTCCTAGAGGCCACCCCACAAAAACTTTAGTGCCACGCCCAGACGGTGTAACCCTGTGTGTTGGTCGACTACAGATAGGTAACATGGCTATGTGCTCTGGCTCCCACAGCTGGCTGTGTGTCTGCACTGAAGGTCACACCTGTTTCATGTTTATTCCAGACTCAGAGGACAATGACCTTGAAGTCACTGCTGAAGGCTCTGGTGAGTATGCCTTCCCATTACCGCTGCCTTTTCATCAGCCACCTCATTGGATGGACCGCCTTCCTGTCCAACATGCTCTTCTTCACAGATTACATGGGCCAGGTAATGAACATGTCTGTGCATACACTCACTGCCTAGCACATCTATTTTTCAATCAGCACCTGTAGAGTTGCTTCTGGGCTAGCCTCTAGGATGGGCACAGTAAGAGTGTACGAAAGAGTACCTTTAAGGAGCCGACTTATAGACGGGTTCTAGAGGCAAGGGTTACCCTGGACAACTGGAGGACACTATGGGACCAGCACCTGATCAAATACAATAAATAGAGGAAAATCAAGGTGAGCTACAGTGGTCATGGCAGGTTTAATAAAGGAGGTACAGTATGATCCAGGCCTTGAAGGGTGAGTAGGAGTTGGCGAGAGTGAGAGAGGAGATGGAAAAACATTCGAAGCAGGAATAGAAATGACATGTGTGGGAATGAGAAGCCTGCTGGCTGAACTAGAAGATGGGTGGCACGGTGCCCTAAGTTGGGTGGGGCCAGATGTTAGGTGGAAGAAGGGGTGTCATGTAGACTTAATGCAGTGGGCATTCGGACTTCCTGGCGGTCCTTGAGTACAGGTGTGGGAAGATGAAACAGGTGATGTGGCTGTGGGAGAATGAGCTCTGTGCCCAAGGAAGGGGACCTCGGGCAGGGACTTGCTGCTCCCGAGGGATGGAGAAACAGCATAGGAGAAGGGATCCCCACCCGCCTGCATCTGGAGCTCACCAGTCCCGAATGCCTCTTCCAGATCGTGTACCACGGGGATCCCTACAGCCCACACAACTCCACAGAGTTTCTCATCTACGAAAGAGGGGTCGAGATTGGATGTTGGGGACTGTGCATCAACTCCGTGTTCTCCTCATTTTATTGTTGTAAGTCTCCTCTTCCCAAGCTTGTCTTCCAAAGGGCTTTGGTCTAGCATATTTCTATATTTATTTTTTGCTCTTTAAAATACCAGAGTCTTGATGAATATATGGAAGTCAGGAAAAACTATTCCTTTAGAAAGGATCACATAGAAAGGAAAAAGTTCTTTTCATGGTGAATGCTGGGTGTCATTTTCCCAGTGATTACTTTGTCCTTATAATCGGTAAATTTCTGATCAGAGTTCTCTGGAAAACAAAAGGAAATCTTGTAAATAAGATAATAAAGTGTTGGATGGATGAGGGATAGAGATCCTGGCAGGGAGTAGTGACAGCAGGATCTTCCTTCCCAGGCCCCAGCTTTCCATGGGGTCTGGAGCCTGTTAACCCCTCACGTAGCTAAGTTTCAGCTGTAAGGACACTGTGAATAAAGGGATTTCTGTGACTGATTTTAAATAAGTCCAGACAAATGTCCTCCAACTCTAAGGTATCACACAGGCTCATTTCGTGCCTGCTAATGTATGTGGAAATCTCCAAGCCAAACTCTGGTCTATACAATGTATGCAGGTCTCCAGTTTGGAGTGGAAATTTAGAAAGTAGTCCAGCAATGTGGCGGGAACAGCTGGCCCCCCATGCAGAGATCTAGGCTTTGGCAGGCCCTGGGGACAGCAAAGGTATAGCTTATATGGGGTGCAGTCCCTGTTACCATTCTCGGGGACATCATTCTGTCCTTGAAGTGTGCTTCTTGTGGGGGAGGAGGGTGAATGTATACGATGACCCCTAGTCTGGTGTTTAGCCCTTTACCTAGCGATAGCACAGCAGGAAATCTGCTTCGAGATCAAAACATAGCACAATTAGGCAAGAGGGGCCTAACATAAACAGGTGAGGAATTTGTGAGCCCAGTAATCATAAAACTATAAAATTCATTGTTTTTAAATGTATTAAAACCATATAGTGGTGGCTTAAAGCTTTCATTTCCTTAGCACTCTCTTTTTTTTTCTTTCCAGGAGGAAGATTTTCAGTACTTAAAATAGAATCAGAAAGAGTTAGACTAAAAGGGTCTAATCATCTCAATCCCTTTGTGCTTTCAGGAGGTAGGGGACCTATTTACTCTGCTCATTCTTGTAAGAAGAGCACTCTTGACTAGGCACATATTGAGTATCTATCATTTATCTCCTGGTTCCTGTGTCCCATGAGAGTGGGACTGGGGAAAGATTAGGAATGCATGAATTAAAAACACTTGATTGATAAAGGAAGGTAAAATATTTTAAGAACTTTTCCTACCATGATAGAAAAACATTGTAAAACATTTTAATGCGGAATTTTCCATTTTTAAAAATAAGCTCTGTCGCAACACCTTCAGGAGCAAGCCAAGTTTACCTGCTGGGAGTGAACCCAAGTAGAGACAACCATCCTCGGCCCAGTCTATGTTTGCTGAAATAATGATAGCTGCCATTAACTGGATGTCTTCTACGTGCTTGGCATTGGGCTAGGTGATTTCACAGACACTTTATCTCATTTGATGCTGGCAACACCCACCCCTCTTCCCCCGCCCCCCACCCCCGCAAAAAAGGGGTTTTATTAGTCCCATTTTTCAGATGAGAAAGCTGAGGTTTTGAGTTCAGGAAGTCATCCACAGAGAATGAAGGGGCTGGTGATGGGGAGGTGCTGGGGTGCTGGGAGCCCCTCACCAGCCTGGGGAGGGCTGGCGAGTCAAGCAGTGTCTGCAGCTAATGCACATCTTCTACTTCCTTCTCAGGTGTGCGGACAGCATTCAGGCAGGGGCAAAGAACTGAATGACATGGATTACTCTGTAAAATCTGGTTGTTTTCATTTTCTGCAGCCTGACTTTGGGCTTTGGGCCAAGGGAGGCCCGGATTGTTATTTGGTGTCTTGTTAGGCTAGACCTCTGTGAATCAGAATGCCCCCTCCTCCTACTTTTCTTCCTTGCCTTGCAGCCCCAGAGTCCCAGAGCCAGGCAGGCTTTGTCCCCACCTTTTTTCACTCTGATGCTATTCAGCTGCCTGCTAAACAGTGCCTGGTCCTTCCCTGTGGGAACGAGAACAACCTCGAAGGCAATTTCCAACTCTCCTTTCTGCATGGGATTTAAAACTGACTCCAAAAGCCAGCTGTTTTCAAGCACAGATAAGGAGGTTCTTTTGTTCCCGACTCAGTATCAAAAGAAGGCTCCTAAAAAAAATGAATCTTCAAAAGAAAGAATTTTCTGAAATTATTAGTATTGTGAGGCACTGCCAGCTGTAATTTCTCCCTCTTCTTCCCACAGACTTTCAGAAAGCTTTGGTGCCCTACGTTGGATTAAAGGGTCTTTACTTCATGGGGTATTTGCTGTTTGGCTTGGGGACGGGACTTATCGGGCTCTTCCCGAATATCTACTCCACCCTGGCGCTGTGCGCCTCGTTTGGCGTGATGTCCAGCACCCTGTGCACCGTGCCCTTTAACCTCATTGCCGAGTACAACCGTGAGGAGCAGGAGCAGCAGGTACATCGTGACACCTCTGTGCTGGGTGACATCCCGGCTCACCCGAAGGCTGGGGACTTTGGTAGGAAAGTGTAGCGCAGAGATGGGACATACGGATTAGTGGAACAACAGCACTGCAATGCCCAGCCAGGTGTAATGGTGACCTGGCCGAGGCATGACCACCTGCCCCACCCACCCCCTCCTCCTCTTTCAGAAGCCCTGTGCGTCTGGGAGCATCAGGGCAGGAACTGTTACTGTTGTCTGTCAGATTAAGAAAAAGGAGCTTGGCGGTGCTGAGAGGTCAGCCCAATATCACACAGAGATGAGGAAAGGGAACCGGGGCCTCGGACAACTGCCCCACGTGTCCAGTGCACCTGTGGCGTTTCTGAGTCCCAGAGAGCGCAGGGCGCAATTTCTGGGAGTTACTGATTGAGGGTAGGATGTTCCTGGGCAATACTCTTCTTGGAAGTCCAGATGTTAGTAACTCGGACCCTGTGCACAGGCGGGAAAGCTGGTGGCAGGTGATCACCGCCATCATCTGCCTCGAGGCAGGCCTGCCCCATCTCTCCGGGAGTGCAGGCTAGAGGGCCAAGCCCTCAACCTCCCTAAAAGAACACTGGCTTGGGGATTTGTGCTCTAAGATTATAATAGCTTCTTACCAAAGATGCAACTTCTTCCTCATGAAAATAGGCTTACATTTTCTTTACTGGAATAGTGATGTAAAAGCTAAAGGGAGAACTTCCAGTTTAATCCATCACAGCACGAAACTGCAAGAGCACTGAACACCCGTCCATGTGCTCTCAGCACCAACCTTTCTTTTCATTATTTGATCTGGCAAATGCCACAGCAGGGCAGAATTTTACCAGAAGTTAAAGCCTTTCAAGCAAGAGTCGTGGTTGTCCTCACCCCCAGGCAAACATCATCACTCATGTCTCAGGGCTCGCTAGGGTTTTGCTGTTAAAGAGAGCCGTCATAAAGAACTGCCCTCCCAAGGAGAGAGGTCGATGGCACCAGGGCAAAACCATGTAAGTTTAGTACTCAGAGAAACCTGAGTTCAAATCCCGCCTACCCCACTTGACAGCCAGTGTGACACTGGGATGTCATTCATTGATTTATTAAATATTACTTCATTCACAGAGGAGATATATTTACGTAGTTCAATAATCACAATGTTATACAGAAATGTGCATTAAGAAGTGGCTCCACCCACCCCTTCCTTCACAGTTTTTCTCTCTCTCTCATTAAGTTTTTGTTTTTTATTTCAATAGTTTTAATGAAAATCAAGCAAATACTAATCTGTTTTCTTAATTTCCTTCTCTTATTCAAAGGATAATATGCATTTGGGGCACTTTTATTTTTTTTTACTTACTAGTATAGAAATTATTATTTAAACTCCCAGAGCCTGTTTTCTAATCAGTCAAATAGGAATAACACTCGCACTTATAGAGCTGTCAGAAAATTAAATTAAACAAGTTAGTGTAGGTTATCTGCCTAGCTTAGTGCCTAACTAGCACCTGGCAAAGACTCAGAATGGTAGTCATCATTATTATTATGGGGAATCATGATAATAATATGTGCATCTAGGGAGGTAGTGAGGACATGAAATAATATACGTGAAAAAACTTTGTGTAACACCTAGCACATAAAGGACACCCAACAAATGGCAACATACCAACCAATTCAGACCAAATATCAAATATTAATCAAATATTAATATACTAACCAGATATCAATCATATTTTGAAAAGTCAAATTCTTTTTTTTATGTTGCTTCTCCTACATATATCTGTTATTTAACATCCTTTGAATTTTTAACCATAAAGAAGGAATTGGATATTTATTGAGCTTCTATTACATCGTGTTTATTGACATCTGAGGAAGAGATAATTTTACATGTATTAACCATTTAACTACCATGAGTATTAACTGTGGAATTTAAGTCATTGTGACAGATAGGAAAGACATCTTCATGGAAGAGAGTGGAGCTTGGTGATCTTATATCAGGGGTTGGCAAACTATGTCTCCTTGGCCACCTCTTTTATACCTCCTGTGAGCTAAAAATTCTTTTAACATTTTTGATGATTTAAAAATCATCAATAGAAGGATAATATTTTGTGACAAGTGAAAACTCCATGAAATTCAAGTAGCAATGTCCATGAAGTTATATTGGAACTCGGTTATCTATTGCAGCTGCATGCACTACGAGGTGGAGTTGAGTAGTTACAGCCAAGACCCTGTGACCTACAAAACCGGAAGTATTTACTGTCTGGCTCTTTACAGAGAAAAGTTGCCCACTTGTGCTCTAAAAGACAGTTCTGTGTAGATCCAGTGCTGTTCCTGTGTTTCCCTTGCAGAAGCAGCAGGCCCAGGAAGGGGGCCCAGCCAGCAGCGAAAGAGGGCAGGGCCTGGACTGCGCCATCCTCACCTGCATGGTGCAGCTGGCTCAGATCCTGGTCGGAGGTGGCCTGGGCTTTCTGGTCAACATGGCCGGGAGTGTCGTCGTCGTGGTGATCACAGCCTCTGCGGTAGCACTGATTGGCTGTTGCTTCGTGGCTCTTTTTGTTAGATATGTGGATTAGGTCAATAAAGAGACATTGTCCCTAACTTCAGACACGGTGGAGCACATGGCAGGAAATCAGTCTTTTCTTCAGCTCTGCAGTTTTGAGGTTTGCCCATTGCAAGCCCGGTGTTATGGCTCCAGTTGCTGTAATCTGCCCTAACTGCCCAGCCCTCTGCAGGACAGTCCCCGCATTTCAGGTATCATTTGTCTTGGGAAAGACTGGGCTATGCCTCCACTCACTGGCGGCAAAGGGGGAGTGTGGGTGACAGCACTTGCACGCACCTTTCTCCCTGTGTCTCAGTGCAGGGGTATGGAGAGGCAGCGTCTGTTTTCCACAGGGCATTTCACATCTTCATGAAACCGGAGACGTTGTCTAGTTCTACACATGACTCCTGGACTTATTCTATGATGTATTCTTTTTCTTAACTAGGAGTCGATATATAGTTGGAGGGTCATATTTCTTGTCAGACTCACCAGTACTCAAAATATTGCCGGTGATTTCATGATATCAATTTACTCATAGTTAATTCATATTTAACTTGCTTATAATTACTTCACGTTCATTTATGTTATCGCTGACAAGACTGCTCAAATATCTCATGTTGGAGAATTTACTACTTCAAAACAACTCGTTTCATTTATGCAGTGAAAGTATTTCTCTCTAATCTGTACCTTTGTTCCATCCTCTGGAGTCCCTATGAAAGCTGTTCAACACTGGCCTCCCATCTCCTATGATCTTTCCTTCTCCAAGCGAAGCGGTTTTTCTCCAGCCATACCCCTTCCACTGCTTCCACGAGGTTTTCAGCAGCCTCAAGAGGCAGTATGGTTGAAAGACAGACCATGGACTTTAGAGCTGGGCTGGATTTAAATCCTGGCTTTGCTGCTCATCAGCAAACCACTGAATGTCCCAAGGCACACTTGTTTATCTATGGGGGTAATAATTCCTACCTAGGAGACTTGAGACTGTTAATAACATATAACCCTTATCAAGTGCTTACCACTCTTCTAAATATTTTACCTGCATTAACACAGTAGTCTTGGGAGTGGATGCTGTTACTGATCTATGGTTTGTAGATGAAGAAACTGAGGCAGAGAGACATTACATAATTCATATGAAGGTACACAGTTCCAAAGTGGCAGAGCTGGGCTTTGAACTCAGGTACTCAGGTTCTACTGTTTCTCATAAGAATAGCACTTAGCCCGGAGGCTGGCAGTTGGTCTGCACTCGATAAATGAGAGCTATTGTCACTGTTTGTAAAGGCTCTGCATCCTGTTCCCCCATGCCTGGATCTGCCCCAGTCCTTCATAAGTGTTTGTCTCAACTCCAGATGTGCCTGAGCACTGCAGGATGGAGGCTGGCCCACATGATTTTACAAGTTAGAAAATGTACGTGGTTCCTGTCCTGCCTCATCTTGGAGTCTGGTAGTGTAGTCATCACCTCAGATAAATTTCTAATTTACCAAAAACTCTGGTGCTGGAGGGAATGTGGAGAAAAGAGATGAGCTGCTTTTGAGAACAGAGGCCTTGGGATTTGCTTTTATTTACCTTGGGCTTTGCTTTTATTTACCTTGGGTTTGGCAGAATGGATGGGTTCAGCAGCATGGCCAGACCCCTGCAGCATCAGCTCCTTTGGGGTAGCTGTGCTAAGGAAGGTGTGTATGTTCCTGTTGGTCTTCAGAAGGCTTTGGGTCCTTTTTCACACCACTGCTGGGTTTATAAGGGCTACAGGCTTACTCCTAACATTTGCAGGGTGCAGGGCAAGAAGGCCCTCAGTCCACAGGCACCCCTTCTTCCCCCACCCTTAGCTCCATCCAGCACTGTGAAGCCCTTGTGTGCACTTTGGCATAGCACATCCATAGCCTGCCCGACCCCTCTGCCCTCTACCATACCCGCAAACAGCCATCCTCAGCCACCCCTCAGACTTCAGGGGTGCGGTCCACCCTCTGGAGGATGGACTAGGAAAGGACCATGAAGGCTTTGTAGACAGAGTCAAGGTCATTTGGGTAGGGAATTCTAATGTCCCAGGTACTGGAGCATAATCCAGAACGGTGGTGGGGCATAGGCTCCAGGTGGCCCTGTGGATCCCTTTACATGTGGGGTAGGGTGCTGTTGGAAGGGGAGGGCAAAGAAGAATCTTCTAATAATCAAACCCATGGCAGGGGCCCTGGCTGCCAGGTGTAAGGGCAGTACTGATGAGTGCCAGCCTAAGAGCATAGCCAGAGTGGCTCCATTGTCACTGCGCTGTAGCCTCCCTCTCCTCAGCTTCTCCAGGGGTCTCAGATGGCGTCTCTGTTATCTACACTCATTCTCTTGCCACTGCCTGGGCTTCCAGGTTGCTGATGTGATTCTCTTGATTGCCTACTTTTTTTTTTTTTTTCTCAAGAGCCCTCTCTCTCTGCTGCTACTGAGTTATCATGCCTGTGACTGGGACAAATGCTGGGTGTGGACATCTGAAACATGCCTGTGATCTGGGCACTTCTAGTTTGTGTGTGTATGTGGGGAGTGTGGGTGGAGGATGGGGGCTTACACTGAAGTGGGTACTCCTTCCTGCCCACTGCTGCCACTTGCCACCTTCAGAACATGCAGCTCCCTTATCCAGCACCAGGCAGTCCAGGCTCCTGCAGTTCATCCCAGCTTATCCCAGCCCCAGGCTCCAGATTCCTGATTCTTTAAAGACTGAGCTGGGCTGTCTTCTCAAACCTGAACGTGCTTTTGTTTCACTTATCACCCTCCAATCCTTGCTTTTCTCTCCACACCAGTGGCGGGGGCAGGTGTGGGGAGGTAGATGGGACTTTTCGTTTTCTGCCTCCAGGTCAGGTCCCTGTGCATTCCCTTGGTATATTTATTCTCAAGTGAAGTCACCTCATACTTTAGGGAGGGTCACATCCTAAATGACTCCTTCTTCAGTGTTCCTTCCTCCCTCTTCCCCTCACATCATCTATCTTAGACAAGGGCATGACTGACTTAGAGGAGCCATCAGGGAGAGCACCTGTTCCTAACCCCACAGCATGGGGCAATGAGGGGCAAATGTTCAGAGGACCCCAAGAGACACAGCATTACAAAAGAAACAGCACCAATCCACCTATCTTGCTTTGCCTACCTGTCCTTGCCTTTGCAAGGTTTAGAAATGGCATCATTTCCTGAGCTCAGTGTTTATTTCCTGATCATTTCTCTAAGGACCATTCTGGTGTTTGAAGATTTTGAAATGCATGACTGGGTCAGCTGGGAGGGTGACCTGCAACCGAAGGCCATCTTACCTGGACCCCAAAGAAGTCCAAAGTAGTCATCCCTGGCCAACCACAGGGCGTGGTCTTTGTTACAAGTGAAGCTCCTTTCAGATGGAGCACTGGATGAGCTACTGGGATGAGGAAGATGAGGAAGGGAGGGACCTAGAGCATCCTATCCCTCCCACCCCCAATCCTTTTCTCCCTTTCAAAATCCCCACTCCTAGTAGCATTTCTACTCAGACCCTTCCAAGTTGCTCCTGGGCACAGCTCACTATCTGCAGCTAGCAGACCTGAGCATACAGTGTCTCCAGGCCCCCACCTGTGCTCAGGGAAACCCAGCGCCCAGGTTTCCATCACAGGGTGCATTCACTTCCTGCTCAGTTACAGAGTGAGCACATGAGTCCCCTTTTCCTTTCAGGGTCAGTAGCCTGAGGAGGTCTCTTTTTTCAGCCTCTAATCACACAGTGTCTGCCCCCTCCTCCGGCAACGCCACTCCCCAGCAAATTGCTCTCTCTTGCTGGATACAGGTGTTTTGTCCCAAGGACATGAGAGCGCAAAGGTCGTGCAGAGAGGCAAAGTTAGGCTCCCCGTGTTCCCACAGCTTTGTCCGGGAAAATAAACAGTACGAGGGTCCCATGAGAGTCTCTCTCGTGGTGCATTTCTCCTGGGGGGTGGAGACTCACTCTTTTCTCCTATCTCCGAAAGTTTCTTGCTCCCCAATCCTAGGTTGCTGGCGCAGCCACTCAGGTTAGTCTCCTTGGCCAAGGCACAAAAGAGAGGTTTTTGTGAGCGGCTTTCCCTGGCTGGCTGCACCTTTCGGCTCCACAAAGTCGCTGGAATAAATGGTCTCATTGTCTGCGCTCCATTTGGCATAGCCCAGCTTCCTCGAACCCAGATTTCTCTACATTCCTGATGCTTTCGCTTCTGGGTGCCCCCACATTGCCCAGCACGCACAATGTGAGGAGAGGAAAAGGTGTATATAGAGGGAAAGAAAGGGGACAGAAGTTGGTGGCCTGGCCTTTTGAAGCTGATCTCGGCCCCTTTGCCTGCTTCCTCTCTGCACCTGGTTAGAAGCCGCCCCTCTCTGAGAAGGTCCCAGGCCTTTCACAAGCTGCCCCTCTGCGCTTCTCCCCATCCTCGCCCCACCTACCTTTTGTTCCGTGAGGGCCCCCCACCATGACCCAATCCACTCTCCTTTTCCCGCGCTCCTGGAGGGCCACTTTGTGGTGACCGCGCACCCTAGCCTCAGCCTGGGTCAGTAGGTGGAGCCGCTGGGCAGCGAGTCGTAGCGGCTGCCGCTGTAGACCACCACTCCAGGCGGGTAGTAGAGCAGGTCGGGCTCCGCGGCCGGACGGAGAGGCGCCAGCGCCTGCAGGGCCTGGTCCTCCGGCTCCGGCTTGGTGGTGGCGGTGAATGGGCGCATGCTTGTAAGCGAAGGCGACGCGATGCGCCACAGCAAGCTCTTGAGCGCCTTGCGGAACTCGCGGCGCACGAGGCAGTAGAGGATAGGGTTGAGGCAGCTGTTGGAGTGAGCCAGGCACACGCTCACGGGGAACGCGTACACCTGGCACAGGAAGTACTCTTGGCTGAACGGTACCGCGTTGAACTTGATGAGGATGCTCCAGGTGGTGAGCGCCTGGTTGGGCAGCCAACACAGGAAGAAGGATAGGACCACGATGGTCACTGATTTGGTGACCTTGGACCGTCTCCGGGCGCTGGCTCCAGCCAGTCCTCCCCCGGTCGCTGAGGCCCCTCCTTGGGGGCCCGCCACGCGGCGGTCGGAGATAAAGCGCACTAGCAACAGATAGCACAGGCTGATGATGCCCAGAGGCAGCACAAAGCCTAGCAGCACCTTCTGCAAGTTGTAGAGGCCCAGCCAGAACTGCCGGTCTCCGCCCAGCAACTTGTCGGGAAAGCGCACCAGGCACAGCTCCTCACCCAGCACCTTGACTGTGGTGGAGAAGACAGCGTTGGGCAGCGAGGCCAGCGCGGCCATGGCCCAGATCAACGCGCAGAGCGCCTTGGCCGTGAAGCAGCAGCTGCCCGCCAGGCTCTGGCTGCAGCAGTCGCTGCGGCTGTGCCCTTGGGTCCGGTGGTTCTTGAGAGCCGAGGCCACCGAATGGTAGCGCGCCACGCTCATGGAGGTGAGGAAGAAGACGCTGGCGTACATGTTCATGGACGTCACTATGGATACGATCTTACACATGGCCTTGCCGAAGGGCCATTTGAAGTCGAGAGCGTTCTCCACTGCCCAGAACGGTAGGGTGAGCACGAACTGAAAGTCCGTCAGCGCCAGGTTGGTGACGAAGAGATTGATGGAGGACTTGCGCCAGCCCTGCTTGCTCTTCATCAGGTAGAGCACCAGCAGATTGCCAGCCAGCCCCAACGCGCAGACCACCCAGTACACCACGCTGATGAGGATCCGCACGCGGGCCTCGGGGTCCGCATTCTCTGTCCCGCCGCTGCCCAGGGGATGCCCCGGCGCCGCGCCGTCCGGCAGCTCCAGCCCCAGCTCCCACCACAAGTCCGGGAGCGACAGCGACGCGTTGTCGCTCGCGTTGGCCGCCAGCAGAAGGTCCGGGATCAGACCGAAGAGTCCTGCGAGCTCGTCCCCGCCCTCCGCCTTATTCATGGTGGCTATCGCGGCTGCAGTGGCCACCTGCATGTGCAGATGCCTCTAGGTCATGTTACAGGGGACGAGACCTAAGATAGTCCAGCGGGCCCGGGAGTCCGTTCTGGAGCGAGGGCGCAAGGCTTGCGTGGGAGCTTTCAAAGCAGCCGCTGAAGCCCGCGCCTGGGAACTGGGTGCCAGGCGCTTTCCCAGAGCGCGGAGCGCGGGCCTGGGCACCGGAGCTGCTCTAAGCACCTGCTCTGGAGGGGAGTTAGAGAGCAGATGATCGCAGTTGCTAAAACAAACGCTCGTCGTCCAAGAGCTCTCAGTGGGCCAAAGTGGGAGGCTCTACTGTACTATTCGGACATGCCTCCCTCCTGCGTTTGCCGCTGTCCCTTGGGCACTAGCACATAACCCACCCGGTTGCTCAGGACAGCTATTGGGGGCCCGCTCCTTCTCTTTCAAATACCTTTGCCGGTTTCTTCTGATGCTTGGACGAGGTTTCTATCCTTTGAGAGAAAAAAGATAGGAGAGCTCCGTCTGCCTCTCTGTGACTCGCTAGAGGTCTGTCGATGTCGCCAGAGTCTCCGTCTTTCGGCCGTTGTCAACTCGCAGTGAGTTGTCGGAGCCGCTCACCCGAGTTCTAGTCGCACCCGCAAAGCCGAGGCTGCGGGCTCCCAAGGAGCATGCGTCGCCCTTGGGAACGCGAGGGGGCGCTTTCCGAGGTGCTGAACTTCGCCGCGCCCGCCGCGGGGGAGAAGGGAGGGGGCAGTAGACACACAGAGACCACCAGACCACTCCCCTTTGGTTCTTCCGAGTTTCAGAAGGAAATGGTCGTAACCCTTTATTCTCCCTTGTTGCTGGAGAAAGACTGATTCGCTATCCCTCCTCCCCCTCTTTTATTCCTAAACGTAACTATTGGATTTTTTTCTTCCTCATCCCTTTATCTTTGAAATGATCCCATTTGATGAACTGTGGTCCTAAGAGTGCATGATCTCCAGCCCATTTTTCTTTTTAAAAGCATTGATAGTGGACTCTTTTCATGCCCAGACCCTAAATCGGATAGGCTTTTATTGCAGACACCAAGGCAAGCTCCACTTCCCTTTCTTTAATTAGCTGACTCCTTTAATTAGTATCTGTGATTGTCAGCATTTTCAAAGCATCTTCAAATAGTAGAACTCTGGGTTCAAGTGTTGCCCTCTGCTTTGACATATTCTGGGGACTGACGCTAAACAGAGCATGTAATCTGCGAGCTGACTTCACAGACATTAGACAACCACCTGTCTCAGCCCAACGCATTTCAACAAATGCTTCGTTCACACACAGCCTCACTCTCTTTGCCTTGATGTAGTTGGAGTAGAGGCTTCTATGGGGGCTGTTTTGAACCACTAGCTTTCTATTCTTTCTATTTCCACTACTAGAGTGATCATGACTCTTTACCAGGTGTTTTTTTTTTGGGGGGGGGGTGGTTTTGTTTTGTTTTGTTTTGCTTTTCTTCAGACCAATGAAAGTAAATTCTAAGGAATCTTCTAAGTTCCTTTGGACAAAGGGAACTAGTGTAAACCATTTTAACTACTTCTCAAATTGTGGTTTATTTAAGTGCCAGCTCAACAGCTCTAGTGTGAATTACACTTTTTAGGATGAACTTCAGAAATTTAAAATGTTTTCCTAACTGGAATAAAACTTAAAAAGTGCCTTAAGCATAATTGTCCTCAGTCCTGCAGGGCTCGCGACCTTACTGACAGAGAAAAAGAGGATGTGACTTTAGAGCAGAGGCGATGAAAAAAAAACTTAGTAAAAAAAAAAAAAAGAAACATGGCACCCAAAACATATGAAGAGAAACAGAAACAACCCTGATTCCAAAGCGAGAGAACACTGTTCCAAAGAGAATCCACTTCACTACAGACTCTGGACCCTCATCTTGTCCGCTAGGGGGAGCCAGGACTTTAGTAAAAACAAAACCCAAACAAAATCCCGTCTTTGAACACTTCCAGCCTGGAGAACCTCAGCTCTGCCTCGGTTATTTCTCCCAATCAACTGGCTGCTTCTGTGGACACTTCTTATCCCTGTTTTAATAGTCTGACCTGCAAACTCACTTTTCATGTTTTACTAGTTCTTTCTCCAAAATTTTTTCTCTCAGTCACAGGGACCAGGGGCTAGGACTTGAACATATCTTTTTGAGGGACACAATTCTACATGCTACAGATAACAATCGTGTGCATTATGCAAAGGGCTTATCTCATTATAACACCTAATGCTTATAACCAGTGAGGTTGATGCTATCATTATCCCATATCTGATTTCCAGCCCTTAATCCTCAGAACTCCAGTAACTGCTACCTGACAGTTGTACATGGCTGCTGATTTCTCTTCAGATTTCTCAGTCATTGTAAATGGCATTACTGTTCACTTAGCCATTCAAGCTAAACCCATGAGTAATTCTCTGTTTCTCATGTTCCCTCACACACATTCCAACCCAATCTGTTAGCATGTCCTCAAGAACAAAAACAACCCCCAAACCCCCCAAATTCCTGAATCCATCTGCTTCTCATTATTTGTCCATTTCTCTCTGTATTAGTTACCTCTTGCTGAATAACACTTTATGCTAAAACTTTATGGCTTAAAAGAGCAAACATCCATTATCTCAGTTTCTGTAGGTCAGCAATCTAGGTGCAGCATGGTGTCCTTGGACCAAGGCCTCTCATGAGGTTGTAGTAAAGTTATCAGCTGGGGCTGAGGTTTTATGTAAAGGCTTTAGTGGTGGGGTAAGGAGACTGCCTTGAACTTCCCTCACATAGTTGTTGACAGACCTCAACTTTTCACCATGTGGAATTCTCCATGGGGCTGCTTCACAATATGGCAGCTGATTTCCACCAAGATGAGAGAGGGAAAATGCTCAATATGAAAGCTAGTCCTTTTATAACCTAGTATCATAAGTGGCATTCCCACCACTTCTGCCATATCCTGTTCTTTAGAGGCAAGTCAATAAGTCCAGTCTACATTCAAGGAGAGCAGAGTTATACAAGAGTATGACTACTAAGAAGCAAGGATCGTTGGGACAATGTTAAAAACTGAAACAGTAGGGTGGCAGGTTGTCATAATATCCAGCAGAAAACAGGAGTTGAAGGGCTACATAGCTGACCAGGTATTTTAATAGCCTCACAATTCTGAGCCAACGGAGATTGAAATTCAAGCCTAGTAAAGTGGAAAGAAATAAGAAAATAGTCTAGCCTTTCAGTCAAACTCAGAAGAGGTAAGTTTTATACTTTATTTTCAACAACCAGAAAATACACATTCTGTTTGAGTACACATAGAACATTCACCAAAACGGGTGGCATGCTGGGTCAAAATCAAATTCCATCAAATTTCAAAGGATTGAAATCATACTGCACATTTATTTTGAGCACAGTGGAATTAAACTAGAAATCAATGAAAGGATGATAACTAGTCTTCAAATGTTTCAAAATTCAGCCATATATTTTAAACAATGCATGATTAAAGAAGAGCTAACATTTATAAATTTTATAAAACAAATTAAAAAATATTTTAAAGTCAATCATAGTAAAATATGACATCAACATCAAATTTTGTGGGAGGCAATTAAAATACTGCTTAGAGGGAAATTTATTGCTATAAGTGCATATTTTTTAAAAGAAAAACAGTTAAACATCAATGATCTAAGCTTCCAACTCAAGATGTTAGAGAAAGACATAAGAAATTAATTCCAAAGAAAGAAAAAGTATGGAAATATTAAATGTAAGAGCAGAAAAATGTGGAGAGTCTCAGCTATGAAAGTTTCTCTGGTATTAACCTTCTAGTTGCTGGATCATAGAGAGAGATGAAGGGAGGGAGTCTCAAGAGAGGACCAGAGCAGCCCAGGGTGGGGTTACTCAGGGGACTTGGGGTAGAGGTTAGCCAATAAGTATGGAGATATATAAACATTTTTTTAAATCTCTACTGTTATACTTGCTCATACCAGCCAAGTGTGAATATAGAGTCTTTTCAAAATGGTCCCACCTTTTTATTGTATTAGTCTTGTCAACTTCTTTCCACCAGCTACAACATCCTAACACTGAATGTCAGTGACACTACACCACTAGTCATCCCCCATGTTTTGATAAATAATCTCCCTCAACTCTTCTTTGTCCACTGTGTTCTCTTTGCCTAAATGGACATTTCTCTTCTCAACCCCATTGTCTGACTAGTGAACTATTAATTGTTCATCAAGGTTCAACCCACACATTATTTCCTTTTTGGAAGATTTTATTATTCCTATTATTTCCTAGAGAGAATTAGTCATTCTTTCTGAACTCCCATAGGACTTTGTATGAACATTTGTGATGGAGCTTATTACTGTCTCAGACAGACTAAATAAACAACCAGCCCTTCTCTAAACTGAATACCTCTGAGAAGCAGATTTCATGCTTAATCCATTTTTGTATCCTCAGTTTCTGACATAGTGCCTGGAAAATTATGTGCAGCTTGAATCCATGAGTGAGTCATTAATTCCATTTCTTTACTAACCACCAACATTCATTTAACAATAAGAAAGCGATTCCCAGTTGGAATGCCCTGCAGTGATCCATAAA
Organism: Macroglossus sobrinus; assembly: GCA_004027375.1. Taxonomy (NCBI): domain Eukaryota; kingdom Metazoa; phylum Chordata; class Mammalia; order Chiroptera; family Pteropodidae; genus Macroglossus; species Macroglossus sobrinus. Next base: position 52,216 of record PVKZ01001107.1, read on the forward strand.
CTCTGATTCAAATGCTTCTCCAGTCACATCCTCCCTGTATTTCACACACTCACAAATGTGCGATTAAATAGTTAATGGGAATTTGATTAATCAGAACATACTAAAACAAGTCTGGATTACTTTGAAACATTCTAAGAGCAAAAAATATCACATTTCATGATTTTTCTAAATCAAATTAAACCTGGCTTAAGGCTCTCCTGACTAAATTGGAGAGAAATCAAGACCATTTAAACTTTGGTGTCTTCCTGCTCTTCATTGAGGCTGTATCCTAGGCTCATGCAGTCCCAGAAGAGAGGGAGGGTCCTGGTCCTAAACCGTGCTGGCATACTGCTGCTGTTGCTGCGCGTCCAGGCCTGCGTAGCCTAACAAATTGGGCAGCTCCACCGCCTGCTTCATTTTTCATGCTGAGCTCAGTTCTGGAGCCCTCTGCTGAGTGTCTCAACGTTATGGCCCTGATGCTACACAACCATCATATAGTCATCTTTGCTCTGGGATGCTGCACTGAGGTGGGCTGTGGATCTCTTCTGAAGTCTCCAACCTTCCTCCTTTGTCTCAGTTCTTAAGGTTGCAATCTTCTGGGGTCGAGCACTTTCTTCTTTAATTTTTGAAACTCTGTTTCTTTCACTGTCCAGAAAAAAATCTCAACCTAATCACCTCATGCCCTCTAAAATGATGATGGTTCTCAAAATGTAGTCCCAGCTGACAGCAGCACCTGGGGGCTTGTTACACATGCAGATTCTCAGGGGCCACCCCATACTTCCCAGAGCAGAAACTCTGGCTGTAAGGCCTAGCAGTCTAGTGGTTAGCGAGCCTTCTGGGTGATGTTGATGATCTACATTTCAGAATGGCTATTCTAACACAAAGAAGTAGTTTTCCCCCTGATTTTTACTCTGAAACACATAAAAACAACAACAAAAACAACAACAAAAATAAAACAAAACAAACAAACCATTAGTCACTCTTCCCCTTAAAGAAAGCTCAGAGAAGAGGACACCCAAGTGGTAGGAGGGAGGCAGTGCAGGTTTGGAGACACTATGTTTCCCTTCTAAGGTTATGAACGCCTGTCAGAGGAAAAAACAAAACAGAGCAAAGTTTCTGTGGCAGAATAACCTATCAATGCCTTGTTTCTTCAGCTGTCTTGGAATCTCCTGAAGAGCTTAAAAACATTCCAATCCCTGGGTTCCTCACCCTAGGAATTCTGATTGAATAGGTCTAGAGTGAGATCCAGATATTATTTTTGCAAAGTTCCCCAGGTTATTCTCATGTGCGGCCAAGGCTATAAAACCCATTGCTCTAGATCCTCTGTAGTCATTTTTTTTCTTTTTTTTTTTTAGGATGTCACAGGTCATCTTAACACCCTGTCAACTTCTAGATTTGCTCGTGACAATCAGAGCTGTAATGAGAGCATCCTAAGTCCTCCTAGTTGCTTCATTCAGTTAGAGCTGACATTTCCATTCTTTTTCTTGCTCACTCACTCGTGATCAGAGGAGCCATTGTAGCACTCACACATAGGTCAAATGAGTAACAAGTCAGTGAGGAATGTTTTGACTATTAGCTCCCCACACACACTCTTCCCACTCCCATCATTGCAAACTAACTTAGATGGACTTTTCTTGTATGGCATTTAGGTTCCTTTTGCTGAAAATAAATAGCCACCCATAGTTGCAGGTGAGGCAGGGATGATCTTGGTCCCCTCCCCATCACCTCTTTACCAGGTTCCAAAGAAGCATGTCTCATAACAAATTCTGCCACACACATTTATTTGTAAGCAGAAACAAAAGAATCATACGACCCATTCTCTAGGCTTGGTGAGTTTAGGTAGCATCTTGCATAAAGGGTTCTTATGCTTGGGATTTAATGAACTTCTTGAATGTAAGAGTTTATGGTTTTCATCAAATTTGAAAAAAGTTTGGCCATTATTTCTTCAGATAGTTTTTGGCCCTCCTAAACTCTTTTGTGAACTTCAATTTTCTGTATGTTAGGTTGCTTAAAGTTGTTTCATAGCACTGATACAGTGCAGTTTTTTCAGTCTTTTTATTTGTGTTTTATTTTTGAATAGTTTTGACATTTTAAAGTTCACTGATTTTTTTCTTCTGCTCTGTCTAATCAGTTTGTGTAGTGTAGTTTTATTGTGTAGTGTAGTTTTCATTTTTAGCATTGTTTTTTTAATCCCTATAAATTTAAGCTGAGATTTTTTATTTTTTTTTAATCTCTTCTCAACATGCTCATGCTTTCTTTCTACTACTTTCTTAAACTATAAAGTGTAATTATTGTCACTTAAAAATATCCTTATCTATTAAGTCTATCACTAGGGTCATTTATGGGTCTGTTTCTATTGACTGCCTTTTCTCTTCACTTTGAACTGCATTTTCCTGCTTCTTTGCATACCTGAGCTTTCTCTTTTAATTGGATGACACACATGGTAAAATTTACCTTGTTGGGTGCTTGATGTTTTTGTATTCTCTAAATATTCTTATGTTTGGTTTGGGGTCATATTTATGTTACTGTAAACAGTCTGGTCTTTTGAAGACTTGGTTTACGTTTTGTGATGTGAGACCAGGACAACCTTAATCCAAGTCTAATTTGCCCCACTAATGAGTCAATGTCCTTCTGATGCCCTATGTACCACAAGGTTTTTGCCAGTTTGTCTGGTGGGAAAGCAAACTATTCCTTGCCCTGTATAATTACTGGAACTGTTCCACCTAAAGCTTTCCAGTGTTTTCGTTTTTCTCCTGCTATAGCTGGTTTATTCCCATGCATGTTCTGAGCAGTACTCAGTTAAAGGCTTGAGAGAATCTTCTAGAAATTTCTGCAACTCTCTCTGTATGTAACTCTTTACTCTCTGGGCAGATTTCCTCTCTTTCATAGTCTGTCCTGCAAACTCCTCGCTACTTTGGCTTCCTCGGATTTCTTAACTGTCTCCTTAATTTAGACAGACCATTGAAATGTTTGGGGTCCCCCTCCTTGTACTACAGCCTCACTCTTAGAGGGTTCCCACTCTCTCTAAGCAGTAAGCTGAATAACTCCAGACCCATATCACTTATTTGCATTTTCTCAGGATTGTTGTCCTCTCCTGCTTATTTATTATCCAATATGTATGAAAACCATTATTTCATATATTTTACCTATTATTTTTTAAGTTGTTTAAGCTGAAAGGGCAAATTACATTCCTGTTATTCCATCAAGGTTGAAAATAGAAATCTCTTATGCTAGACATTTCTATCCTGTTTATTCAGGGCTTGGGAGTGTCTCTACAATATCTTCATTGAACCACATAGCTTCAATATTCTAGCTAAGAAACATCTGGTATTTATCAAAGATAAAGATAGTCTAAGTACTTTTAGTTGCCAACCCATAGTGTGAACTTTTGGTGGAATATTACCTAACCATTCTCAAGGTTCATATTCTTTCTTTTATGGGGTATAAATTAAAAGTAACACATACTAGTAGCATTGATAATAAAATATTTTAAAGTAAATTATAGATGTTGTATCCTCTTCCCCCTCATTGAAAATGCATGAAGCTCTGAGATTGGGGTCTCGCTTGCCAAATGCTCACTAGCATTTGTCTCTATTCTAAGATTAGATGCTGGAGCCACAACCATGTGCAAAGAGGGTGTGCTTAGAACACTGCCATCATTCCCTGAGCAGTGGTCAATGCCCTACCTTCTATGGTGCAACAAGTGTCCCCTAGGTCAATATTAGCAAACCTCTTTTTGCTGCAGTGACCAGTGATTTAAATAGTTACGTTTGCTTTAAGCAAAACCATTAAGGAAAATGTTTTTCCCTACAACCAGAATCTATTTCCCAAGGTCAGATGGGAGTTTGGAAAGGAAGCCAGCTCTTTAATGGAAGGGTGTCTCCTTGGCCTCAAAGCAGATCTTCCCCCAGAACATTCCCCACAAAGTCACCCACTCACACCCATCCTCTGGTCAATTATTCATGTACCATTTTTTTTTCTTTGAGGGAAATACACAAATGAATAAAACACAGTCCCTGTACCTACAGTTTATAATCGAGTGGAAAATCAATCATAACGAATCATAAGGTTCATTAATGTGAATCTTGCTGCCTGACAGAAAGCTCAGTTGTCCACTTCTAATTCCCCACTTGATAACACCACTTTTTTCTGCAAGTCCTTCATAGACTTCTCTCTGCCGTACATGTTATTCATGGATTCACAAACTTAATCTGTGTCCCCAGTCTCCTCACACCGGGTTTCAGAGTCTCCTTCAGCCTGTTCATACACACCACCTCTCTCACCTTCAAGAGATGAATTACAACGCCTTAATCAGATCACTGCTGCTACTTTAAAGCAGGAAATGGTGACCCTTTGCTCTCAGAGGCCTCTCAGGAGACTTGGTGCAGACTTAGCAGGTCAACAAAACAAGGAATTAATAGTGTGAGCTGTTGTTACCTGCCACACTCACGGGGGCTATGGAAAACAAACGAGGCCTTCTCATTGCCAAGGAGGCAATCCTGGCAGGCACCATTTGGAAAGCATGACTGAGGAAGATGAAGGTGTCATAGAAGCATCTAGCCCTCAGCTAACTATTTCTCGGGCCTCAGGAGAGGGTCTCTGAGAGCACAGAGTCTGGCTTTCTGTGCTCTGAAGAATCCAAGTGCCACAAATATTCATCTTGTGGCTGTGGAGATAAAATTAACCGCTTTCTGGCAGTGTGGGCAAGCTCTGTGGAGACTCTACAAAGCCATAAAAAGAACTTTTATCTTAATCCATGGTTAACTTCAAAGCAGGTTTTTTATTATTTTGATGTGTATGTTTTAAAATTACTTTACCCAGAAGAGAAATACATCCTTCCCATTGAAATGTAATTGTTAGAACACTTAGGGGCCTGGCTTCGTCAGCTACAAGAAAAGCTCTTTAAATGAATTAGTGGTGTGCACACATCTGCCTGCTTTTAGGCTAGGGGTCCATGACCAAGTTTTCTCTCCATCATTTCTCCAATGGTCAACAGATAAAAATAGTAACAAGAGGAATGAATAGACAAAGTGTGGTAGATCCATAATGGAGTACTATACACAAATACAAAGGGCAAAGTGTTGACAAACAAAATATTCATGAATTTCAAATAATTATGCTGACCGAAAGAAGGCAGACAAAAGTGAGTACATACTACATGAGTTCATTTGTATAAAACTGTAGAAATGCTCACTAATCTCCAGTGACAGAAAGCAGGATAGAGGCTTCCTTTAACTGGGAGTGATGTAAGTAGAAACAGGAGTGGGGGATTACCAATGGGCAGGAGAAAACTTCTGGTTTGACACACACACACATATGTGCACACACACATGCACGCACACATATATGGATGTCAAAACTTATTGTGGTAATGGTTTCACAGGTGTATATATGTCAACACTTAAAAAATTGTAACTTTAAACATGCAGTTCGTTGCATGTCAATTATACCTCAAGAAGGTAAAAAAAAAAAGTGAGTACTATTATGATAAAATCCTTATTGCTACCTGAACTAATCTCGTTCAGTCATTTTAGAGTTTCCTGGGAGGCACAGCTGACGTTCTGCTCTCAGTGATCCTGGGAAGACACCCAAAAGCAGTGACGGATATCAGGGGAGTGGCCCTCTGGGACCCCTGATTCTCAGCTGGTCTTCTCCTCTAAGGAGAACTCTGCCCAGGCTACTCACAGGCTCTGGTTCAGCTCAGGGGATTAAGAGACTATAAAGTGGGATGAAGTAGGGCTGTGAACATTCCTGGATACTTCCGTCCCCTTCTGACACCACTCTCCATGAGGGATCTTCTAATCTGGTCTGATTTCCAGGACAGTGATTGAGCCGCATTGACTAGTGAGTGGAGTTACTGTTTCTTAACAGAACCAATCCAACCTTTAGTCTCTCTCTTCCAGTTTTTACTTCTGTGCAGCTGAGTGTGTAGAGACAAAACACCTTTCCTGTCCTTGCCTCCAGTTTGAGCTAGTGAATCACTCCTTAGAAAATAACTCCCTTATATAAAGAGGAGCTACCCTCTCAATCACTTCTTGTCTTCCTTAGCCTGTTTATTCTTCTACATTGTTCTTATCACTATCTTATTATATATTATATATCTATTTACTTGTTTGTTTTTTTTCTATGCCTCTGCCTCCCACGACTCAAACTAGGGCATATACAAGCATGAGAAAAGAGTCTCTGACTATTTTATTCGTTGCTATATTCCCAATGCTTGGACATAGAAGGCAGTCAGTAAATATTGTTGAATGAATAATCGAAGTATTCTCTTTTTGTTAAGGCAGTAGCATTAAAAAATTCTCTGATTCACACCATCCTAATTTCTTTCTCTGCTTAGGAACAGTAGGAACACTCTTCTTTAATTCAGACTTAGTCTTTAAAGCTGAATGAAATTAAAGGGCTAGTTGGTGCCCATGTGGTTCAGGACCAACACAGGACTAGCCTGATCATAGTGGCATCCACAGCTGTCAGCCTGGGCGCTCAGAGACCACCACACCTGAGCACTTAATTGGCTACTACCTTCTCATTCTTAGGTTTCTCAAATTATGCTATTCTGCAGCATATCCACCAACTGTGAAATTATTTTAAAGAATGAGACCAAACTGTCACATTAGATTTTTTTGTTTAGAAATAATCTCAAATTTACAGAAAAATTGAAAGTTAAAAAAAACATTTTGCGTTCTGAATCACTTGAGAGTAAAGTGTCAGCTAGATTCCCCATCCCCTCCAAATACTGTAATGTGAATCTCTAATGAACAAGGACACTCGTCTACATAACCACAACCATCACCATCAGGAAATTAACACTCATACCATACTACCATGCACTCTTCTCTCTCCTTTCAAGTTTCATTAATTTTTCCAACAATGTCCTTTGTAACAAAAGAACCGGATTCAGAATTGTGTCTTGCATTTAGTCTCTTTTAATCTGGAATAGTTTTGCAGTTTTCCTTAGACTTTCATGGCCTTTGGTGACTATCCCTCCATTTCAGTTTATCTGATGTTTCCTCATTATTAGATTCAGGCTGTGTATCTTCGGTAGAGACTTCACAGAAGCGACACTGTTCTCATTGAAGCCTATTGGGCAATACACAGTTCTGATTTTCTGCATTACTGATTGTCTTGCCCTTTCCAGCAGTTCTGACTTGCCCAAGGTGCATGCTGTGTTAACCTTGCAAGAAGAATAAAAGTTGCAGATGGAATTAAGGTTGCTAATCAGGTGACTTTAAGATGAAGAGATCATCCTGGATGATCCTGGTGGGCCCGATGTAATCACAAGTCTCTTTATAAGTGGAAAGGGAGGAAAAAAGAGGTAGTGGCTCGGTGATGTGACATGAAAAACTCAACTGGCCATTGCTGGCTTTGAAAATGCGGGGAGAGAGGGCCATGAGCCAAGGAATGTGGGCAGCCTCTAGAACCTGGAAAAAGCACGAAAATGAGCCAGTGGAAAGGAATGCAGCCCTGCGAACACCTCCTTGATTTCAGTCCAGTGAGAGGTCCCAGGCTCCTGACATCCAGAACTGTAAAATAATAAACGTATGTTGTTTTAAGTTGCCAAGTTTAGGGGAATTTGTAATGGCAATAACAGGAAACTAATACATACCCCTTGGCATGTCATGGTGTGTATGCATTCAGTCTGAAGTTCTGCAGACTCTCCGCCCAGGCCCGTGAGGTCCAGCTTGCCCTTGGGTCACTGCATTGACGTGGCTGACCCCCTCTGTGGGCAAGGTTGGATGAACCGGTATTCGACACCTCTCCCTGAACACATCTGGTTGGCTGGAAGCCAGGGCGAACCAACATGGGGCCAAATTCCTCCTGAATGGAGTAAGGAAGCCTTTTTCAGTCCAGAGGTGCAAAATCTTGGCTGGATTATCCCAGTAAATTCTCAGGAAGTCTGGCAAGCTCCTTGTTTGGAGGCATGCTCTCAGTGATGTCAAGCTTGAGCCTCTGAATGGACGCCCCCTCCCTGGGCAGCCTGTTCCTGTGAACTGCTTGGCCTGGCTTACTTCTTCCACTCTCCTGGCTTCCATCCGGGTGAGTGGAGGTGGGCCGGTAGGAGTAGAGTTATAAAAGGAGAAAAGCACCAGAGAGACCTGCAGACTCAGAGTGGCTCAGAATCATTTGGTCCTATTGCCTTCCGCACAGAGGAAGGGGCTAGTCCAGGGTCAAACTAGACGATTAGCTCAGACAACGATTTCCTTTATGTGACAGAGAAAAGTTGTCCATGACTTTTGCAAATGGGAGTCGTAGTCTGCCCTTGAAGGGGATCCCAGAGAAGTCTGACCAACTGAGGAATCTTGGTAGAGCGAGCAAATTTAGGAAAAGTTTGGGAATTAGGAGGAGGAAGGCAGGAAAGGGGGCAGCACTGAGCTGGGGAGGGTGGGGACGCGGGGTCCCTCTGCCCCATCTCTGCGCTAAGCATTTTCAGCCAGTATTTCGGCCTTGCTAGGGGTTGGCCTGCGGGCCTCCCTCTCGGAGTCCCGCCCAGGGTGGCTCTCGCGGGGCTCCCCTATTTGGCCGGCTCTCCCGGGCTCTGGGCGGGGCCGGAGGAACGCGGGGGTGGGAGTCCCGGAGGAAGATGCGCGGAGCTGGCGGCGAGGCCGGGCACGGGAGGCAGCGGGGTGGGGATCTGGGGTGGGCTGCGCCTTGCAGCTCCAATCCATTCCACACCCCGCGCAAAGCAGCCGCTCTCAGCTGAAATCACTCCCCTTTCAGGAGGAGGGAAGGGAAATCAAGGTACCTAGCCCCTTTCTGCTTAAAAAAAGCGAAAGGCGATCTGGGCAGCTTTGCGGCCACTCCCGCCCCACTCCTGGACCATGCACCCCTGCGTCTCCCCGCTCAGCCACAGGCGAGGACTCAATTTCTTGAGCTGAGAGCTAAAACTTGGTGACTTTTCTTCTCCCCAACAACCGAATCATGCCATGTGTCCAGAGGAGCTGGCTTGCAAACCTTTTGGTGGTGGCTCAGCTCCTGAACTTTGGGGGCCTGTGCAATGGGGGACCCCCTCAGCCCGGCCAGGTGCGCTTCCCGGACAGGAGGCAAGGTTGGTGGCTTTTCTTTATTTCCTTTGAAAATCTGTGGTAAAACGTGTGAAAAGTTGGTGGCTCCCTTTTCCCTTCCCCCACTTGGCTGAACTCTGCAGAGCCTTTTGGCTGATTTGTAAGGAAATCTGAGCTGGGAGCTCCGTACCATAGAGTGTCTCAGAATTCGGTGTTTTAGGTGATGATGCCTTAATTCTTGCTGAAAGGTGAATACCGTGCTCTTCTTGATGCTTCTGCAGTCAAGACTCCAGAGGTAGCTGGTAACCACCCCTACCTCTCTCTTTTGTCTCCTCTAAAGCCTGCACTGTTTCAATCCCCTAGTTTTCACAATTCTGAATGTGGAAATGATTTTATTAAAAAAAAAGTTCGAACTGGCTAGGGCAGGCATTATGACAGTGTTTCTAGTTACTTTTAAAGACCCGGTCAGGGAAGGGGAAATGTGCCTTCCCCCCTACCGTGTGCCTCCTCCCGCCCCACTCCAGTGATTTTGGCTGTGTTTGGTTTCCTGGAAAGATTTAGGGCTGTGTTTTAAAAATAACAGTTTTTTTGGGGAAAATTTACCACTTTAGGGGGTCACCTTTTCCTGTCTTGCCTCCCTGATCACAGCCAGTTGCGTCTCTTTCTGAATTTTGTGAAACTCATGAAGCTATAGACACACTGGAGAACTTGTGATAGATAATTTATTATTATTATTATTATTATTATTATTATTATTATTATTATTATTAAGCCTGACACCCTGGCAGAGTGGTGCTGTTGCCTTTGCCCATTTATTGGACTTGGAAGGGTCAGAAGCACTTTCCTGTTTGGTGGGGAGCTCGTTGTGCTTTTGGGAGGAAACAGTCACAGCATTTGTAATGGCCTGTGTGGCTGGAGAATGTGCCATGCACCAAGACTGCTAAGGCACTCTGTGTGTGTCAGCCCACCCTAGGAGCACCCACAACAGCCTCCTGGGGTGCAGGGACCATTGTTACTGTTCCTGTTGTACAGATGAGGCAGCTGAAGCACGGAGAATGTGTGGGCCTAGCGAGTGGTGGAGTGAGGTTTTGAAACCAGGTAACCTGACTCCAGAGGCTGGCCTCTTACAGTCAAGCAACATTGCCCTATAGTTGTAATAGGGACAACACACACACACACACACACACACACACACACACACACACACACACGTGCATTCTCATACACCAAGTGCTAGGTTAGCATCCATTAAGGCCCAGGTCTGCTGACTGCTCAAGTCTTGAGAAGCGTCATTGGCTTTCTGACCCCTTTCATCCTCAAGACCATTTGGGTGGCAGACATCACCAGCCTGTCCTTGTTTAGGATTTCCAGGCAGCGATTTCTGCCTACGTTGCAAAGTCCAAAACTGCTGGAGAGCTCATCTGCTGAGACTTCAAGAGCCATCAGAAGCAAGTCCCTTTGCTTTTCTTGGAAGCCGGAACCCGCAGACACTGGGGTTCGATGTCAGTCAGTCAGCACTCGCTTGTGTAAACGGTCCAGACACCGTCTCCCACCCCCAAGTTTAAAATAGCAGCGTTTGTTGTTCTTTGAAAAACAGCCCCTTTGTGAAAAGTTTCTCTTCTGCAGCCTCACAAAGCCTGTGAGCACTTCCCAGGGTATTTGGAGGTAGTTTGGTTCAAAGACACACATTCTTCTGGGTTGGTTTTCAGCTCTGCTTGCTCCACATCTTCTTTGTAAGCAAATTCAGCTTAGCGTGGAACACACACTATGGGGCCTTGCTTTCTCCTCTCTGGAAAGTGGGAGATGGTTGTTTTTCCTGGTCACCTTTAGGGGTATGTACTGAGAGTATTCGATATTGAAAAATAGCTGTAGAGTGCTCTGAGCTTATTGGCGATGCATAGACATTTTAGGTTTTAAAAATAATTTCAGATTTTAAAAGCCTTTACACTAAAGTATTCGGCATTAATCAACTCACTAATGGATTTACGAATAATCCACATTTTATGCAAAAGAGAAATTTCTGAGCAGAGTTCTGTTTAGGACTAAGTTGAGAGAGCCAACTAGTTAGAGAGGGAAATTTTCAGGCTTCCTGGGAACAGGATGACCTGGGTTTTGCTTCCAAATGACCTGCCTGCTGCTTCGTGATTAGCCAATCCCCTTAGACTTCCATTTGCACTCTGACAGCATTTTTGAATTGCACCCAAATTCCGAACATTTAAACTTGAGAACTACTTTAGACATCGTCTCTCATATCCTTCTTATTTTTACAGGTGAGGAATGGGAGACCTAGGTGATCCATCTGTTAGCCGGCATGTATTTACTGAGCACCTACCAAATGCCAGTTCACCAGCGGGCTGACGGGAATCGCGCAGGGCCCACCAGTCAGAAACATATTAGAGCCTAGACAACCACTAAGGTTCCTTCTCCTTTAAAGGGTCGGGCCCAGTCGGGATTTTAGACCAAGGAAGGAATCTAGAGATAAACGCAACCCTTTCTGGGACTAGAAACAGGCAGAAACTCCGCTCAGTATTCTTTCCACATCGCTCAGTTGTGCAATTACTTTTATCCGCAAGGTTCCCAGTCAAGCATCAGAACAATGGGAAATAGTAATCTCGTGTACAACATACTGCCTCTCTTCCAAGCCAGTGATATCCCCTTAGGTTTGTCATTCCCTGTACTGTTTACAAGTCACCAGTCACTTCCGTGATCGCCTTTGCTCCCGACAACTCCATGAAATCAACAAGGTAGGCCCTTGACCCCATGTTCGAGATGTGCTCTGGGCTGCACAGGCTTGTGCAAGAATGCAGTGTGTTTCGACACAAATGTCATTACACATTTATGACATTTGCAAAAATATAAGTTCTGTCAGCAAGAAATGATTTCATATATTTTCTTAACGTGGGAAAAGGCGTCACAGTTTTGATATTTTGTTTGTGTTAATAATAAGGAGCAGTTATGGTCTGTGGGTTAGTTATCATGAGGTTAGTGAGCAAATCCAACATCCAGTGGTATTTTTTACAACTTCAAAGGGACTAACACATTTCTCCACAACATTTCCACATATGTAATTTTCTATAATAAAAATACAGTCAAAAGGTTACAACCACCCATGGAAGATAATTATGAAAATAAAGTTCCATTACAGAAATTTCATTGCCCTTTTCAGTAAGGAGTCTTTGAAATTCAATTGCTCTCTAAGGTATAAATAAATATGAATAATAAGTATAGATTTGACCTAAAATTTATAAAAACTGGCAGGTAAATATTCTCTCACCTCTTTCATTTCTTTCTAAGTAGAGGGTATAAGATCACTAGGTCTTTTGTATTTTCAGAAGTATTTGTGCCAACAGGCTTCACTCCAAGTTCTCATGAAGTGTTAGAATTTGTGGCAAAGGGTTTCAAATTAAATTTTAAACAAGGCAAATCAAAACATTCAGGGCCTATAATTTATTTCCATAAACTCTAGTGTAGGCTGTGATGTCATAACCCTGTGTCACAGCTTCTCTTCAGCCTTGACATCTGGTGCTCAGTGCTTGACTCTTGAGAAGCAGTTAGGGCAGAGCTTAGAAGGGTAGGCTCTGGGCTCCAGTTGCGCCAACAGGAATCTTTACCCCACTTTCTTTGCTGGTTTTTTGTTTGTTTGTTTGTTCATTTGTTTTTACAGAGGTATGAGTGGAGGAAAATACAAGGGACACCATTAATAATACCCACCCCTGAGAACTGTGATCATTAGACGGGACCGAGTTGGTGTAGTCTTAGAAATGGTCAAAGTTAGGAGCTGTTATTATTTCCTGCCATCTTATTTCTCCATCTCTGTCATATCTCCTCTGAACTCTACTTTCTGTTGGCCAAGGTTATAGCTACCTAATCTTCCAAACTAAATACCTACTGAGAAGCTGAGGTGAGTGTGGGTTTCTTCCATATCTCTGCTTGGAGGATACATTTATTTATGGTCACGTGATCTCTGGTAGCCAAGTTTCTTCCTTCAATACCAATAATGTCTAGTGAGCACTATTCATCAAGCACATTCTAAATCTATTACATATTTTAACACATTGGATTCTCGTACCATCCTAAGAGGTAGATATTGTTATTATTATGCCCAAGTTATAGATGAGACAACTGAAGTTGAGCCACCAACATAGACCATGCTCCGTCCTTGGCCTCCTATTTCCATCCACACCTATGGGTTGACATGGCTTAGCTGCTTCCTTAGCAAGAGGCAAGACCAGTCTTATTTCCCTTTATTATGCCCAATGAAGACGCAGTTGTCATCTCCATTTATTGCTGAGCAAATTGAGGCCTCTTAAAGAAGTCAAGCTGTTCTTTTGTTGCCAGGCCATCATTGCCGGGGGCAGCAACTATTATCTCTACTCTGTTACACTCTCAAGTGCAGCTGCTTATGTATGTGAAGTGTGGTGGTAAGCACATGACTTTGAAATAGGAAGCATAAGATTTTAATCCAAGTAATGTTGCATATTGGCTCTGTGCCTTCCATTAGACTCAGTTTCTTTATGGAATGGCGATAATAATCTATATGACAAGGTTATTATGAATATTGAGTGAGGAGAGACTTATGCTACTCAGGTCATAGCAAGTGCTCATTAAATGGCTACAGTACTTGTTATCATTATATTATCATACATCCACCTGATGCTGGCTCTCTTAGCAATCCATCACATCAAAAGCAACTCAGTGAAAAGCTCTAAATTTGTTTGCGCTTTTATTCTTTGGGCAAGAGGTGCTTTGGTCTTTAATTAATACTTTCAAAACTTATGTCTAACTCTTTGAGATATATCTTCAGAGACAGCATCTGTGAGGGACATAAGAGATTCTCTTGAGAGAGGAGTCAGCATCTGGACATTGACCTCACACACGGGGGTGCCATTGCCAGATGACAGTAATACTCAGTTGAATAAGATTTTCCCTGCCCCTAATTTTCCTTTTCTGCTCTAACCCTGGAGGAGCCCGAGACATCATTGTGAATAGTAAAAGAGAAGAGAAACATTAGAGAACTAACAGAAGCTGACCACATCTGCCTCACCCAAACTGGCCATTCCTCTCCTAAGGTCTGAACTTGGAAGAGCAGTGACAACTCTGAGACTAAAGAGGTCCAGACATTCCCTGCGGAGGGGGCGGTACGGAGGCCTGAGTCAGTTTGTCTCCTAGTTCATGGCAGAGTAATATCATTAATTTGTGCAAAGCCCATTCTTGTTTTATTTATTTATGCATTGTGTTCCCATTCTCCACTTTCATTCTTTCCCATAGAAAACCATTTCATAGAAAATAATTCGAATAGCTTCCATATGTATTTTTTGTTTGCATATGTCCTGGTAAACTTTATAGTATTGTTTTTGTATGTATTTTCCATTTATGTAAATGGCTCTGTATTAACTTGTTTTATTTCTCACTTTTCACTGGGCATTGTTGTTAAGATCTGTCATATGGCTATGTGATCTTCTGCTCCCAGCTGCTTCAGTTAAAGGCAATGTGTCTGGACATTTTACACCTAAAAACTGAGACACTTCATTAGTACCTAAGAGTGAAAACTCTGTGCTCTCCCCCATATTTTATCCAAGACAGAAATGAATGACCCTACAAAGTGTGTTCAAAGGCAGTTGTCTGGCGGAGAAAAAAAAAGATCTTTTATAATTGTACATCGTCAGGACCAGTTCTTTTCATTAACCAGCTACAAATGTGTTCACTGCTACATCCACACAGATGAATCAGGCACCTACGATGTTTAAGATTCTGGCCTCCAAAGGGCTTGGGGATAAACAGTGTAATGAACAAAAGATATTATAAAATAAGGCCGTTCTGGGAGCTACAGAAAGTAAGGACATGGGGGTTCAGAGGAGGGAGAGGGAATTTCAGCCAGAGACATTAAGAGAAAGAAGAGGGAAGATTGGAGTTGGGACTTTAACGCATAAACAAGAATAAACAGGATATTGCTAGAGAGTGCAAACAACACTGTGGTTGGGGACGCAACACAAGCAAAGTAATACAAGTTAGAAAGTGCAAGTATAGCTGTGAAGTGACAAGTAGAATTATTTTCTCCTCTCTTTTTTTCTTCCTCCTCAAGCAGATTAGTTTATCTTCAGAGTTGGTTAATGGGTTGCTTTAAGAATTCTGTAACCCAGAGTAATGATTATCCCCTAATTGTTAGATTCCTTGTTATTCTCAAACATAAAAACGGAGGAGTGGTGGGGACCTAAATTTGAGTCAGTCAAAGGGTGTATGTGTTCCTGTGTGTAGAGGGAATAGCTGTTCCTCTTTTGCAATGTTAAAGTGTCAATTTTCATGTTTTGAGCCCAGGCCTCGGATCCGAATAGGATTGCTTACCCTTTCTTTTCATATATTTAGTAAAAATAAAAAAGAATCACCCAAGTTCCTTTAAGCACCCTTTGCTACATTACCGAACACTTAGGCTGTAATTAATGTGAGGTTTGTCGAAGCATATATGACGAGTTTGCTGTGTTTTTGCATTTTTCCATCAACCCAACTTAATGGGACATTCCTGAGGCATCTAAACTCCTTATAACGAACAGCAAAGCCCTGTGATTTGTATTAAAAAACTCTTAACTTGAAATGTTCCCATTGATCATACTTGCCATCTTCCTAACAGTATTCATCATGAATTAATTTGTGCCTTAATTTGGCTCTGGTAAGACATCTGACATCCAGAGCTTTGAGCTCAGAGGGTCACACACATGAGGATGGAGTTCCATGTCAGTTCAAATAATTTAATGTTGACAGCATCTGTATGGTGGAAGGGGTCTTGAAACTGCAAGTCAACAGTGGAGTTTTGCAATCAACAAACTCAAATCTAAGTGTGGAACGAGAGTGCGTTTGCCTTGCTACAGATTCAGCAGGGCTCCCTCAGTTTTATCCTGTATCCTTTTTTCTTTCAGAGCATGTCATCAAGGGCCTGCCAGAATACCATGTGGTGGCTCCTGTCCGCGTCGATGCAAGTGGGCACTTTCTGTCATATGGCTTGCACCACCTCTTCACCAGCAGCAGGAGGAAAAGAGACTTGGGGGGCCCAGAGGACCGGGTGTACTATAGGATTTCCCATGAGGAGAAGGACCTGTTTTTTAACTTGACAGTCAATCAGGGATTTCTTTCCAGAAGTTACATTGTGGAGAGGAGATATGGGAACCTCTCTCATATTAAGATGGTGGCTTCCTCGGCGCCCCCATGCCATCTGGAGGGCACGGTTCTGCAGCAGGGCACCAGAATCGGGACTGCAGCCCTCAGTTCCTGCCATGGACTGGTGAGTGCCTGGGTCCCTCGCCTCCCTCCTCTGCTCCCAGACCCCTGGCATCTTGACCGCACATCCACTGCCACTGGGTTTGCAGATGCATTCCACACTTGCCAGTTGAGCACTGAAGATGTAGATGGTCCCAACCTCCAAACGGGTCAGAGAGAAAGTGCATAAAATTAAAAGTTGCTCAGTTTGGAGGGATGGGGGTGTAAGAGCTCTAAAGTAGCAGCTCTGTCCAGGTAATTCTGCAGTCAGGTTGAGAACCACTGCTCTAAATTGTTCCTTACTTTCATCTTGTGTTTTCTAAGGGAAATGGCTTACTGTTGAGCCTAATTTCAGGCTTAGAAATAGAGTAATGGGACTTTTCAATTTCAAATGGCCCCAGAAAGCAGTGAGAACCAACACGTGGACATTTTCAAATTCAGATTTCAGATTCATACTAATTATAGGAGCACCAAAAAGCAAATATTAACTAATGGAATTATGTGGTAGTAGCCAAGATGATGGAAAATTTTTAGAATCAAATCATTAAATGATTTTGCCAGAAGAACCAGTCCACTGGGATTACTTTGAAGCCTTTCACACATAATTGAACAATTAATGGATGGTTATAAAAAAAAGCACCAAAGCAAATGAGTTTCTTTCCTTTCCATGAGCATACAAGCTGGCTGGCTTCAAGGTCATTTGTCTATGTGCCATAATTTGCTGATGTTCACCTAGAGTGAACCTAGTCCAAAAGGTAGTGGTTGAACTTGAGTCTGATTTCTCCTGATCAGTGGTCTGAGGTCTGATCTCCAGGATATTTATTTTGCCTTTCACCCAGGGATTACCCTGCACACTCACATTCACAGGATGGCAGGCTTAGGATATGCTGGAGCTCAGCCTGCCACCGCTCCTGGTGACAGAGGTGGCACTGGGAAGGCTTTCTGAGGAAGGAAGCACTCTCATGTGGAGGAGGACATCTGCTTCTCATTTCTGTGGCTCAGGGCTGGCATATTCTTTGCTTCAGATGTGGTCATCCTGTTGTAGGAGGCTGTGTTCTCTTGGAGTTGGCTATAATTTGAAGTTCATTTAGTCTCTCTTGGAGCAGACTCAGGATGGTTGCAGACTGAAGACCCAATAGAGGTTACCCACGACAAGCTGTGGGATGTCCTCCTTCCTCCATTTAATATCCTTTCACTCAGCTCTGGTGTCCATCCTCTTGGAAGCTGTTTTCAGATTAGCCCATGTCCCCAGCTCCATAGCTTGCCCTCTGTCATCTCCACCATCCTCACCATCCTTTTCCCCTCAACACTTTTATAACTCTCAAGTTATGGAATTTGTTTCTTTTGAACAGTTTAGTTGATTTATTCTTTTCTGAGTTTTTTTTTTTTTTGTGGAGAAACTGTGTTTCTGATTCAGATAAACTTGGAATTCATCCCCAATGGGAGTTGTGACCTCTGAGAATCCCAGTGGGGTGGTTTTGGATTTACTGTTGCCAGGGGCCTACAGGGCTTGTTCTGGGTTAATTTGTTGTTGTTATTGCAATTTAGATTTTTGTGCTGGGATGATAGTGCAAAATGTTAGACTCCGCACTTATGCATGATACAGGATTGGGGTTCTGACAATTCATGGGGTACTCCACTTCCCCCAAAGGCTTGATCTAGGCACCCACAACCTGAATACCTGAACTGTATACCTGAATCAGTAAACAGATGTTTTAAATGCCTGTTCACAGTCAGGAACAGGATTTCCCAGCTCAGGCTTTATTGAAGTAAATACAATTCTTGGTTCTATCCTGGACAGTAGCCTCCATTCCAGCTCTTGCTGGGAATTAAGTCCAGACCCCTAATCTCAATAGCTGCCCATGGCTGTCTCCAGGGCCATTCAGCCTCCATTCCCACTCAAGTCCCTTTTTCTTCTCCTTTGGCACATAGAAATTTTCTTTCTTGTTTTGAGCTCAGCTATGGATTAAAATTTTGAAAGAGGTATTCTTTTTAGTTTTAGGTTTTTTTTAAGTTAAAGTTTTGGTTTTGGGATAGTTGTAGATTCATGTGCAATTGTAAGAACTAATACAGAGAGGTCTGTGTAACCTTTACCCAGTCCCCCCAGTGATAACATCTTGCAAAATTACTAAATATTATCATAGCTAGGATTTTGACATTAATAGTCAAGATGCCCAACATTTCTATTCAACAGTCTCTCATGTTCTTTCTTTAGCCTTACTCATTTCCTTCCTATCCTCCATTTCCTCCTTGTCTTTACATTTTATATTTAAGCCTATAATTTATTTTGAGTTAATTTTTGTATCTCTCATTAAGAAGACATTCATTTTTCTTTCCTTCCTTCCTTCCTTCCTTCCTTCCTTCCTTCCTTCCTTCCTTCCTTCCTTCCTTCCTTCCTTCCTTCCTTCCTTCCTTCTTTTCTTCATTCTTTCCTCTTTCCCTCCCCCTCTTCTTTTCCTCCTCTTTTTTTACTCTTCCTTTTTTTTGCCTGTGGATGTCCAATTGCTCCAGCACCATTTTTTAAAAAGGCTACCTTTCCTCCATTGAATTGCCTCTTTACTTGTCAAAAATCAGTTGGACATATATACATATTCGTGTGAGCCTATTTCTGAGTTTTATCATCTACTCCACCAATAACATTTTCATTACCATAACTTTATTACTATAGCTGTATATATAATCTTGAAATCAGGTAGGTACTGATTCCTCCCATCTTATTCTTCTTTTTCAAAATTGTATTAGTAATTCTAGTTCCTTTGCCTTCCTATATAAATTTTAGAATAATCTGACTACAAAAAAAAAACTTGCTCCGATTATGACAAGGATTACACTAAACCTGTATATTAATCTGGGGGAAATGACATTTGCTGTGTTTAGTCTTCAATCCCTGAACATGGTAAGTCTCTTCCAAGTCTGCCCATGAGACCTACCTAGGTTGACAGGTGGAAATAGAAGGTCCATGATGTTTGGTCTCTCCTCCTTCCCAAGGTGAGAATTATATAGTCTTCTTAGGAACAATTATAAATCCCACTTTGATGGTATTTCTCACGGGAACTCTCCCAACCCATTATCCTATATGTATCGCCCATTGAGTAGGCTGTCCTTTGTGGGGTGGCAGGCCTATTCCCACACAGGGTAGTGTGAATAGAGAACGAGGCTCTTAATTGGACTCAAATAATTGCCTTGTATCTTTTCTTCTCTGGATTAGAGAATTTATTTGGAGAAAAATTAGTGAAGCTGTTTTGTGCAAATTTGTTCCTTTGATTTGTTCACTGATACTTATTCTTGAAATAGTCTGTTTTGGTGAGTTTTCTGATTCTAAATTAGTCTGGTAGAAAGATATCAATTTCTTTTGTGCTGAAACTCATTGTCTTCTCCAGTGCTGAAAGATGAGGGCTGGCGAGATGAGCAGTTTATTCATAGGTGAGATTTGGCTCATCGACTCAAAGCATATTTGGAGAAGAGTCTGCTCGAGTGTAACCTAAGTTTCTATGCCTCATTAATATGATCTATGATTTCTTTCCAGTCTGAAGAACTTTAGTGCCCTTTTCATTTGAATCCCTTCTTAAAGGCTTTTAAATGTACAACCTGTCTGGGAAGTTTTAGCAAGAACCTTCTTCTTAATGACTGCCTTAACCCAGATATGCCCTTTGCAAACTATTCCTACATGGAAAATATGGATAATAACATTAATCAGCTCTGTTCACCTCACATTGGTGATGTAACTAAAAGCTTCAAAATACTTTAGAAAGTACTCCAGTCCTCTTGTTGGTTTGATAGCTGAATCTCTTCACCCACATCATTGGGACATCTCATTAAAACTGTTCTTGTCAAGTCATCAGTGGACTTTGTGGTGCCAGTGGGTGCATCTCTG
This sequence comes from Macroglossus sobrinus, assembly GCA_004027375.1. Taxonomy (NCBI): domain Eukaryota; kingdom Metazoa; phylum Chordata; class Mammalia; order Chiroptera; family Pteropodidae; genus Macroglossus; species Macroglossus sobrinus. The sequence continues at coordinate 72,319 of PVKZ01001107.1, forward strand.
TTATCGTTCTTGATGTCTTAGCACCATTCGATATAAGTAATTATTTCTACTTTTAAATTGTTTTTCATCTTGGCTTAAGTCACACTATATTATTATGGTTTTACTCTTACCTACCACGCTGAGAATTCTGACTCACTAAATATCCTTTGTTCCTTTCTATGTTTTTAACTACTGGAATGTCATTGGTTTTGTCTGTGGACCCCTCTTCTCTACCTTCACACTCTTCTTGGGTGACCTTGACCAGTTGAAAGTGCCGTCTACTTGTCTGTCACTCTAACTACTTATTTAATCATCTATCTATCTATGTAATTATCTAATTACTTTTCTATTGTCTATCTATCATCTATATCATCTACATCTGTCTCTGTATATGTATGTGAATTACTATTAAATGTAGTCATATAACTCCATTATTTCCTTGGAACTTCAGCTGTCTATTTGCTGTTTCTACATGTATGCCTAACAGGAATCTCAAATTTAACGTGTTCAAAGAAACACTGTTGATTCTCCCTCCCATAGTCTTCCCCACTGCTGTCTGTGTCACTCCATTCTTCCAGTTGCCCAGGTCACAACCTCTGAAATTATGTTATCACTGACTCTTGTCTTCTCTCACACTCTGTATCTGTTCTTATCAGCCAATCCTGTCAGCTCTTCCTTCCATTATGTTCAGAACCTACCACTCTTGTCACTTCCACAGCTAACACTCTGGTCCAGTTATTTGCAGCAGGGGTGGTTTTGTCCTCCAGGGGACATTTGTCAGTGACTGGAGACATTTTTGGTTGTCACAACTAGAGAAGGAGGATTACTTCTGGTATCTAGTAAGTAGTGATTAAAGATTCTCCTGAACTTCTACAGTGCATGGAACAGCACTCCACAGCAAAGGATTATATGACCCCAAGTGTCAGTAGTTTTGAGGCTGAGAAACCTGCCCTCGTCCTAGTCACCTGAGCTAAGGAAAAGCCTGGACCATTTGCATGATCTCCCAAGTGGTTCCTCTGTTTCTTCTCTTAATTTCCGACAAGCCATTTCTCACATAGTGTCAAGACTGGATTTCTAAACACATTTCTAGAGCAGTGCCCTCTTCTACTTAAAGTCTCCTACTGGTTTGCCATCATAGTAGAATAAAAATCTGAACACCTTGCCCTGTCTCTAAGGCTCCCTCTGATCTGGTCACTAGCCATGTCCCTTCCCTCCTCTCCCACCACATTGCCCTCCTGCATGGTACTCCAGCCACACTGGCCTCTCTGTTTCTCACATGTCCTTTGGCCTCATCACCACTGTGTGCACCTCCATGTAGCTGTTCCTCGTCTTTTGAGTCTAGCTTAAGGTCTTCTCTGACCACTCAGTCTAAAGAAGATTTCTCCAGTGTTCTATCACATTGCTTATTTTATTTTTTTTAAAAAAGAACCTGCAGTACCTGATAGATTTTCCTTTTTTGCTTAAACTTTTCTTCCCCTCACTCTGTATTGTTTAGCTATGTTCTGTAATAAGCACTCAGTAAATACTGGTTGAATGGATCAATGTGTCTATTTCAGTATTTAGACTTTATATTGCTCCAAGTTCTTGTAGACACTCCCAGCCAATTGCTTCACAATGAGATGATATTTCCTCAACTACCCAAACAAAGGCTTGGATGCCACCACATTGACTTCTGCTTGAATGGTTCCCAAACTACTTTTGATGGGGTCCCAGCATTCTGGCTCTTCATCATGGCCGTGAGATGTTGCCTCTGCTGTATGGCTCTCCTGGGTTCATCACGTCAAGAACACTGTAACTGCCACCATCATGTTAACTTTGGGGAGGGGACACTGTTACCAACTTGACTATTCTCTTCTAAATCTGTTTTAGACCTTTCCTTAGTTCTGCAAAGCACATCAGAATTCAAGCTATAGTTTTCAGTAAGTCTTTATTGAAGGTTTGCATAGAAAAAGAAAGGATGTACAACACAAATAATAACTTAACGCTTCTGCTCACCTTGGTTGTGCTCAGAGTCTAGACTGAGCTTCAAGAGAGTCTCTAACCAAGCACCTGACCTCTTGATATGTAGCAAGGATCGCCCTACCAGAAATCTGTTTGCTAAGGGACATACTGAAACATTTTTCTCTTGTGTCCTGGGCCCAACCATGAGGCCTCTGAGAAAGGAGGATGCTTTCCTCACCCCAGTCTCAAGCCATCTTTGTTTCTAGTTCTTCTTTCCATGTATTTCTTTCAAGGAATGTCTTCTTCAGGGAAACCCCAACCTAAAGATGCTGGGTCCCACTGGGCTGTTTATGCATTGCAAACCCTGCAAAGCTACCCCATGAAGGGGAACAGTGGAGGATGAAATATAGCTTGGTCTCTGCCAGACGAACCAAGCCCTGGCCCCCGGAGGAAAAGGGGCCTTCGTATAATCCCATAGCCCAAAGTGGAGCAACCTTTTTGTAATTTGCCTAGATGAGGTGCCTTTTTAAATTCATCTGTTTGGGGAAAGCACCTTTTTAAAATTTCATCTGTCTTCCCTGGGTACTTTCTTGTAATTTGCATAAAATGGTGCTACTATAGTAGCCACGGAGGCCCCTACCCACAGGATTTGGCCTGACTCTGTGGCCTCCAGGTGACAATCACGTGAGAATGCAAAAACCCATCGCCAGCATGTTTTCCTAAAGCCTGAGGTATTTAGTTTCAAATAGCAGTGTGGAGAGTTGGGGTGTGTGTGCATTACTAACAGCTCTTTTCTCATTGAGCTGCAGTAGGACATGACCAGTTCCCTCTCCTGATCTCTCCTTTGATTCACACTGGAGAACAAGTGTGTGTCTCTGTCCTGAAACCAATGGGGTCTTTGCTTCTCATCTCCAGGGAACAACTGCATGACCCAGAACACAAAGGAGGAGGCCTCCTCCAGAAGGCACAATTAAGTAAAGGCTCAGATCCTACAGATATGTGTAGGGGGAAAACATTTTTCTCACACAAACACTCGAAATTAGAGTAAAACTTTTCTGCTGAAATATATACCCAGTAGCCATATTTGAAGGCAACCTTTCATTTTCTTGTGTAGCCGTCTTTACATTGAGTGGAAATTTTAATTTTTGTCACTAGAACAAATGGAAGGTATGTGTCAAAAAGAACTTTTATCTTTCTTCTCTTAGGATGGCAGGACATTATGAAGCTTTGGGATAGTCTTCCAGTTTCTAATCTGCAAGGTACCAGTTTCCGCTAGGCTATGCTGTTAAAATAATTTTAATCCTTTAAACCGTGTTAGGTTCTAATTTTCCAAAAAATGTAAGAATTGAGTCTTCTCTGTGTTTTGCTGTGTAGATGTTACAAAGGAGATTAATGACATTTAAAAATGGCGCCTTTATTGAGAGGGATGTGCTTTATACCATATAACTCCCTCAAATGCAGTGCAGTTCCTGGCCCACATGGAACATCCTGCTGGTTCCTGTTTCGTACAAAGAATGTCACCATTTCTGCCCTCTTGTTCTTGAACTCCGGCTGCAACCCGGGGGTTATATGGCTGAGGAATGAAATCTGCCACAGAGCTGTGTGGGAAAACTCCCAGCATGGCTTCTCGCCTTGATTCCTGATCTGAAACTTCGTGGCTCTTTGGCAGGAAATGCTCGTTTGAGTTGTGGGAGGCTGATGTGTCAGGGTTTGTTGTTCCTCACCAGGAGGAGGGAAAGAAATGCTCTGTGTAACTCTGCTCCCAGGCCCAGGAGTTCTCCGTGGCCCCTGACCTTTGGGGGTTGCCTGGTAAGACCCACTGTTACTCAGACATATGGCTGGAACTGGGCTGGCGGGAGATTACTCACTATTAGTGCCTGGTGTTACAGGCTCAAACATATGAGCGGTTTTTTTTTTTTTTTTTTTTTTTACTCCCTGTCCCTCTCTTTTTTGTTTTTCTGCTTACTTTTCAATTCATCAGGTTCATTTTGCGCATTTCCAGCATGATGGATTGGAAGTGGGAGAGGAACTTGAAGAACGTGTATTTTGAGAAGCAGCATTATTTTCTTCCTTTGCTGGATCTTGAATTAGGGACGTTCCCTGTGATCTTGGGATGGTGCAGGAGAAGGAATGACTCTCAGCCATTATGGGAGACAAGAAGCCAGATGCTCTGTTTCTTGTTGGGTAGTTACTTGGCTTACAGGTTCGCAGCAACACAGCATAGAGAAGTGACTTCCTTCTGTTGTATTTCTCTTTCCTGGAAACTTGACTTTGAACTTCATTTCTGTTTTTATTATAGACACTAAAAATTAAGTGTCCAGAGCTTCCCAATAGATGCTCATGTATTAATATTTCTCTTCTTTTTTGATTTTTTCACATGGCATGAATTGTAGGTCCACGAAGCTTAAATATTAGCTTTCAGAAAGATCCAGTTTCTTTCAAAAATGTCTACATTGACTTTGAAAAATGAGAAATGATAGGCCTGTGTTTTAGGTTTGATAATTGAAAAAAATGTTTTCCTTGGTTGTTGATGATCTTTAGTGTGACATGACTGCTTTATTTTTGACTGAAATGGGATCCTTTGCCTCCTTGGGTCTGCAATTCAAATAGACCGGGTCTTTGCTACCAAATGCATGCTCCATGGACCAGCAGCCTGAGCATCACCAGGAAGCTTGTTAGAAATGCAGATTCTTTGATTCTACCCTGATCTGCTGAATCAGAACCTAAATTTTAACAGACTCCCCAAGTGATTTGTACACGCATTAAAATTTGACAAGCACTGGTCCATCAAACACATATTTGAGCTTATCTTTTTTATTTATTACATCCTTTTGGCAAATACCTGAATACCTAATGATGCTTAGAAATGATCCTGCTGTGCTAATCAATGTTGATGGGTGAAAGGGTGGAAGAGGGATCGTAGATATTGTCATTCAGAAAAAAGACTGAAAAGATACATGGGACCCTGTGAGCAAATAAGACCAGTTATAGTGGCCAGATATGTACACATGGTCATCCTTTGCTGCTCTTCTGTTCTCTGCATTTTGTTATAGTCAAATCTATGTCCTCGTCATGGACAGATCTTACCAGGACAACTTCCTGTTGTTCTCAGGTTCTTTAATTTTCATGTCTTTGGTGAGTGTGCTAAGCAGCCCTCTCTTGTTTTGGTGTCTTTGTCTAAGCTGTTGAAAAGGGACAGGTTTTCTGGGCCCCGGAAAAGCTGGGACAGACAATAATAACAGCAACTGTTGAGACTTTCATTCCCAGCCCCAAAGGAATGGAGACTTGTTGATCCTAAATTTGAGTTACAAATGAGGAGACCTTGGAGTTTATAAATATTACCTTAAGACATTGCAAAGGTGGAGTTTTCCAGCATGTTAATGAAAGACTGGGTATAAAAGAGCAATGACAAAGCAAGAATGAGGCTTTCTCCTCTGCTTTTGGAGGACACTGTCCATGCAGAGAAGGCCCCTTATGGCAGGGTACCCCAGAGATGACAGGGACAGGAGACATGGCCTCTGCTCCTGGGCTGGCACCACCTTACTTCCATTCAGTTCTATCCTTGACTAAATGTCCTGGGGATTTAGAAGAGGTGCATGTATGTTGCTCTTTCCACTTCTTCATAAACCATTTGTTAATCCTGCAGTTGTCCCGTTTGCCTTCTTCATTGATTATACCTGGTTATTTGCTTTTAAGGCTTCTCAAATAGTCAAACATGGAAAATCTTCCTCTAAACACATTAAAAAACCATGACCTTCTGAGATTTCCCAATGGTAGATATGTTGTTGGATTTGCTTATTTTCCTTCTTGAGATATTTCAGGCGTTCATTTAAAAAGAGTGACTTTTGTACACTAGTGCTTTCTACCAGACCCAGTTTATCTAACTCTCAGACTTTCCATGCCTACTTACACATTCCTTCATGGTTCTGCGGTGAAATTGGCTGAGAGGACAGTTAGCTATTCCAAGAAACAGATTTATCAGAGTTACAAAATTTCATACTAATGTTCCCATTTGATGTCATTGATTTCCCCCTTCACCAAGTCACCCACCTCTCACCCCGCACCATCCTGTTTACAGACAAATGGAAATTTTTTTCTCACTTAACGTCTGCTTTGACCCTAAGGAATGAGTCATGCAATTTAAAAATGCACAGCTTCCACAGTCCCTGACTGGGTCATCAGATAGCACTATCTTCCAAGCAAGCTTCCTTTCTTCCAGCAAGTCTTTTTTTGTTTGTTTGTTTGTTTTTAAGTTTGCAACTGAATTTCTCTTTCCATCCTCCATCATTATCAGCTTATCTCTAATCATTGATTTTTTTCCCCCTTCTTGTGGGTTTTCTGGGCTTTCTCTTTGGCTTTCCATTCTTTTTTGCTCTTGCTGTGTTATAGTGATTTTCCCCATATTTTTAAGCACATCTACAGAAAGAATACATGAGACTGAATTATTAGCTAAAATCACCTTATTTATATAACTTATAAGGCATTTACTATAGATAACATATATTTAATGTATTTTACATATATTTTATATATTTTATAATATATATTTAACTTATATAACTTATAAGTTATTTAACTTATATAATTTCTATATGTTTCTTGTCTCTTTTCTGACCTCTACATAGTTTGACGGAGAAAGAACATTGAAAATGGGCTGCCCAAAGCAGAACTCCTAGACAGGTCAGAGTTTATAGCAGGTAGAGAAGCAGGTATGTGTGCGTGTGTGTGTGTGTGTGTGTGTGTGTGTGTGTGTGTGTGTGTGTGTGTGTTAGGAATGGGGGGAGGGAGAGAACTAATACAGATTAAGTCCATAGAAAGGGTTTTTTTTTTAATCTGAAGATATAATTCGGAAGAAATGGATGAAATTACAGTTACAGTTAGAGATGTAAAAACATCCTTGACCATCATTTATTTGAAATTGCATTGGAGCAGAGGGCACATCTGAACTTGGAGGATGGATGGGGCAAACATGCAGTTTCCCTTCTGAGTGGGTATTCTTTTCGATCTGGCAGGCTGTGATGGCAGTTGCCTTGGCAAATGACCAGGAAAGGATTTGAGATCTACTGATAAATCCTTCTTTGTCTGGAAATAATTCCCTCTTTTAGTTAATTTTGTTTATATTAAACTGTTTCAGTAAAGAGATGCAAGTTTGATAAAGCAGACTTTTCTTCCCTTTTACTTTAATCTCTAGCCCAGTCTGCTGTGATTTAGGCTTTGATTTATCAAAAGCATTGGATTTGGAGTTGAGATATCCATACTGTATGTCTGGCTGCTCATAAGTCCTTTAACACCTCGAGGTCCCAGCTTCCTTGTCTGGGAAATGAAAGCTGAGCAATTTCTACTGTCTTATCAAACTCAGAAACTCCCGGCACTTAGACTGATCTGCAGTAGAGGCACATACCTTTATGTGATGATGTGTGCAAAAACAGGATTATTTTTTAATTCATAGGTGGGCAAAAAAACTCTTTGAAAATGGAATCTGAAAAACTGAAATGTCAAAAAAGGTTGAGTGAGAAATAGTGTTCTAGCCCAAGTCGTATAGGGGCGGTTATTTACATTTTCTGTGCTGTGGAAATGCATGGGTTGAAGAAGAATGATGCAACATTTTCTCATGATAATTTACCCTAGAAATTTCCCAAGGCCTATTGAGAGGCATATAGTGTTTAGAGGCTGGTGGGCCATTGGTTTAAATAGATTTGGGTAATTAACTCTGTAACTTTGGGCAAATTATCTCTGAAACTGTAAAAGGTGGCTAATCTCATAATACCTATTTTATTCGTTGGCTGTGAGGATTAAATAAAATATTGAATATGTGTCCTGCACAGAGTAAATATTCTAGAAACTAGCCATTATTATTGTTGCTATTATTATGTTACTATTATAATTGCAGAATAAGTGGAAGGTTCAGTGTCCTACAGAAACTATGTTCCCATGTTCAATAAATAATTTCATTTATTCACATTTATCTGCAATGCCCTAGAATTAACATATACTTTATTACTCATTATTTAGTGTTTTGGACAAAGTAAGTTAAATTTTTCAATTATTTCTTTTTCCTCAATTAAAAACATTTTTCTACCTGAAGTTTGGCATTTGAAGTTTTTACTCCTTCTCTGGCCCATCACATTCTTTACTCCTGATCTAGTGATAATCTAGAAGACTCTAGATTTTTCCCTTCATTTGTAATAATATTTTTCAACAGGTATTATATTCACATGTTGTAAAATTTAAGATACAAATGGGTTTATGGTGCAACGTATGTCTCTCACTTACCTCTGCGTCCCAGAGCCCCCATCAATTTACTTTCTCAGAACAACTTTTTTGCCTGTCCTTCAAGAAATACTGATTATAGGCTTTGTGTGTGTGTGTGTGTGGTAAAATATATATAACAACACTAACCATTTAAACTATTTTTATGTGTAAAGTTCCATTAAGTACATTCACATTCTTGCACAACCATCACCGCCATCTATCTCTATAACTTTTTCAACTTCCTATTCTCTGTACCCATTAAAGGATGACTCACCCTTCCCCGTTTATCCCCTGCTCCCCACCACCATCTTTCTACTTTCTGTCTCTATGAATCTGACAACTTTAGGCAATTCATACAACATTTGTCCTTTTGAGACTGGCTTTTTTTCACTTAGCCTAATGTCTTTAAGGTCCATCCATATTGTAGCATGTGTCAAAATTCCAGCCATTTCCCCTCCCCCATTTTATTGAGGTATAATTAAAACTACACATAATTAATATATACAATTTAGTGAGTTTGAAGATATGTATACTCTTGCATTAATTATCAGTCTTGGAAGTAAACATGTATCACCTCTAAAAGTTTTCTTGTGTCTCTTTTTTTCTTGATTTTCTATTTCTTTTTTGTGGTAAGAACATTTACCATGAGATCTACCCTCTTAACAGATTTTTAAGTACACAAACCCTTATTGTTAATTATAGGTAGTACGTGTACAGCAGATCTCTGGGATTTACTCCTCTTGTATATGTATAACTTTATACCCATGGAACAACAACTCCCCATATACTCCTCCCCAAAATCCCTGGGGAGTTTATCTGTTGATGGGCATTTGGGTTATTACCCTGATTTGGCCTTTGTTGGTGTAGTGAATATGGGAGTGAAGATATCTCTTTGAGATCCTGATTTCAATTCTTTTGGATATATACCCAGAAGTGGGATTGCTGGATCTTATGGTAGTTCTATTTTTAATTATTTGAAAAACCTCCATACTGTTTTTCAAAGCAGCAGCACCATTTTACATTCTCACCAACAGCATATAAGGGTTATAGTTTCTTCACATCCTATTGACATTTATAAGCTTTTTTTTTTCTTAATAATAGACATCCTAACAGGGGTGAGGAGGTGATATCTCATTGCAGTTTGGTTTCCCTGATGATTAGTGGTCTTGAACATCTTGAACATCTTTTCATACACCTGTTGGCTATTTGTATTCTTTTTTTTAAAGGCTGAGTGAAATAGAACTTGGAATATCATTCGTACTTAAAAAAGATATTTTTACTATAGACTTTTAAAATCTCAGTGCCCCTGTGGTGAACAGAAGTTGTGTATGTAAATTAGGAACTGTGGCATTTCTAGACTCGCACTGTAGCCTGTAACCTGGTGGCATAGTTGGCCAAGCTCTGAACTTGGAGCCAGAGTATCTGCATCTAAGCCCTCTTGTGGTTGTAGCTTGCTTCAGTTGGCTTTGACAGCTAGGTACAACTAAGGACCCCCTGACTATTCTCTATCAGTTTTCTGGTGCATTTTGTTAACGTCCACCTCGGGAACATTTCACAGCAAATGCTTTCATGGAGAAGTGCTAAACCAGCATCTTAACTGCTACATGTAATATCCACAATATAAGAACAAAGTCATTGTGTCTAGCTGTTGATATTAGATACTAATAACTAATTGCAAACATATATTTGGGATGTTGATAAGTGCTATAACTGCTATAAGAGCACATAAAAGAGAACCCAATGAGGTCAGAGATTTGGGGAAGGCATTTTTCAGGAGATAATTTTTTATCTGAATTTGAAGGATGAGTAAGAGAAAAGGCGGGAGGAGAGCATTTCTGGCACATCTGTAAAGGCCTCGAAGTAGAAAGGATCAAAGGAAACCCCTTTCAGAAATTTCAAGTAGAAGAATGGCTGGAGGGCAGAAAGCAAGTGAGCCTTTTTCATCTTTCTTGTTAATAAATATTTCGGGGGGAAAAAGACTTTGAAACTATGTAAACATTCTCTTTCACACACAGTTTCAATTAATTAATATTAGTATGAACTTGTCTACATACTAATACATCATTATTTATTATTATGCTCAATAATCTCAATTTGACCAGTGGAAACCCATCAGTCTGGCTTCTGTGTCCTTTTGACTTGTCCCGTAATTATGTGAGCAGTCTGTTGTTTCCAAGTACAATATGATGTTCTAGGCTCCTCTTGTACCTTTCTTTGCCAGCCCTAGAATCAGTTGTTTCTTCAAGGAACTTTTTTCTGCTTTTTTGAAGAGTGGTGTTTATAAGCAGAGATCTGGGGATGTGCTCACTGCTATTGTAAGTCAAAACACACAATTACATCTATATTATTAGTCTGTCTATCTATTTATCCATCTATCTATAAAAAATTATGAATTTGTACCAATACATTTAATTTGAGTCCAGCACCACAGAATTTATTCTAGTTTTCTCCCTTTCCAAAATTTGTAAAAACATCTTCCATCTTCTCTGACAATGACAAAACTAGATCCCATTATCCTTAGCATATTTAGTCATTTGACCAATCCCCGTGTTTATAACCAAATCCTGTTGCCACCATTGTTAACAACTGCCTTATCTTTTGCATAAATGCCTGTCTCACCTCAATTGGGCTCCTGTATTCCATGCTGGCTACTCCCAGATACGTGATGTGAATGCCCTCTTCCCCTTGCAGGCCACAGGGCTTTGATTCTTTAGCTAGGCTGCTTCCTTTTGGGATTCTCTGAAACTCAACAATATACTACTTCTCCATCAACAAGGATGCCTTTCTCTCCTTGTCTGGGTTCTAGATTCTGTTGCATCATGGACCCCTCCTATCTTTTCCACTCTGCTCTGCTCTACCTCAGCTCTCACTGTACCCTTAACCTCCCTGCTCCAACCACATTCAGATGCCTACATTGCCCTTAGGGGCTTAGAACTGAAGGAGAAAGAGAGCAGGGAGAGGGAAGGGTAATCTCACCATGTTTGTCGCACTGATCACAAATACCCTTCCAACTGAGATATTCTGTGACCCTATCCTGGAGAGAGGACAGATTCCCAGCTTTTCTTTGGTATTTCTTATTAACCCACCAAGTCTGGCTCTACCTTTGGTAGCTGCCCTTGCCTTTGCTTGCCTTTGTGTTCACACCTCACTGTTATTCTGGTTCTTGGTGTGATGCCCACTGTCTTGGTGTCCTGGGATCTTCTGTCCTTATGTGTGTCATTTGCAGGGCCTCTGCTCCAACTGTGAGAGGGCTGAGCTGGAGAGGCTGCCTCAGTGCCTGGCTCTATGCCTGCTTCATATGTCCCTGTGTTTTTCCAGCTTCCCCTGGAGTTTTCTCAATAGTTCTTTGGGCAACACTGTGACTATTAAGTAATCTTTATGCTAGTTTCAGTGTAAAAAGGTCAGCTTAAAAGTTGCAATGAGGACAACTCCTGTTTTAAATTCCTTTTACTCTAAAAAGCTTTTATGAAACCCTGTCAGTTTACTTACAGTGGAACCATCCCCAAAGCAGATTCTATTTTACCATTGATTCAGCTGTATAATTTGAAATACATCTCTAAGTAAAGCATCTTTTAAATGTATGTAAGCATTGGAAGGATGAACATCAGTAAATGGAGATGCAGGACTGATTAAAAAGGCACAGGAGAGTGCGTTTCACTTCTGTGCATAGGATTACCAAATATGTTCTTTCTCTTGAGAGTTATGATGAACATTTCCAATGAGCTGTTGTGCCTATATACCTAGATGTTCTAACAGAGTACAGTTATAATACTTCTGTTCTGGAGACTGAGAAGGCATTGCTGAGAGATGGTTAAGGAGGCGTGACTGAGGCTTGTCTGATGCTTGGGTGTTATTAGTTATGTTCACCTGGCTACCCGTGTGTGAGAAGATCATGGAGTCAGAAAGCGGATGGTGCAAGAAAAAAGTGAAGCCGGGTCTGGGTCTGGAATGCCATGGTGAGCATGAAGAACAGTGAAAGGGTGGGGGGAGGGCAGAAACCACAAGGAATTACGCTGAAGTCAGTAGGGCCCCCCAAGGGACACTGGTCCACTTGTGGGGTCTGTCACAAGCCTTGGCCAAGCCCTCTAACCTGTCCCCAGTATCTTCTTCACCTCCATCTGGGGGACAAGGAGTTGCTTCAAATGCGGGAAACTCTTTTGAAGGAGAGAGAAATACATATCAGTGGAGAGAAAGGGTTACGTGTGTTGATTTTTTTTTTTCCGGAAGTTGGGAGAGGCTTGAGAGAAGCCATGGGGAAGCCAGAGGTGAACCATACAGAGAGAGGATAGTTGAAACAAGAACCCTGAGGAAGTAAGAGAGTCCAAGACCAAGAACACAGTGAGAAGACTTTGCCTCGGATGAGATTTTTTAAAAAGACTTTTTCAGGTGTCCGTGCTTTGGTACATTTTCTAGTGAAGCAAAAGCAATGCCAGGACATCCAGCGTGGGCCCTGGGGAGTCCGGGATGGATCCAGGGCATGTGGTGGACTCTGAACATCCGCAAGCAGTGTGATGTGGGCCTGTCCCGCGTAGATCTGGGACGTCTAGCGTGGACCTGGAACATCCGGCGTGGATCCGGAACATCTGGCGTGGGCTGGGAACACGCAATATGGATCTGGACATCTGGCGTGGATCCAGGACATCCAGCGTGGATCCGGGACATCCAAGACATCCGGCGTGCATCTGGGACATCTGGGACATCCGGCATGGATCTGGGACATCCGGGACGTCCAGGGTGGATCCGGGATACACAGCGTGGATCCAGGACGTCCGGCGTGGATCCGGGACATCCGGGACATCCAGCGTGGATCTAGGACATCCGGGACATCTGGCGTAGAGCTGGGACATCTAGGACGTCCGGTGTGGATCCGGGCACATGGTGTGGGCCACGCTACAGCAGGTTCCAGATATACAGGCTGCGCTGTACAGGTACAGGTCTCCCTGCACGCTCAGCGTTGGACAAGCCCTCCTCGCAGTGGAACCAGATGTCACTCCTGCCCACCGCAGTGCCCTCGCGCTCCTCAGCTGCCCAGGCCATGTCCTCTGCGCCCAGGGTTGCTGTTCTGGTGACCACGTGACGGAAGATGTCGCTCCAGGGCTGCTCCTCCAGGGCTGCTCTCTTCTGGGTGCACTCCAGCCTCTGTTCCTGGCTGCACAGGAATGTGGCTGCTCTCTTTTCTGCCTAGCGCCCCCGAGCGGATCCTGGGCCCCCACGGGACACCGGTCCACCTAAGGGGTCTGTCACAAGTCTTGGCCAAGCCCTTTCGCCTGTCCCCAGCATCTTCTTCACCTCCATCTGGTGGACGACGAATTACTTGTCCTGATAGGTGAGGGGCTTGCGGGGAGTGGGGGTGCAGCTGGGGGAAGTGGCTGACCTCCAGGGTCAGCTCCAGCTTGTAGACATACTGCTGGTCGAATGTGCGATCCTGCAGGTGGGTTAGGCTGTAGGTGAGCATGGTACCCATGACGCTGCCAGGCTGCTGCTGCTTGTGTGTGCAGTACAGCTGCATGCTCACCACGTACAACTTGGGCGCGAAGGCAAGGCTGTCCAGGAGCAGACAAAGGGGGGCCAGGACAAACACAGTTAGGTCAGTGCAGTGCCCAACACCAGTGTCTGGATGGATCACTTCTACACTGGGAGGATGGAAGTGAAGGTGGGTGAAGATGCAGAGAAGTGTGAGGTTGGGGGACAGGAAGTGAAGGGAGCTCCGGCACTGCCTGGAGCCTGGGAACCCTGGTCAGAACTTGTAAAGACTTTGGACATCAGGCCCAGGCTGAGTCGTCTAGAGTTCAGGCATGTAAAAATCCCATGCTGGTATGTGAATCGAGACTGTGCTGGAGGTCAGCCACAAGGACTGGGTAAACATGACAGGACTGGGTGTGGAGATAGTTCAGCTTAGCAGGCATAGAAGGTTCTAGCTTCCTGAACCTCTGCATTAAACTAGGGGCCTTGGGGGCCTGAGGCTGATACACTGGGTGGATGATAAATGGAACAGAGGCTGAGTCTGCAGGCTGAAGAATTTTTTTTACCACTGCTGGTTGGTCTTGGAGATCCAGGGTCTCATATGACAGAATACCAGGGCTGCAGTAAGTCTGATACTGCTATGATACTGGTAATGACTATTTCTAGCTTAAACACTTGACTGCATGTGCCAGGCACAATTATAGGCACTTTACTTCATTTCATTAACAACTCTGTGAGGTGGTGCTTTTATGGTTTCCACTCCTTTTACTTAACAGAGAAGTTAGTATGTTACTCAGGTTTGTGCTGAGCTATCATTAAAGCCAGGCTCTTGGTTTTGCTGATCTGAGCTCTTAAAATGCTACCTAACCACGGTAGGTTCAAGAATGGGATCAAGAAACTGAGGCAAGAGAGGAATAGGAAACCTGTCCAGTTCACAGTTAGTGAGGGGAGAGCTTGCACACATGCAGTGGGACCCCGGAGCCTGAGGATTATACCTTTACATAAGCCCATAAAGAGAAATAGAATGAATAAAATAGGCAATGCTTTTTGGAATAAAATAGCTTGTGCTATTTTGATTCCTGGACCTAGATCACGCTGTTTTTTAAAGCTTTAGGGAAAATACATGTAAGCAAACATCACTCTAGGGCACTTTCTCCTTTCTGGAGGTTTGACCTCTTTCTGCTAATGGAGCCACTTAGGCTTTGTTAAGGCATGCCAGTGAGTGGAGAATTAGGGGTTCGCTTAGAAAAATTAATCTTTTCTTAAAAATATATTTAGGAAAATAGCTTTGAATTATTTTAATGCCAAAGCCATCTTATTTTTGTAGTCTTTCCCTCTACCTTATTAAAACTCCATTTTCTTATTTCTGTTTCATGAAACTACAAAGCAAAGTACTGTAGTTTGTTTATAGTAAATATAATTGATAGGGTGGAAAAAAGCAGGGCCGTTATTATGTTTTCATTGCTTGTGTTTCAGTAAAGAACTCTATCTACCTTTTTGAATGGGCAAGATGGTAGAGATAGGGGTGGGGAGAGCACAATATTCTCAGGAGTTTTTATGTGGCCAGGTAGTCAAACCTTGGCAATAAGAAGCTTGACTTTGGTGGGAACCACCAAGGACTTCCCCCTGTTTAGTCTAATTCCCTCAGCGTGGAGTGCAGACCTCCATTCTCTTGTTTACTCTCAGAGTTGGAGCCCGGCTGGGCAACCACACATCAGGGGGAGAAAGAAAAACACCATGTATCAGTGTGACACAATAATGTGTAGACTTGGGAAGAGTATGTGCTAATTAGTGTGACTGCAAAATGCTTAACATTAGCATATAGCAAAATTCTGATCTAAAACATGGTTCACCTACAACCCATATGGATCATCTGATAAAGGAGAATTTGGGGAAAAAAAAAGATCTCTTCTAATAAATACCTCATGCTTCTTATATTAGCAGGCTCTGCTCTTCTTAGTCCTTCCTAGAACCCTATAAGATAGATATCACCAGCTCCCACTTACAAAGAAACTGAGGCGCACATAAGTGACTTTCTAAAAGGCGCACATCCAGAGGAGACTGAAAAAGTTAACTTCCTGTTCTTGTAGGCTGCCTTTTTGAAAATCACATAAGAGTCAAATTTGAAAGGACCTGTGTTAGGAGCTTCACTTCATAATGAGGGACCTGCAATTGAGGGAGGTAGGACTCAGAACTGAGCAGAACCTCAAATTAATGTCAGAGTTGGGACATTCTGAGTCTGGTTGAATTTCGGTCAGGAGAAGAGGAAGTCACTTAAACCATGCTGTTGTTTCCAAGTGTTTAGTCAGTGGTCTGGCCTAAGGACACATTCTCTCTTAGGAAATGACCTTATGGTCTTCTTTTTTCTATGGTAAACCCTTCCTTCTCTCTTTTCCCTCCTACACACTTCTGTCCTTTTATCCCCTTCCCAGCCATCTTTTTCATCTTTTCACTCTCCTCTCCCTTGTTACTTCTACTTCTCTAATATCTTTATGTTCAACAATTTTTTGTTGCATTTCACTTTTCTTTTTTCACCTTCTCTTCTGATACCATCATTTCCTATTTTTAAGATTCTTTTTCCAACTCTATTGAGTCCGGCTGATGGGCTCTAAGAAACTATGTAATTAACACAATTCTTGTGATTGATTAATTGAATATTTTTAGTCTTTTAAACTCTTGAAAAATTGCTTCATATTTTCTAAATCTGTAGTCTTTGCTCATCATGGACGTCTAGACACGCATGTGAGTCTTCACGAGGCGTTGGGGGAATTTCTATGCAAGCGTTTCTGTGGTGGAAAATAATTAAAATGCAATGTCATTTTTCATGACACTTCTTACTTTAAAAAATGTGAGAGATGTTAAGCTGTACCACAAATACTAATTCAATTGTGACATTTTAATGTTCTTAATTATAGTTTTCATATAAAACTGTTGCATACGACTTTCAAACTTCTTACAAGTAATTTTTCTGAGAGGCAAACCTTGCTCAATAGGAAATGTTTCTCTGGTAGAAAGCTACAAGTGAGGTTTCTTTCCATAGTTAATTGTCAGTGGTGTTGACTGTCAGAAGTACTCACAGAGTGATGCTGTGATTGAGTCCAGAAAGTCACTGTGGCTGACCTGTTTCCTTGATTGCGTTATCATATTTCACACATTATTTTACACTTTCTCAAAATAATCTTACCCTCCAAGAAGTGCCAAGAATGAAAGCTACCGCAGATGCTGGTAGGGTAATGGGAAACACTTTACCTAAGCCCACGAGTCCCATTTAGCTGTAAACAAAGGTATTTCCTGCCTTACAGGGTCAGATCCCTATAAGATATTAATGCTTTTCAAGACTTTATTCATAGACTCAAGTTGCTGATTGTCAAAAAGAATGTTTATTTCTGTGTGTGTGGTGAGCAGAGCTTTGACAATAACCTTCTTATAATAGGTAGTTGTCCTAATGCAACGGAAATGTGATCTGCCCAACACCATGTCTAGGTCCATCCATAGTCCTGTTGCTTCTGTCTCCCCATGGCCACTCCCTTGCTGTAGTCCAGGCCCCTTGTCTCTTACAGGGCCCCATTCCTGTTTTCTTTGCCTCTGTGTGATCCATTCTACACAGAAAACTAGAGTGACCTTTTAAGAACATAAATTGGGTCTTGTCTGGAGCACTTAAGCCCCTTCGGTGGTGACCTGTTGTTGTCAGGATAAGATGCAGATGCCAGCATGACCTCTCTCTGCAGGCTCCCGTTTTCCCATCCTACCCACTGCAACTCAGGTTTCGGCCACCTGGCCTGCTTGCGATGTTTTTGGTTGCTGCTCTTTTTGCTCAGAACTTCCCTTACCTCATCTGGTTCCTCTGTTCCTTCACTTCTTTGCTTACTTACCACCTGTCAGAGTCAGCCCAGAACTCCAAGTCAGCCTGACTTCCTTATTCTCCATTCCATTTCTCCGTTTCTTTTCTTCCTAGTGCTTTCTGTAATTTGTGCTCCTTCATCACCTTAAACCCATTGTCTGACTCCTCCATTGGAATGGAAGTCCCCCCAAGAGCAGAGGCTTCTCTGTCTCATTGCTCTTGTCCTATCTTATATCCTTAATATCTAGTGAATATTAAGTAAAGATTTATTGAATGAATTTGCTTCCAGTCTCCCAGGTTGTCTAACTGGCTTTTGTTTTTTCTCCCAGAAATTTACTCTGCCACCCCTATCTAGGCATTTGCCTATTAAAACAGATTGTTTGGAGAAGACTGGCACCAACACATTGGAGAATGTCAGGGTTTAGAGGGGGGACATTTTCTAGAGGTAGAGGGGCTGCCTGGCTCCTTTCAAGCCATTCCAATTTGGCACCACCCACTCCTCTAGGCTGAGGGAGTCTTCTTGCAACTGATGAACACTCTTCTCCCTCCACCCAACCAACCACAGCTGGGGCAGCCATGTGGTTTCCAGATTTTGCAAGCCTCACCATCACTTAGTTTTCTCACTTCGAGGGAATGCTTTGTGATAGCTTAATGTAGTGAGGATGTGGACTTCAGGAAAATGAAAACAGAACCAGAAATGTTTATATTTGTACTGTGCTTCTGTAGCATGTTATCTCTCACTCAGGTCTCTGCATAAACTGTCCAGATAGACAGACAGACAGACAACAGGTAGGTGTTATGCTCCATTTGGTTATACATTGTATAGGTGGGGAAAACTTTACACTCTTCTATATTTTCCAATCCTGAGAACATTGTGTTGTGCTTAATTTCTCCAAGCTTCAGTTATCTCAACTCTAATATGGGGATGATAATACCGATTTTGCAAAGTTAGTATAAGGACTGATAACAATGTTTGTCAAGTCTTTACCTGGCCCTGTGGGTTCTTAGTAAATGAACCTAATTTGAGGGGCAGGCTTTATGGTCCTCTTTTATTATTCAGTGAATGCTTATTTGGACCCCGCCGAGGATATAGTGCACTAGACATGGTGCTGCTTTTCTGGAGCTTATGGTCCTGAAAGCTTGTGAATGGAGCCTCTGAAAATGGGCTTGGGCCCCAATCCTGGCTTAGCCGCCTGTTAACTGTGCAGCCTTAGACAAGTAACCTCTCTGATTCTCAATTTCCTCATTTGTAAAAAAGAGACTAGACCTCATAGGTCTAAGAATTAAAGGGATAGTATTTGAACAATGTTTAGCATTGTTCACAGGTTACAGAGAGTGCTGAAGGGATAGTGACCTGTTTATATTCCATTGATGATACGGTGGCAGGTGATTTTCCTGTTTGTTTGTTTTTTTTTTCCATCTCCCTGGTAAGTGCCATCTGGGACTTAGCTGTTTCCAAGGGTATCGGGTAAGTTGGAGTCAGTCTGGTCTTCTTGAGTATCAGAGTATCAGTAAGACCTCATGCTTTTACTTGTGACCTAAATATGAATTTTTAAACAGGCATTTGGGAAAAAAAAAACATTCTTGGCCAACAGAAGCACGTGTGTATACACAGTTGGAACTCTGTCCTAATCCTCCAAGGAAACGGTGACATCTGTCCTAAATTCCTATGGCCCAGGGAATTTGGGTGAATTGTATGTGTGTGGCGGGGATGTGGGGGGGGGGTGGGTTGATCTGACTTGGTGGATGGGCTTTGCCCTTATGACTTTTCCAGTGGGGTTTTATGGAGAAGGGCAGGGCCGGAGCCTCTGGACCATAAGCCAAGAGTTCATAGACAATCAAAAACTGAGTGAGGAGTAAGTCATTTGCTGACACATACCTGGCAATTAGCTCTGTGTTAAGTATGTGGCTTTACAGGAAAACTTTTCTGTTTCTCAAGAATGTCAAGAACTTGTTTTAAAAATAAACTTTATTGTTTTTCTCTAAATATAAAAGTAACAAATATTATTGTAGAATACTTGAAACAGTCATAAAAATACTAAAGAGAAAAATTAAATTTGCCCCTTATTCTACCATTTCTGAGCTTCAGTCCCGTGAAGTCCATTTGCATGGTGATTTATGGACTAAAAAAGCAAGCACTGCTCTGCACTCTGAGGCACACTTGGGATTTATTGGAATAAGATTTTTTGCACAGAAATTTTATTTCCTTCCCCATCATACCCCTAGTTTAGTTCTTCATCTTTATCATCTCACATTAATTTCCATGTTCCTGGAATCTGTGCTAATAAGAGGACTATATTGACTGAATTATAAAAAAGAAAAAGTTCATCAAAGGAAGGAGAAATAAGCAAGTGGCCCTTTTCTCTTTCAATTTTTGATGTCAGACCAATTTTTCAGTCTGGCCTTCTACAGTTCTCTCTGGTGCATGAATGAGAGTCAGAAGGAGTGAGCCTTTTATTTTTAGGCTGATATAAATGGAGGCAAAGTATAGGTTATATTTAAAGATGGAGAAATCCAGCTCTTTTGCAAACCATCATTTTAAATAAACATTGTATTATTGTCCCCAAATCTAAACACTACTACCCCTCCAATGCTGAGTGGAAATTTTCTTCCTGAGCATTTGCCATTCCAAGTGGTAGGAACTGTACACGTTATGTGTGTTATAAAGTTTTTAATGCATAACACATTGCCTGCATGTCAGGTGAATGGAATTCAATTTAAATAAGAAAAGGAAATTCCATTCTATTTGAGAGACTTTCAACTGCATTATTTTTGGCTTTCACATTGTGATTTTGAATAGATATACAATGCCCAGGCCCATAGGTTTTTTTGTTTGTTTGTTTATTTTTTAGAAAGTGTTCATTTGTTCTTGGGTTACTCCCTTTGCAAAACACGTAGTCAGGTAGGAACCTCATATAGTGCAAATGAGGGAACTGAGGAAGGGTAAGTTTCTGGATTTTGATGAAGTTCACATAGTAAGTCAGGGGCACAACTTAGAAATGAATAAAAGATCTCATTTTCTATTTAATTACTAAAACTACCAGCTTACATACTGCACCCCCTACCCATAGAGTTCTAGATTTTGCCTTTGGAAAACAAATTGTAGATACTGTTTTCCCTTCTTCCATTTGAACCTTTCCAGATGATTTCAGCAATAGGTTACAAATGGTGATGACCTGAATTTAAACCCATTATAATCTGAAACCCATGGAAAGTACTGCATTCTTCAGAAGCGGAGGAGCTTTCTTGGTACCAGTTCCCCTCGAGGGATTCAATTCCTGTCTCCTTGTTTTATCATTCCTGGCCGGACTCTTCCTGTGTATCAGGAGGTACTTGAGAGGACTGACCTGCTTCTGTCTTATACAATGGCCTTGACCATGAGGAAGGGCTTTCATGACTATCTCTCCACCTGGATTTTTCATCTTGGGGTGCTATTCATTTGCCATGGCAATATATTTTGTTTCCTGTGAAGCTAGGTGGGATAGCAATTATGAAAAGTAGCCAGAATAAAAAGAACATAATGAGGGAGCCAGTTTAATTTGCACCTATCCTTCTATCACTAATTAAGCAGTATAATAAATACAAAGCATGCAAGCTCTTGGCTTGAGAGTGCTGTCTCCCATATGGTTGGAGAGTGAGAAGTCATCCAGGATGAGGACCAAGCAGACATGGAAACAGTACCCTTTGATGGGAACCAATGATGTGCTTCTTGATATTAGTTACTTAAAATGCAGTATGTAAAGTAAAATATTTGCCTTTAGCTGCTAGACTGCTTGCTGTTTGTACTAATTAGTGAGGAATCTTCACTAAGGTGAAGATTAAGCTTGACTTAAGGTCATTGTTCATTTTTGCTGGGTAGATAAATCACTATTATTTAAGAGACCTTTTAACAAAGTGGTTTTAGTGATGGATTCTGGAGCCAGAATGCATGGATTGGAATCCCATTTCTGTCCCCTTCTCATTGTATGATCTTGGACAAGAAATTCAATCTCTGTATACCTCAATATATGGAGATTTAATAGTAGCAATTTTACAAGGTACAGATGTAATGTACGTTATATGTTTAAAAGAGTTATATGTTTAAAAGTGTTTCTAGAACATACCTGTTGTTAATATATGTTATATGTTTAAAAGAGTTTCTAGAACATATCTGTTGTTTTCTTCTGTTATTATTGCAATTATTTTTTTCATTCTGATTCTGGTTTTGTCCTATCTGAATTATGTGTATATGTGCATGGATATGCACTTCACAAGGCAAGAGTCTGCTTATAGCATAGCCATGATGGAAATCAATTTGAAAATGAAATTAAATCAGGAACTAGAGGCATCAGATCAGCAACTGCCAACAGTTACAGTATGGGCTTTTTTTTTTTTAATGACAGAAGCTAATGAAAAGGAAGACTTCTTTAACAAGTAGTTTTAAAGTTGATAGAATCACCCCATATCCCAGACCTTATTTTGTTCTATATCAAGCAGCTACTTTCTTGGTGGGCTGACCATTTTCTGATTATCTTCTTTTTTGAAAAGAAATATAATCATGTAGTGGAGCTAGCTTTATGCAAAGTGTGATAGAGATCAATTTTGCATTCCAGTCATGCTAGCCCCTTTTTGCCACTCATGCCTTCCTATTACTCCTCTCCAACTTCTGAGGGGAATCAGAGCTGTACTGTGGCTCTCAGGGGCCCTTGCTGGGCCGTTTCACTCAGGTCTGCCTTTCTAATAGATCCTTCATCTCCATTCCAAAATGTCCCATTCTTTTTGCTCCTGTAATCCATCAAGGCCTTGTTTCCACAGGATGGCCAGAAACAGCTGTCTCATCTTCTTCATGATTTTGATTTATATCCAGAGACTATGGCTTCTCTTCTAGTCTTGCCTACTTTACTTCATATGGGTTTAGGATGTTAACATCTTATTGAGTTAGAGATATAAGCTGACCAAGGAAAGGGCTCTCTGAATGCCACTGAGGAGCCTTGAAGTTGCTGCCCTCCCTAGAAGTGTCTAGGCTTTCCCTCACTGGAGCCAAATGGATTCCTTAGGGAAGAGAGGCTGAATTCTTTGAGAATGTTGGAGAGCTGGCTGGCAGTAGAGAGGGACTGGAAAGGGCCATTTTTATGGGAAGCTTTGTACTTGGTGACCATAGTTGCTTCGTTCAGTGGAATCTGCTCACAGCTGTGCAGAGGAATTGTTTCCAGGGAATGAGTTCAAGGGAACAGAGAGGCCCTGGGAGGAATTGATTATTAAGGCCCATGGGGGTTCAAGAAGACAGGGGCAGCCTGAAGGCCAGAGGTCAGATCCTGCTTCTATGCAATTCTTGAGAAATCACTTCTGAACTTCCAGGCTGAATCAGAAGTTGAGGAGAGCAGATATAGCAGAAAGTGGGAAGATGGGGAGGAAAGGTCCTGGCCTGCATGAGAAGAGAAAACTTTCCTTCAGAGCTTTAAAATAGAACAGTGAGTTTAAAGTGTACAGTGAAAGATCACACCTGGTCAAGGCCTTGGTAACCGGGCAGGTCAGGACACCTACTCTCTGAGACCAAGTCTGACAGCAGGCCCCAGAGACTTCCCTCCTGTGTTTGGAGAGGGCCAGCTTTGGAGGTGCAGCTCATGAGTGTGGGGCTTTTAAGCGGTTCTTCTCCCATCATTGGAAGGCTCTAGCCTAATGAACTGTGCCATTTGGTGATCTCATTGAACCTCATGCATTTCGTGATGAAAGGGTTTTAAGATGTAATGAATGGAATGTGCTGGAATGGAACACATCCAGAGTAGCATGGTGTATGCCAGCCACTGATGTCACCAGTTATATGATGTAGGATCCTTTCTCTGTCACCACCACCCCCAAGTGGAAAGGAACTCTGGTTTCCAGTAGAAGCTGATGAATGAGAGATTAGTAATTATAACATGTGGGCCAAAGAGGGTGTTCAGGACAGTATCTACTGAAACAGACCCCCCCTTTTTTTTTTTTTACCTCTTTCCACTAACATCTTGAGTCATTGCATCATGCCCTCCTTTTTCAAACAAATATTTTTGTATTAGTTTTGAGTATATAGTACAATGGTTAGACATTTATACAATTTAGAAAGAAATCCTCCTGATTACTGTAGCACCCACAACAATATTGTAAGAATATTGACTATATTCCCTATGCTGTACTCTATATTCCTGTGACTGTTTTGTAACTACTGATTTGTACTTCTTCATCCCTTCACCCCTTTAACACACTCCCTAACCCCCTCTCCTCTGGCATTCACCAGCTTGTTCTCTCTCCTGCCCTCCTTTAAAAGATGGTGAGATCACCTTGGATTCCCAGCTCAACCTATAGCATTTCCCATCTTATCTCTACCCAGAGTGGACTGTTGAGCCAGTTAAAAAAACTGGCTTATATTATAGGGGAAAATAAACCAGAGAGTTTCATACAAATCCGAACCCTAGATGGCTTAAGGACTGAAATGTGAAAGATAAAAATATGAAGACAAGAGAAGAAAATATTGGATAATATTTTAGTAACTTAATGGGAAATAGTTATTAAAGATTCCAATAAAACACAAATAATAAAGCAAAACGTTGATGAATACGATATAACATTAAGTATTTCTCAGTTAACAGAAAATATCACATTGGGACATACCAGAAGAGTCTGGTATCTAAAAGATAGAAGGACTTTTGAGAAAACAATAAGAAAAAAAAGGAGAAATCTGATAGAAGACTTGGCAAAGTATAGGAGCAGGCAGTTCTCAAAAGGAGGAACCCAAATGATTAATAAATATATAAAACGACCCTCAAAGTCGTTAGTTCAGAGAAATGCAAATTAAAAGAACTATGTAACACTTTATACCTGAGAGACTGACAAACATTAGGAAGTCGTTAATGTGAAATCTTGCAAGAGATAGGAAACAGGAAGCCTTGGGCTGCCAAGGCAGTAGCCTGATGTGGTTATTGGGAAAGTGATCTGATAGTGCAGTTAAATTAAATTTTCACATAGCCCGTGACCCATCCATCCTCCTCCTGGGTATATGCCCTGGAGGAATTCTTAGACGGGATCACGAGGAAACATCTAGGAGGAATGCTTATCACAGGGCTGATTTTGGTATCAGGGAATTTAAATCACAATTAGAAAAATGTATACATAAAAATGTAGTGGATACACACTATGGAATACTTTGCAGCAGTTAGAAGGGAATTCATCCATAGCAAATGGGTAGATCTGAAGATAAATCTGAGAAAAAATGTAGATTGGCATATATGATGTAAATTAAACTACATATACAAAACAAGAACACATCATTTTTTCAGGGACATATACAAATTCAAGAATGCATATCAATCACAAACAGCAGTTTGCCTCAGGTGAAAGGAGAGAGTAATGGGGATAAAAGGAAATTTGCTGAGGTATTAATTTTCTATTGCTGAAACAAATTACCACAAACTTAGTGACTTTGGAACAGCACCATTTATTAGCTCACAGTTTTGTAGCTGAGAAAGCTGGCATGACATGGCTGGGTTCTCTGCTGAAGGTAGCACAGCTGAAGTTAAGACGTTGGGTTGGCCAGCTTCTCATCTGCAGGCTTTGGGGAAAAATCTGTCTCTAAGCTCAGTTTGTTGAGGTCTTAGGACCGAACTCCCTGTTTCCTTGCTGACTGTGAGCCTGGGGCACTGGCAGTTTCTAGAAGCTGCCTTCATCTTTGCCACAGGATCCACCTTCATCTCTAAGCCGGCAATAGCACATCAGATCCTCTCATGCTTCTGATCTCTTCTTCTCCTGTAACAGGCCAGAGAAAACGCTCTGCTTTTCAAGGACTCATGATTAGATCAAGGCCACTCTGATAATCTCCGTATTTTAACATCAGCTCATTTGAGACCTTAATTACATCAATGAAACCCCTTCACAGCAGTATCTATGTTAGTGTTCCACTGTAAAAGTGGGAGAAGCTGTGCTTACAAGAGGGGTTGGGGCCGTCTTTGACATTCACCTGCCTCACTGACCTAGGGAATTCTTTTCAGGATCCTTGCTTTCCAGGAAGAGTCTTCACCTTTGTTCATTCTCTTCTTTATTTAACATTCCTTTCTTGCAAAGACTTCATTCTCATCTTAAATCTTGACTTGGTCTGGGAGTAAATGTATCATAGAATATACCACAAGGAACCTGATCTTGTCATGAATGAATGAGCTGTATATAGTCTCCCTATACAGGAAGTCGCTTTAGGCTTATGAAGCCAAAATCAGTGTTCCAAATACCACAAAAACACCATGTTCTTGTGAGCGACTTGGACTTTGTCAGGCTGCCTCATCTGTTCCCAGCAGCCTGCCAAGGATAGCAGGTGCGTTCCCCCAAGATGGGGTTGATGTTGCTCACCACTGGCTTTAAAGAATTAGCTTTTTCAGTTACATTTTCTGGTTTCTGCTAGCGTAGGGATGTTTTCCTGGACTTCTGGGTGCTCAGCCTTCTGCTGCCTCATCGTCTCCTACTGCTCTGCTTGGCCGGGCTTCAGGCATACAGCCTCCTGACTGTGCAGAGGAAAGATCCCGCCTGAGATGGCAAGGTTTCCTTCTGAGTTCACTGTCAAGAGTTGTCAAGAAAGTGTAAATCTGCCATCTTTTTTTTTCTGCGAAGTAATGTATTTTGCAGAAAAGGATGAGATTAGATAATATAAGAAAAGGAAAACATTTTATGTAGCTAGAGTGACTTGAGAATCCTCTGTCTCCATTTATTCTAGAAGGGATAGCAGGGATTTAGTTATGTTATGCTATTGTTATTAATTACTTTTGTGTCTTTTGAGAGTAATAGATGAGAATAAAAATGCACATGTGAATCAAAGAAAAAGCCATCTGGCTTTCAGCCTTTGAATTTTATGTTTTCAATTAATTTCTACAGGTTTTAAGGAGCACCTACATAATTACATATGATATAGAATTTTTCCAAGCCCTCTCCATGGCTTCAATCAAAGCAGCTCTGTTTTTAGCTATTTTATATGTTATATGTCTGAGTGACTTTTTCTTGAAACCATGTGTTCTGAGAACCTGCTGTCAACATCTAGTTTTCATTTTTAATTGTCCTCTTCTGGGAGAGCAAATTCTTTTTATAAAGGGTCAGATAGTCAATTTCAGTCTTTGCAGGCATTTGGTCTCTATCACAGTACTCAGTTACAGAGTATGAAAGCAGCCATAGTCAATATATAAATGAGTGGACATGACTGTGTTCCAGTAAAACTTTATTTATAAAAGCAGGTGGGCCTATGGACTGTAGTTTGCCAACCCTTGAGTTATATCATTTAATCCTTGTAAAAACTCTTTAGATAGAAACTGTTATTATTATTATCCCCATTTTACAAATGAGGAAACTAAAGTCTAGAAGAGTTAACTGATTTGTCTAATATCACATAGCTAAGAGGTGGAAAAGCTGGGGACTGGCTTTTCCCATGTGTCTCCAGAACTCAGTCTTATTCCTTAAGCTATAAACTCTCCTGACTACCGCTCAAGAAATAATTCGGTGAAAAAAACAGTTGGGTCTTATGTTCTGTTATTGTGGATTGACTAGAAAGTATGATCTTTATGAACTATGAGCACAAAGATCTAGCTGTATCTTTTTACCCATTTCTTTAGCATAAGTAAGACTTTCCCTCCTCTGCTCTTACCTCCCTGTGAGGCCTGATCCTGCTTGATGGTAGTCAAGGTTGCGGTCTCATCTGGGTTGATTCTGAAAGTGCCGTTCCAGGCCCACTTGCTAGCGCCAAGCAGCTTCTTGATGGTCGGTAAAGAAGACCAGGTCTTTATGAGGGGAATGATGCATACAGTTCCATAAACTTTAATTATTATGGGTGACTGAGAGCTATTTAATGGCAACTAATTATGTGAGTTATTAAGGATTATTGAATTTTAGTATACACAAACTAAACTTAATGTATTACTGGAGCTTATTGTGGACTCTACTTGGTATTTTGCTAAGAAGCCCATTTGCCCTGTAATGCCTGGCCATGTAGCTGAGGGCCCCCGCCATCCAAACACATGGATGGCTGCAGTTCTACAGTTTCTGGACGAAAGCTTCTTACTGGTTTACCATCAAGGCAGTGCTTAGCTCTTTGTTTTTATTTGCTACTATTCTTGCTTTTAAATTTACAAATTGTGCTTATTATGATTAATTTAGTTTGTTATTATGTAGTTAACCAAATAATGAGTAGTGAGTGATACTCATTTCCTCAGGAATATTTTGATATATATTTGCAAACAATAAATTGCAAATCGAATTGCCTGTATGTATTGCTTAAAACTTTGTGTATCATCATCTCATCAAATTTGTTAATATTGTTATCACTGTTTTTCTATTAAAAACATTTTTTTTATGTGAGCTGTGAACCTTTTGTCCCCACTGAGTAGACTGCCATTAAAAAAGTTTCAGTTCCATGCCTAAAAAAAGAAAATCTCTCCCCGCCTCACCTGGAGCACACTATTGTAGAGCTTATTTTATCGAGAGGCATAAATTGAATATAAACATTTAGAAGAGGAGAAGTAGAAAAACCAATTTATTTCTTGACTTCCCTTGGAAATGTCTCTAACTCTTATCACCAACAAATTATCTAGTAATATACAAGTAAAATATCATGTATTTTCATTTTCCTTGTTCCTTAAAAGGGCTTTTCTTTTTTTAAACACTTCCCTAACTGCACTCAGACAGCAGTGAAATATGATGTCCAGCCCATTCAGGTATAACAAGGGAAGGATCTGCTCCAGTGTGGTGGTAGTTTCTAAATCCAGTTTGTAGAAATGACCCAGTTAAGCCTCATTCTGTAGAACAGGGGTTCCTCAACCCCCAGGCCATGGACCGGTACTGGTCTGTGGCCAGTTAGGAACTGGGCCTCACAGGATGAACTGAGCAGCAGGACAGTGAGCTAAGCTTTGTCTCTGTTTGCAGTTGCTCTCCAGAGCTAGCATCACCACCTCAGCTCCACCTCAGATCACCAGGCATTAGATTCTCATAGGAACACTGGTACTTGGTGCCAAATAGGTTGGGGACCGCTGCTCTAGAACAAGCTTGATTCTAGTTTGGAGCACACTCTTTAGCTTACATAATTGAGAACCTGCATGAATGAAATGCTGCTGGTGATTCATCCTTGGCAGAGTGGAGCAAAGACTCACATGGGGAAGAACTACTTGTCGTGTGGTCCAGCTTTCTTTCCTACTTTGGAAGAATTTTCACATAATTATTGCTTCTTTCTTAATGATAATTTGTTGGGTAAAACCCATACATTTAAAAATTATTCAATAGAAACGATCTCATCTTTCTTTACAAAAACAAAAATAATTCTGATCACATAAAAATTCTAAAGCATTACATTTTGATCAAATAGTTCTAAAAAATTAGTTAAGACCTTTTTCTTAACACTTGTATGGCATTTGAAACATAAGTCCTAGGTATACAAACCTCTCTCTTGTCAGGAGCTTCTGCCACATTCATTGCTCTGGTTGTCATTGCTCTATCACTTGAAAGTTATCAAAGTTTGGCCACTGTGTAAAACTTTTGTCCAGTGAAATGATTTAGCCAACCCAGTTTCTCTCCCTGAAGAGTGTGGGCCCAAAGTGCATCCACAGCTATCACTAGACTCCTGGCCACCTCTGGTTTCCTTTAGGTGCTTTGCACGTGGCTAGGAAGGCTTGTTCGGACGTGCTGTGACTCTTCACACAGATAAGGAGATGGTCAGCAGGTTTCATGGGGTTATCCCCGAAGACCTCGTCAGTAGTAATCTCTCTGATCATTTGAAGGGCAGGAAAGGTTTTGCAAACTGGATCCTTGGTTAGCATAGAGGAAACCATTCTCATTTTCCTGGGAATTCTACTGGGATTCGCTTGCTAGCTACTTTAACCCATAGCTCCCAGATCCTGGTGGCCAATCACAGTAAGTTTTGTTTCTCATTCATATCATAGCCAAGTCTGGGTTAGCATTTCTTCTGGATGGTTCTCCTCCAAGAGGTGGCTCCCCTTCCAGTGGTGACTCAGGAATCCATGCTCCTTCATCATGTGGCATTGCCATGTTAGAGCCCTTTGCTTGGCCCGCTGCTGAAAACCTATCAAGGTAGGAGCTGATGATCTCCTAGGAGATTTTAAAGCCCAGTTCAGGAAAATCCATCTTAGCTATGACTGCATAAATTTACAGAGCAAGGGATGCTGGGAAGTAAGGTTGCCTTGTATGTCCAAAAAGAGGAAATTAGATTGGTGAACATCTAGGCAGGCTCAGCCACAAATAATGTCATAGAGCCTTTCTTCCTTATTTGTACTTCTGAACTGATAGCCCACCCCTAGACAGCTATTCTTCAGAGTGTTAAAAGATAAATTGAGATACATTAAAATTTAGAAGAGTTTGTCTGAGCAAAAATCTATTTGGATCGGGCAGCACCAAATTGAAAGTGCACTGCTGAGAAGAGCCAAGGGAAAAACTACACAGAGAAAGTGTGGAAGCAAAGAAAAGAAATTATTTGGTTGGCTGTAACTTAAAGCCTAGTTGGCTATTTGTGATTAGGTGGCCCTAGGTTTCAATTTTGTAATCTCGAGGCATTTATAGGCTTAGATTTTGGTTTGCTTATACAGGCCACCACAGCATCAGAGCCACCTCAATCTATTGGCCTCCTTGTTTAATTAATTGAACAAAACCTAGCTGACTAGCTCTTCTCCTTAGGCCAAGGGTCCCCAATCCCTGGTCCATGGACTGGTGCCGGTCCATGGCCTGTTAGGAACCTGGTCGCACAGCAGGAGGTGAGAGGCCGGCAAGTGAGCAAAGCTTCATCTGGATTTGCAGCTGCTCTTTCTTCTCCTCCAGAACCATCCTGTTGCAGGCTACCTTGTCTGTTCCTGGATCATTTATTGCCTTAGATTCCAAACTGATCTCTCAGCTTCTGCCTTCACTCTACTACAGGCTTTTCTCCTCTCCACAGCCAGATGATCCACTCAAAACACAAAACTTCACAGCACTTCTCCAGTGGCCCTCGCCTCAGTAAAAGCCGAAGTTCTTAATGCAGGTGACAGGGTCCAAAGGGTCCAGCCCCATTTCCCCTCTGTTCCTCTTACATCCCTTCTCCAGCCACTCTTGTCTCTGTGCTGTCCCTTGAACACAGCCTGCACATGCACATCTGTCCACAGGGCCTTTGTCCTCCCCATTCCCTCTTTCTGATCACTGCTACACCCCCTCCCCACAAAGCTGCATGACTGTCACTTCTTTTAAGTCCTTTTTCAGATATTACCTTCTCGATGAGACTGACTCTGACCATCCTAATTAAAGTTGCCCGCCTCGCACTCCCCTGCTATGCTTTGAATTTCATCTTTGTGCTTACTACCTTCTAACAAACCATATTTTCCTGATTTATAATGCTTATTATTTTTCTTTCCCCTTTATACAAACTCTCTAGAGATTTTAAAGCAATTTAAAGTCTAGGAATCTCTGGTTTTGATCTTCCCAGTTGCCAAGTACTTTTACATCCCATTATTAAGTTTCATTTTACCCTGTGAGTTGGCAGTACAAGTACTAGGAGCCCCTGACTTTTTGTTGTTGTTTAACAGAGAGGAAACTAAGGCTTAGAGACCAAGGTCATGATGCTAGAAAGTGGCAGGGCCAAGACTTGCACTTAGGTCTTCAAGGAATTGACTCCAAGGCCAGTGTTCTTTCTATCATAACATGTCATTCCCTAAGGCAAACAGCTGTAACTAAAATGCAGATGAGAGATTGGTGAGAGCCCAGAAAAGAGGTGGGCCAAGGAGCAAAGGGAGCGACTGGACTTAATTTAGTTATGAAGCAACATGGGGGCTGGTGAGGAGTGTGTGGACATAAAAACAGATAAGAGATAATCAGCCCATCGTCCCCAGGGGCCGTTGTGGAGTCAAGTAAGGACAGTCCTGGCTTTATTCCATATCTGGAGGCTGGAAATAGACCAGGAGAAAGGCAGGTCCTTCAGTGTTCAAATCCCTCAACCTCAGGGCGAAGTTCCAGAACTGCGATGCTGTCCTCTTTGTTTTGCTGGTGCCCACAGACCTCTTAGGGGTCTCATGTATTCCAGGAGATTTCCATGAGAATCAGATCTAAATTTCTACAGATTATTTTACTTATATTTTTTATACTGTTTTCTTCCAACTTCCCTTTGAAACAGAGTTGAGATAGCTTATAATAGGACCAAAAACATAAACATAATAGATAAATAGTATATATGAGGGCAAGAGGATGTAATGAGCCAAAAATTTTTTCTAGTAGATATACTGTGATTGGAACATTTAGTTTTGATCATTTTGGGAACTGAAGAGAAATGAAAAGTAGCCGTTATTGCCAGATGAAAACCTGTTCAATATTTGGTTACAGGGACATGGATTTTTGGGGGGATACAATCTAAGAGGAACCCTTTATACAAATCCTGTTGAAGGGATGTTGAATTCATTAGTTAGTCGATGTTTATTTTTACAGACCTGCTTTAAAGCACTTTATTCTGCTACCAGATGAGGATTCTGCTTACCCAACAGCATTCTCTAGAGACCAAAATGCAGAAAGCCTGGGTGGGGGGTTTCAGGGAGGGGAGATTTGCATTGTGAGAAACACTTGCTCTTGCACTCTGCTCTAAGCACGCCGTCAGTACTCTGTAACAGCATTTTTCAGTATGTCCTGGTCTTCACTGTTTCTAACCCGATTTTCCCAGTTAAACTTCTTGAGGATTGAAATGTCTTCTACGTATTCATTCCCTCAGTGCCAGGCCTAAAATATTTTAAATGCGGCAAACTCTCAACTGAGTTTGACTGTAGAGTTAAATGACAAGATTTGACCCTGAATTTCTTATCTAGGATTATACTAGATGAGAGATTTAGAGCTAAGAAGCTATGGTTTGAGTCCTGGCTCCAACACTTAGGAATCCTGAACCTCAGTTTCCTCTTTGTAGATTGGAATATTTAATAACCCATTTTTCACATGACCTTCACTGTGATAAAATTTGTAGTCAATTCTCAGTTTTATTCTTAGTTAACCTATAAACAGCATTCGACACAAATAATGCCTTTCTCCTTCTGATACACGTTATTCACATCGTTTCTAGGACATGAAAATTTCCAGAATTCCTTCCTATACTGTTGGTCACTCCTTGGTTCTTCTGCTGGTTCATCCTTCACCTCTTAAAGTAGATGTGCCCTAAGGCACATCCTCTTCTCACTCCCTAAACTTGCTCTATTCACAGATTTCCCTGTAGCAGTTTCCCTGATGGCAACTCTGTCCTTTTGGTTGCTCAAGCCAAAACCCTTGGAGTTGTCCTTGACTCCTCTCTTTTCTCTCACTCTCCACATGCAAACCATTGGGAACCCTGCTGGCTCTGGTTGGCTCTATGTTTCAGGAAGACTAATGATAATTGGAACATCCAGACTTCAACCTCAATGTTTTTTTCTCACCAATTTCAATGCTGATACTGTGGTTACATACCATGCTAACATCTGTATAAGCTCTTATAAGCATTATTGAAAAAAATGTTTAACTTGCCTCCTTGTTTCAAAAAGTAGTATGGCAGTCAGAGTGATTCTTTGAAAATATGTCAGCTTTTGTCACTTTCTGCTTAAAACCCTGAAATAGCACTTCATCTCATTCCAAGTAAACGTCAGAATTCTCCTGCAGTGGTCTATAAGGCTAGGGCCTGCATGGCCGCCCGCCTCAAACCATGTTCACCAGAGGATTTGTCCTGGCCTTCTCCCCTGTCTGGAAGACTTCCCCCGCCCCGCTGCTGGCATCCTCCACTCCCCATCCATCGTTAAAATGTCATGTTCTCAAGGGGGTTGACCCTGACCACCATATTTGAAATTGCACCTGCCCCCCCAATAGTAACTGTTTCTTTTCCCCACTGTACCTGTCACCTCTTAAGTTATGACTTCACTTATGCCTGTTGCTTATTGCTTATTGCTTATTGTGTGTCTCCTGCAAGAAGGAAGATCCGTAAGGCTACATTGGAAGGAGCAATGACTGATAATTTTCCACAATTCATGAGAGATTCCATTTTCTCTGATTGGAGAATCATCCCAAGTCCCATCTAGGGTAAATAAACATAAATCTGAGTGCATAACAACAAAAGTAGAGCATGTCAAAGACAAAGAGACATTTTTAAATTGACCAAAAGGAATGAGAATTTCCTTAAAAACTAATATTAAACTACTGTAGAATTACTCATAGCAACAGTAGAGGCCAGAAGACAATAAAGTATTCATAGAACACTGAGGGGAATAACTCAACATAGAATTCTGAATTAACTAAACCCTTGCTACTCTAAGTGTGGTCTGAGGACTAGTAGGACCAGAATCACCTGTGAGCTAGTAAGAATCCACTCCAGACCTCTGACTCTAGTCAGCAGTTTCACAATAATCCCTGAACTAAACTGTCATTCAAAATGAGACCAAAATAAAAATGTTTTAAAACAGAGAATAAGAAGGCCTTGCTAAAAAAATAAAAAATAAAAAAAAATTACTTTAGTGAAAGGAAATTGAACCCATAGGAAAGAAGAGGGATGTGGGAAGCAGAGAGATTGGCAAATGTGGGTAAACCTAAACAATTGGAGATGTGATCCTAACCCTTAGGGGGTTTGCAGTGGTGCAGAGACAGGGCACAGACACACTCTGGAAGCAGGGTCAGGTGCTGCCCTGGAAGGAGGTGTGAGGAAAACTAGAGTCTAGTCTGGAATTCACTACTGCACACATACGTGTGTGTGTGTGTGTGTGTGTGTGTGTGTGTGTGTGTGTGTGTGTGTGAGGGGGGAGTAGGGCGGGGAGAGAGAGGGAGGGAAAGAGAGAGACTTTAAGGAATCCTTTTAAATGAGCCTCAATTTTTTCATCTGCAGAAGGTGTTTATTTAGATCA
Source organism: Macroglossus sobrinus (assembly GCA_004027375.1). NCBI lineage: Eukaryota > Metazoa > Chordata > Mammalia > Chiroptera > Pteropodidae > Macroglossus > Macroglossus sobrinus. The sequence goes on from PVKZ01001107.1 coordinate 106,639, forward strand.
CTGGTTTTCAAACTTATTTGACCCTAACCCACAATAAGAAATACATATTACTTCTTGACCCACTTCATTTATATGAACCTATATAGTTAAACAAACGTTTATCAGAATTATGCCTTCCTTTTCTATGTGCAATGTGCTTGAATATTTTTTATTCTATTTCCTTATAAATTTCTTGGTATGCTATTGATTTGAAAAGATAAAGGTGAAGGCTCTCTAAAGTTCTTGTTGGTTCTGGCCATATATAATTACTTCACAATGGTAAATATTACATCATATAACACATGTAAATGACTGGTTCTCAAACTTAACTGCACATTGGAATCACAGGTGGTAGCGGTGGTTTCCTCGTTACCAATGCATGAGTCCTACCTCAGAGATACTGATCTAATTGATATGGGGTGTAACCTGAGGTCAGGATTTTTAAAAGCTTCTCAGGGGAGTCCATGACTTAGCCAAGTTTGAGAACCACTGCTGCCAGACACTCGCCTGTGCCTAAAGCATCTCTGCCACTGGAAATAGCTTTTCCCAAGGCTCTGCTTTTTGGTGACTCCCTGACACCTTTGCAGAAGATCACTTTGAGTATATAAAGACCTTCATTTTTCTAATTCTGTCTGGCCACACTAGAAAAGCAGTCCTCCTTCTGTCTAAAGTTCATGCTGGCCCTCCTAAGCTCTGGATCCGATCATCCTCACTCACTAGGGAACTTCGTAGAAGGAGCTACCACTTTTCTGCACTTTACCTTGCTCTCTCTACTAGCTCCTTCCCATTGTCCCATGGGCATCTAAACATTCCCAATGACCTGAGTAAAATCACATCCTCCATCTCTCCTCTTTTCTCGCTAGTGGTAAAACTTTCTGAGTAAACAGAACAGTCTGCTAACCTTCCCAACTCCAACCCTTCATCAACTGACAGCCCTGTGTCTTCCACACCTGCCGCTCTTACCAAAACTGCTTTTGTCAGGGTCACAAGTACCTCCTAGACTGTTGGATTCGATGAACAAAATCAGTGTATGACCTGCTTACACTCTCAGTGGCATTCGATGCTGTCACATGTGCTTTTCTCTTCAAAGCGCTCCCCTCGGCTTCCTAATAACCTCGCACTTTCTTAATTTTCTTCCTAATGCTCAGATCACCTCATCTGTCTCTCTCTTATGGGCTTTACTCTTTCTCAGAGCTTAGTTCCATATCTTTCACTCCACTTTTATGCCATTCTCTCATCTATCTCATCTCCCCCCATTTCTCTCTATATGAAACAAGTTGTAAAAATTTCTGTGTTTTGCTCCAAATCTGTGTTGATCTCCAAGTGCTTACTGATAATCTCCATGTGGATGTCATATAAACTTATCCAAAACTGAATTCATTTTCCTATTCAGTGCTTTCTCTGCCAGTGTCCTTGTCTCTGTAAATGGCACATATATCATCCGGTGGCACAAACCGGCATCCCACATATCCTCCTGTCTCCTTCCCTGTTATCTCCCACAGACAGTGAGTCATCACATCCTGTTGATTCCACCTTTTACATTTCTCTTCTCTATCACTGTCTCTCATCCTTGTTGCCATCTTTCCAGTGGCTTCCCAGCTGCCACATGGTGACAGCAGATTCCGGATTGCTTCCTGCTTGAACTCTAACCCCTGCAATTCATTTCCCACGTTACTGCCCCCGTGATATTTTGAAAATGTACATCTGCTCGTGTTGTTGCCCTGTTTAAAACCCGTTAACAGCTTTCCATGTTCTTAGGGTAAAGTCTGAATCTCCTTCACACTGTTTATATGGCCCTTTTTCCTCTGGCTCCTTTGCGTTTCCAGTCATTTTTCTCCTTTTTCTTTCTGTTTCAGCAATGTGGAACTTTTGTCCATTTTTCCACATTCCCTTCTGCCTTTGGGCCTTTGTACTTGCTGCTTTTTTCTTTTCTTTATCTGAAACAGTAATTTTACAGGTAAGAAAACTAAAGTTCAGGAAAAGAAAGTGACTTACCTGTAGGTATTCTATCTGTTTGCTCATTAGGGAAATATCTAGACTACCAAAGTAATACAGAGAAAGACAGTATCAGACATACTGCATGTCAGCTTTTAGCTTCATCACTTGTTGGCCATGTGACATCAATCAAATGACCTTACTCTTCTGAATAACTCTTGTTTTCCTTATCTATAAACTGGGAATAATGGTAGAACTTTTATCATTGGGTACATGTGAGGATGAAATGAGACGATAGATGTAAAATTCTTATTACAAAGACTGGCATGTAATGAGCATTAAACAAGAATCTAGTATTGTGGATTTAATGTCATTGTCACCATCAGTTGGTTTGATTCTTAATTTTTTGGATTTAAATCTAATGTAGTTGTAAAAATAAGGACATAATGAATTTAACCAGAAATATGGAAGCACTTCAACAATGGATGGTAAATTACTTACATTCAGTGAAAGATTAGTAAGTACATATGAGGGTGTGGACAAATAGAAAATGTGTGGAATTCAAAGAGACCCATCGTAAACAGTGTTCATCTAGACTGTTGAACAGGGTGCAAATAGCATGTAGCTATTTTTAACCAGCTTATTCTTATGTAATATTTAGGGTGGAAAGTATATTAGGCACAATCTTGATCAGCTTCTTTAATTTCATATTGAGAAATTTGGGACTTAGAGGAATCAACATTTACCAAGGTCATGTCATTTTAAGTGACATAGTTGAAATTTAGGGGGTGGCATTGGGACTAGAGTCCAGGTTTCCAGACTCCGGCAGCATTGTTTTCGCAGCATGGCCCAGGCACAGAGCCTGTCGTCTTCCGTCACAGGAGGGGAAGCCCTGAGTCCCATAGAGATAGGACCTGGCCAGGATTACCCAGATGGTGCTTCTTCCTGTGGAGTGTGATCCAAATAAATAGGATACACTGGAAATCTGTCGTGTGATAATATTCATTCTTAAAAAAAGAAGTGTAAACTTTTTCTGCCATGAATTCTATAGTTACTCACACATTTAGAATCTTTAGAATCTAGATTCTACACTAAAACCTATTATTTCTTTAAAAATAGTCACAAGATGAAAAGTTCCTCAGGGTTTTTGCCTCAGTGATGTTTTTGCATTGTTATTCAGGAGTCTTGGAGAGGGGGAGTTTTAGCGCCAGTTCCATTACTGGACTAGACCTGTGATTCCTTGACTTGGATTTCAGTGGACGATTTTGAAAAAGTAAAAAGCTGGCATGAGGTTGTTGATATTTTTACTTTTCCATAAAAAGATATTAAAAACTTAAGACTACTTTCAGCTATAATTGGTCTGCATCATTTTATTCAATAGACCACCATTGAAAAGTACTTAGCTAGGCTGCCATCATTAATGGTTTTTCCATCCTTAAGAGACTGTTCTTCCAATAATTACTTCTCTTTGTATATACCAAATACATTTCTAAGTTCTTCTGTGACTTCTACAAATTGGGGGTGCGGGGTGAGAGAGAGCTAACACTTTCTGAAACTGCACAGTGTTGCTCTGTTCAAGATCTTCTGCTGTAAGTATTCTTAATACTCTAATTATTATAATGCATTATCCCATTTAATTCAGCACTCTTTTCAGGTATATATGCCTTCTGTATTGCAAATGACAAAGCTGAAGTTCACAGCAGAACTCTAGCTAGTAAATGGGAGAACTAGAATTTATATGACCTTAAAAGCATGAATTCTTTTAATATTGAATCATCTTATATAGATTTGAAAAAAAAACACATCTAATTTTAAACATTTGTACTTATTTACCCCTGACACTGCAGTTGACTCTAATTAAGCATTATTATATTTAATTTATATTTAAGTGTTCTATATTTTATATTCTTTACAAAGTCATTTTTCCAAATTAGAAAAAGCTCTTTTTCTTTTACAGCATAAACATCATGACCTCTTTTTTCCATCACACATACAGACATTTATTAGACATTCTTTGCCAAGGCAGGCACAAAACAGTGCATAGATGTGTGATAAGTTTGATGAGACTCACCTCTGCCTTCTCTTAGGTGCCCTGCCCACTCTCTGTATGAAACAGCTCATTCGAGGTAGACTTGGCCACATTCTAAGGCAGGATGCTGTGCAATCAGTGATCTTCCCAACCTGATTGTTGGGTGTGGGTCTGGTTGAGGATTAAAGCTCAAGTGTCTTGTACAGGTTTCTAGCCTTGCTGGATTCTTATACTTTGCTCGTGCAAGAACGGTGTGTTGTCACCTGTCTTAGCAGTTTATATATCTTCAGTGAGATCACATTTCTAACATGTGAATTAACAAGACTCTACTTTCAGCAATTTTTTTTGTATACACTATGCTAATTAGCAAGGTTACACTGTTGACATTGACCTAAGTAGTAGGATTGGTGGGTGCCGCTTGGGAAGCATGGCTGTTTTTGTTTTCCTGCTGGCTGACCACTCCTGGGGTGTGCATCAAGCACAGTGTTACTTTGGTTGATTTAGAATTTAAACTTAAACTTATTGGTACATATTTAATATCACACTGACTAGATAGAAAAATTTTACAGTAAATAACAGACTTCATGACATCTGTCCTTGTGAGGACAATTGCACTAGTTGTGTTTGTGTGTTTGAGGGGTCAAAGTGCCTGTAATGAATGGGGACTTCATCTTTGCTGATTCCCCTTGGCTTCCAAATATTTCTATTCTGTAGTCCACAGCATTCTTAATATGATTTATTGGAGAGCAGTACTCCGCTTCCCCCTCCTCACTCCTAGGCTGATAAATCACAGGATTGGGGGAGTGGGAGTGCAGAGGAGGTCGGGTGTATGTAATTTGAAATTTCCAGGTGATTCTGATACCACCCCACCCTCCCACACCCCACTGCCTAGGACCAGTTCCTCCTTTGGGCCAAAACATTCTCTTTTTTTCACTTACAAATTGCATTGCAAATATTTTATCTAAGGGGTTTCTAGAGTGCTATCAATTTTCCAGGCCCCCTGAGGTGGAAAGTGAAAACTCAGCGGCTTAATGGGGCATTCTTTTGCATGTGTCTGCACAGCAGCTGGACGAGGGCTGGGCTTGGCTCCCCATGCAAGGTTGCACTCAGGTATGCTCTATGTATGATATTTTGGAGGCCAAGCCGAGGGGCAGCAGCTGCTGGGAGTTTTTCTCAGGGTAGTGGCAGAGGTGCAGGAGGTGAGTGCCACTGTGCAAGCTCAGTTCACACATTCAAGTGCACCAGGTCTGCTAACTTCCATTTCACCAAAAGAAGTCACGTGGACCAGCCCAAAGAAAGGGAGCAAAGAAGTGCACTCTTTGCATGGACTTGGAGGAAGAGGGAGAGGATATATTAGAGTAATCTAAACTATCATAGGTTATGAATGAAAATAAGGAATATTTTTGAGCAGTTTTTAGTTTGCAAACACATTATCCCATTCAGTCTTTACATTAGCCCCATGAGGTACCTATAGTATCCATCTCCATTTTTAACAAGAAATTAAGGCTCCTCTCTTTTCCCCTGCATTGTCTCATTCCCCACCTGAGCTCCCATGAACCGTACAGACCTTCACACTCTAGGCTGCCACTGAAGAACATGAACATGGCTGTGGGTATTAGCGTTATTTGTTGGTAGCATCGTAAGGAAGAGTACTCAAACAAGAATGATCCAAATCAGTGCATCGTGAACTTCAGTGCACATGAGTGAACTTGTGTGGTCATCTTTGGCCCTTTCCCTGGTTATGACATTTACTGCTGGGGGTTGCATATAACTTGCATGCAATTGTCTGTCCTCTAAACGTAAGCTTCGCATTGACAGGGTCTGTGCCCTGTCCCTGGTAATGATTCTGATGCTGCGAGTGGTGTCCTCACTACTCTTCTTTTGAGTTTTGTGGTAGTTTTTATCTGTTGGTCTTTGGTTTGGTTATCCTCATTTGTGTGTCTGATTTTATGAGGAATTTGGGGAGATTAAAACACAGTACCATCAGTGCCTCCATCTTCCCAGAGTTCATACACCTGACCATTTATGGAGCCTTTCCTGGCCCTCTGGAGTGACCGACCACCGCCTCCTCTGAACCCTGCTCTGCTCTGGATAGCTTTCTCTCTTAATACCAGCGATATCTGCTGACTTTGAGTAAGTCTCCTGAGGGCAGGGCTCACTTTTTAACTGTGTTTGGCTCTCTAGCACCTTGTTGAGTGCCTGGCATAGAGAGTCCCTCAGTAAGCACTCTTTAAATGAAAAAATAGGCAGATTTTATCTAAATAAGTCTCACACTTGGAGGAGTAAACTTGGTACCCTGTGTGAACTGCCCAATAAAAGCTAAGTCATGAGGTGTCTACTTGGCCTGGCTGTTGCTAACCTCAATAGCTTAAAAACCTGTTCAAGGGTTTTCCTGGGGGTGGGGGTGAGGGCCAGAGTAAAGATTCAGAGATGTGCTGTCTTAAAAAAGGAAGGCTAGACTTTTTTCTGTTAGCTACCCCTGGATGTTAACTTCAGAAGCCACCAGAGGAAGTTGCCCAAAGTAGTCTTTAACCTTTAGTCAGCACACCCAGTGAGTCAAGCACACTGAACATGTCCTCGTACAAGGACATGTCCGAGGAGTAATGGGAAAAGATGCAGCAAATAGGCACACAGGTGGCCATGGAGCTGTGGTTTGCCTGTTGCAGTGGGGTCCTGTTTTGTACTTGGCCCAGTTTAGCTTTGCTGGAAGGTAGTGGTTTGGGAATCTGTTCAACAGAGAAACAAACTTTCCCACTCATCCCCTTTCAGGGAAAGCTCTTTAGTTAGTCTGGGAAAACATCCCTCACTGAGTGGTCCACCTCCCAGTGATAGATTACTTCAGGGACTTGGTGCTAGGACGAGAAAGACTGACAGACACAGATACAGGAAACACCAGAAGTCACCTTTATTTTTGCCTCACACTGGCATTTTTTGTCATTTAGCTCTCTGATGTTGCTATGAATGTCCCATCCTCAGTGACAGGCATCGTGTCTCGCTCAGCTTCAGCAGTATTTCTGGTACATAGTAGGTGCTTAGTAAATGCCTCTAGAGTAAGTGAGTTGGTTTTGAGGCTCTTATTTTTTCAGAAAGGAAACCACAGAGAAAGTAAAGAGATCTGTGTAAGCAGGTGGAATCTGGGCACCGTCACAGTGAGGAACCCGGATGTAAGTCAGGTGCTCTTTCCAGTGTACCACACATTACATCACATTACACCACATCATGTCATTCAACGTCACATCATGTCACATCATATCACACCATGAAGTGACATCCTCTAGTTGTTTATCTAAGGCCAAAGCACACAGTTATAATAAAAGCACACCAGCTCCCTGAAACTAAGTCTTTGTAACATTTACAATTTCCGTGGTGTCAGTACTCCACCATGGCTGATTTCCAGCTCCTTTCCCTTATTAGTGTCCTATGGCAGCTGTAAAAATTACCACAGACTTGGTGGTTTAAATCAACAAAAATTTATTCTCCCGTAGTTCTGGAGGCCACCAGTGCAAAATCAGTTTCTTTGGGTTGAAATCAGGGTTCGCAGGGCTCTATTCCTTGCCTTCTCTAGCTTCTCGTGGCTGCTGACATTGCTTGGCACTCCAAATTTGGCCTCCATGGCCACTCCATGTTCCTCTTCTGCGTGTGTCTCATCTCCTTCAGTACCCCCCTCATCAGCATATATGTGACTGCATTTAGGGCCCACTTGAATAATCCCACCTCAAGATCAGTAATCACATTTGCAAAGTTTTTTTGTGTTTTCTTGTTGTCGTATAAGTTAACATTAACAGGCTCCAGGAATTAAGACATGATGACTTTTGGAGGGTCATTATTCAAACAACCACACCAAGTTCCTGAATATTCAGCAGATGGTTCTCACAAGCAGGTACAGGGGGCTACAGCACATCATTGAATGTAAACTTCTTGCAGGAGAGGATTGAGGCTACTCCTTAATTTGTATCCTCTACAGTCCTTACTTTGGAGCAAGCTGAGATGAGCTAGTGCTTAAAAAATGCTTTTGAATTGACTAGGAGACCTTAGTGACAACCTCAAAGCTAGTTAATGTCAAACCACTCTGGTTGTTTATTTCTAGGAAAAACCTTTAGACCGTGAGAATTGTAGTAGAAACAAATTGTCAAGGGCTCAGGGACACGGTCAAAACTCACAGCTTTGTGAGAAAACCTGGTGGGTCATGGCCAAAGTTTGCATCATATTGTGTTCTTTGGAAAACCCACACATCTGCAATGACTCATTTTCTGAATATTTCCTTCTTGTCAACTTTTTAAGTCCTGGGGTTTTTTCTCTTTTTTTTTCTTTTTTTTTCCTCATGTGCTTTGTCTCATCTGCCTCACTAGACTGAGCTCTTTGGGCAGAGATGGTGTGTTATGTTTCCTCATCACCTCTGACCTTCTCCTTTCACTCAGCTCTACAACATCAGTCTCTTCTTACCTTGAACTCAGTAAAACCTCAGAATTATTTTGTCATGCAGTGACTGACTGAGCCACTCACCATGTTGAAAGGCGTGTATGTGTGCATGTATTTAAGTCTACCGAATTAGTGAAAACTGGAACAGGCTTTGTATTTTTCTAAAGTTATCAAAACCTATTGCTTTCTCCTTGGGTTCCAGTGCCCACTGGGCACAGCTTGTGTTGCCTGGGTCCTCACCGGAGGCCATAGTCCTGGTGCAAGGAGCATTTTTCAAGAATCTTGGTCACTATTCCAGCTCTGGAACATAATCTGTTACTTCATGTAGTGACCTCACCCCAGTTCCCATTTTACTTGGGTCGAGGGACAGATGGTGCATGTAGCATGTGAAAGGGGTATACACTGTGAGATGCCCTCCAGCCTGTTTGGCTCAGTACAGCCCTCTTTACTGGCCTCTACAATCCTGCTTTTGGATGTCCACATAATCATTTGACCAGCAAAGGCACAGAGACAGGAAGCTTGATCTGATTCAGATATGTGTATGTGTATATACATATACATATATATATATATATGTATACACATACATACATATATGCATGTATATACATATATGAACATACATGTGTATACATACACACACACATGTACCACATGTCTGAATTTAATCAAGCTTATAGTTCAATTTACAGATTTACGGGAGAACAGGGTTAAAAGGAAACCGCAAGGGAATAAACAGATAAATCCAGAATGTGGGACATTCTACAGGACAGTTGACCTGGTTCCTGCAACCAGGCAATGGCAGGGGGAGAGGCAGGGGGGCCTGCTCTAGAATAAAAGAGGAGTAAGAGACAAAACAACCAAATGCCAAGTGCGGATCTTGTCTGCGCCTTACTTCAACAGATGAACTATAAAGAGATTGTTTTTGAGAAAGTTGCAAACTTTATAACACTCAGAAATTATTTTTTAATCTCGTTAAGTGTGATAAAAGCATTGTGGTTACATCTGAAGATGTCTGTAATTTTAAGAGATTCATAGTGTGGTACTGAGGTGAAATGACAGGACGTCCTGAATTTACTTAAAAATACTTCAGCAACTGACATGGACCTGCTCTCAGCCGAGGAGGAGGCACGAGAGGCGGACCCAGGTGTGTGGTTAGGAGGAGGCCGCCGAGCCCAGCAGGCCGTCTGCTCCTAGAGCTGACCTGCGAGGACCTGCTGCGGGAAGGTCTACCTTCCCCCGAGTTGGTCAATTTTCCAGGAACACCAAGTAATTTCAGAATAAAGGAAAGCAAACCATATCTCTGAAATGCCAGTGACAGGATGTCAGGAGCCCGGTCTTTGTGTCATTATCAAAATGTCGCTGTTGCTAACGCTTTAATCGTTTCCTGTCAGACCTGCTGGGAACACGGCTGATGTGTCCCGCTTAGCCACCAGCAGTTTCCTCCTCAGTGGCCCAGGTTATTAGAATCTGCTTTCCTGCCAGGGGACTGATGCGGGAGCCACAGAAGCCTCCTTTGGCGTTTTCTGAAGCAATAAATAAGAGATGGGGAGAGCATGATGTTTATCATGCAGTGGGGCCTGTCACATTCCTCACCTCTCCTCTGTCAGGTATGGTCCACTCGCTGCCTGCAGACAGAACAGGTGGGCAGCGTCTATTGACAGATGCATCCATGTCTACATTTCATGATGCCCACAGTGGAGTAGCAGCTGGTTCTCTGGGGATCTGAGGCCCTGGACCTGAGACACAGCAGCTATCAGTCTGTCCCCTTCCTGAGCATGTGTGGCTTTTCTGTACTATAGGGAACTCATACACATCCATGCCATGTTCCCATGGCTCCTGATCATTACTCACAAAGCAGAACACACCGAGTGTGTGTATGTGCATGAGTCAGATTTCTGTGCCCTGAATCATATTTTCAGTGAGCTGGGGCTTCGCTCTTTGAGAGACTGGGGTTTCTAGCTCCTGGGAAGAGCAGAGCGTTCAGCAGAGCACTGTGGAAACAGTCTGTGTGCAGAAGAGGCTGAGGATGGCTGCCTGGTTCCTCTAATGGCATTCTTGGGAGACAAACGAGAATGTGTGTGGACATGCTTTAGGAACTATAACGTGTTCTGCAGACATTAAGTGGGGTTTTCATGTAATAGATTTGCTTATGGTGAGAATCATATCCTCCTCTTAAATAGTCCCTCTCTTTTTCTAAGGTTTTAATCTGAGGATCCTCTTACAACTAAATAAACTCAAAAAAGCTGCCTGGTGTACCTGCTTCCTGTTGTTCTTCTAATCAAGCCCAATTCCTTTCTTCATCAACTTACTGGATTCCCTGGAAAACAAAATCCCATGAACTCAGAACAGAAAGACAACATTTGCTTTTTTTGTGTACTGTACCTGGCATATTTTTGTGGTCTTTCTTTCTCCTCTCTCCTCTGCCCTCCCCTCCTGTTCTTCCCTCATTCCCTTCCCCCCGCCCCAATCACCCCTTCCTCCCTTCTTTCCTTCCTTCATGGTACATTTTCATACTGTTCCAATGAGTCATTATCAAATTTAAATAAATTTCTCACCTTGGACATGTACTTATTTTTTGAATAAGGAGAGAGAGAGAATGCATGCACCAATGAGCACACCAGACCTCTCCCAGAGTAGCTAGCTCATTTCAGTTAGAGGAGGTAATCATTCCAAGGTCTGTTAAATGACAGGAACCACTTCTGGCTGTTCGGAGGATCCATCCATGGGCAGGTGTCCGTTCCAGAACAGATTGCTGTGTGTCCTGGGCATGCTCCACAACTGTTAGATAGTGATAAGGGCAGAGACAGGGGTGCCCATTTGCTCTGGAATTAATTGACATCCACATGAGATCATCTTGATTGATAGTGACTAAGAAACATCTGTTCTCACCCATTGAGTGAGCCTGGGAGTTCCTTGGTAGTAGGGACTGTTATGTTTTTCTTCAATTGTCTGGCACCAGAACACTCTCTCACACATGGTAGACACTTAGTAAGTATGTTTAATTTGTGTGGAAGAGTCAGAAGAAGGCAGCTCTGTTTCTTATCCTGATGCCCTGTGCCTCTGTAAAGTGTTGAAAAAAATACCACTTCCTTTTCTATACGGCAGACCCTTCGGTAACCCCCCACAGTGTTGTATTAACAATTCCTAGCAGTGGTCATGCCTGAGGTCCCCCCCAATACTAGAATCTGGGGAGGGGTGGATGTGGGCAGCCATGTAGAAACTAGGAGTAGTCCTTCCCAAGGATGGACCACAACGAAGGGCAGCCATTCACTTCCTGTGGTGTTTATATATGGTTCCAATTACAAATGTTACCACCAAACCACCCTTGCATATACAGTAACTAAAGTACCTGTAGTTGCTTTCATCTCTAAAGAAACATGTTCTCATTAGGAACCAGCTTGCATGGAATAGTTAAGGTTTTGCCCACAAATGCTGAACAATGGTTGGAATTTTGGGGAATTCACTATACAGATTTAGGAACCTTGTCGACAGGCATAGAGCTGGCAGTGACCCTTTTGTGGATAGTCACTTGAATTTTGTTTAAGTCCAATGTTCTCTCTCCCCTACAAAACTTTCCTTTTTTTTTCCCCTAAAAACAAAGAGAACTCTTAGCTTTTATCTCTAGTAACCTGATTTGGGGGCAAATTTGACAATCAGTTAAATAAAGCAATGAGAGGTGACTTCAAATGCTATTTTTAAAAACATTTTCTACATTCTTCCAAGAATAGGAGATATCACTTACTAAGGAATGTGACCAAATGCTTCTAAGGAGAAGACATTGCTTTTTGAAGGGGAACTATGGTCTTCAAATCACTGAATTGGAAAGAACTAAAGTACTTTCAACCATAGAGGACCACACCTAGGCACAAATGTAATAGAAGATTTTCTAACTAACATGGAATGATTATGATTAGGTCATAATCATAACTAAATGTTTGACCCTTTTGGTATTGAGCTCAGGGGGATCCATTTCAATGGACCAGAATCTCCACCAAAGGTGGGGAAATTGGGATTCTTAATTGTTGGTTTAATTCATAAGGGTCAGGTAGGTATTTGCTGTCCCCGATATCTTGCAAGGACGAGACTAAGAGGTAGACTGGACAGATGGGATTAAAAGAGAGTCAGAAAGTGGGTTATCTTGATAATACCTTTCCACTGTGTCTTGTCACGATTCTGAAGGTTTCTAGTAGTGTAGAATGTGGGCAGTGTTTCTTAAATGTTTCTAATTATAAGTATCACCAGTTTTGCTTATTAAAAACAGACTCTTGAGACTGAGTCTGATCAAGAGGAGATTCTCAGGAGTTTGTGTGTGGATATTGCATATCAGAATCATCCAGGGAATATTTGCAAACTGTAAACAGCCTCCCCGTAACAGATGATGATATTCTTTGATTTCTGGTATTATACCAGAGGGAAGAGTAAATATATGTTAAAAACTTACTCAATAATTCCAATGTGCTGCTTTCTGTCTTCCTTCCTGCCTTCACCCTCACCAGGCCTCAATGGAGAACCATTAACCCAGAAGAAAGGAAATAATTTTTTATAAAAATGATTTCAATAGCTTTAAAGAGATATCATTTATGTACCATAAGATTCATCTGCTGTAAATATACAGTTCAAAGATTTTTAGTAAGTTTAGGCAGTTGTGGAATCATCACAATACATTGTTAGAATATTTCTGTCACCTCAAAAAGTTCACTCATGTCTATTTGCAGTCAATTCTCATTCCCATCGCAGCCCCAAGGCAAATACTGTTCTCTGTCAAGATTTATTTTTAAAGAAATTTTATATACTGGAATCATATAAGATGTAGTCTTTTGTGTCTGGCTTTTTTCACTAAGCATAATATTTTTGAGGTTCATCCATGTTGTTGCATTTATAAGTAGTTAGTATGAAGTGAAAATTCCAATATAGTGGATTCAGAGGAAACCCAGCCAGCTGCTTTCATAGGGCAGTAATGGCCAACTACTTCTTCACCGTGTGCCTCTTGACGAAAGGCCAGCTCACCTTTTTTCTTCTCCTTCAGCATAAAGGTTATACGTGCATCTTCAAAAAATATCTTCAACATCCTAAAACTGGTATTTTTTTTTTCAGTAGCTCAATGTGTAGTACTGTGCTAGACTACTGGAAAGAAAGCATGTAACATTAAGACCTACTTTGGATTAAGCAGAGTACAAGGTGTGGGGTAGACAAAAAAGTGATATATATGATATCTTTTCAGTTTTATGCATATAGTACTTTGGTTCATTCCACTACTGGGAGTTGGGGTAATTCTGAGTCTAATTACTAAGAATTCACATAGAAAAATGACCCCGGTTTGTTATTCTTATGGCCACTCTGGTGGTACTGTGACAAGCCATGAAGGTAGATGACACACATGCACACCTAGAGAGCACACAAGCCATAAACTGCTGGGAAGCAGGTTTTCATTTTGTAAAGAACATAGTTCACCTATTAATAGCCAGTTCTCACTTTAAAGTCCCTAACTGAGAATAATGGAAACTAAAGGGAGTGTGTTTCTTAAAGCTGTGAAACTTTTCTGCCAGCAATCTACCAAGCTCCAATCAAAATGTCAAGAACATGACCTTTCTTAGTGTTGTTGAATAGACTGATTATTGAGACATTGGTTACAGTTACTACGCTGACCCTAAATCCCAGAAGAGATAGGCCCTGGAGACTGAAATGTCATTGAGCAAAAAGATAAGCAGCAAATGCTGTTCTCAAAAGGACAAAGAATTGGAAGAGAAGAGTCAATCAGGAACAGCTCACATGTTCTGGAATCCTAATGTGCCTTATACCTGCCATATCTGGGCTTTGTGCAGACTTTTCAGCTGACTAAAAGATTCTGCTCACAAACCGTAAAGTACTCACTCCTCATTCTTCAAGGCCCAGGTCACAGACACCGTCTTTATGAAACCTTCCCAGATGGAGTTAATTTCTTTCTGTTTAGTAAAATCCTAGGCATGGAATCTATTTCTTCTCACCGCCTATTTGCATTAGAGTTATTCATGCCTGCGCCTAAAAGGAAAAATAAAAGCCTTATTCATATGCATATCATATGTAGTCATGCTTATCTTACTGTACTTCAAATAGTAGGTGCTCCAAATAAATCCAGCAAAAATTTATATAGTACTAGAGCAATTCTTAAGAGTATTGCAGACCTGTTTTTAAGAAGTGATGCACCAACCTAGTAGCAGCTTTCCAAGAATCCTGGAAAAGAAGGCTCTCATGGTTTCTCATTCATGCATATACTTTTATTATGTATACATGTAGGCATATATGGGAACTGTCTCCATCTTTTTTATAGAATATTTAAAAAAATTTTTTTGTGCTCAGTCTCCTGACCTCTCATATATTTTCCAAATGAGTAATAAAATACCTTGATGCACTTATTAGTAGATTGAACACCGCTGAGGCAAAAAATGCTTGAACTTGAGAATATATCAATAGAAACCTCTACAACTAAAAATCAAAGAGAATGAAGACTGAAAGAAAAAATAAACAGACTATTCAAAAAATAAAATACCTTAGGAGGAATTATGTGTTAGATCACAATGGTAAATAAGTTTCATCTCATATTGTCAAGTTTGATTAATTGGTAGAGGAGGCCTGGACTGCTTGTTGTGTGGGTGGGAGATGTGGGTAGTGTGTCAAGAATGAATAGCAGAGTCTGCTATGAACACAGTACAGGGACATGTAGGTGAGGCAGGTGGCTGTGTGTAGACCATGTTTTTGCCATCTCTGGTCTAGATGAATGATGATAGTTCTTGAGCAAGTAAATGGCTTCTAAGAGTCTAGAATTAAAACTACGTAGAATTTACTTATTGAAAGGAACCACAAAAGATATCTAGTCTGCAACATAATTTTACATGATAGTGTTATCTTTTTAAGGACAATGAATATTTCCTTTCTTTCTCACTCTCTCTTTTTTTTACAGTTTTTTATAGTATGATAAAATATGCACAATGTAAAATTTACTGTTTAGCCATTTTTATGTGTACATTCATGGCATTAAATACCTTCACATTTCGGATGAAATGCATTTAGTCCATTTGCAGAACTCTTCATCCTGTAAAACTGAAACTCTGTACCTATTAAACTCCACCATTTAAAAAAATGCGTTTTTTTTTTAAAGAGCAGTTTTAAGTTCACAAGAAAATTAGCAGAAAGATACAGAGATTTCCCATATACCTCTTGCCCCCACACATAAATAACCTCCCCCATTATTAGCATCCCACTGGAGTGTTTCATTTGTTACAGTCGATGAACCTACATAGACACATAATTGGGCCCAAAGTTTATAACCTACTTTAGGGTTCATTCCTTGTGTTGTATATTCTATGTGTTGTATATTGTTCATTCTTTGTGTTGTATGTTCTATTCTATGAGTTTGGACAAATGTATGATGACATTTGTCCATCATTATATTATCATACAGAATATTTTCACTTTCCTAAAAATCCTCTGTGCTCCACCTATGCATCCCTTCTCCCACTCCCAGTCCCTGGCAACCACTGATTTTATTACTGTCCTCCATAGTTTTATCTTTTCCAGAATGTCTTATAGTTGGAATCATGCAGTGTATAGCTTTTTACAGTTGGCTTCTTTCACTTAGTAATATGTATTTAAGTTTACTCCCTGTCTTCATGGCTTGATAGCTCATTTCTTTTTCATGTGGAATAATATTCCATTGTCTAGCTGAACCACAATTTACTTATCCATTTACCTACTGAAGGACATCTTGGTTTCTTCAGTTTTGGCAGTTATGAATAAAGCTGCTGTAAACAAGTACACAGGTATTTGTAAGTATGCAAGTTTTCAACCTCTTTGGGTAAATACCAAGGAACTTGATTACTGGGTTGTATGCTAAGTTTTGTAAGAAACTATCAAACTGCCTTCTAAAGTGGCTGTACCATTTTGTATTTCCATCAGCAATGAGTGAGTTCCTGTTCCATATTCTCACTAGCATTTGCTGTTGTCAGGGTTTGAGATTTTGGCCATTCTAATAGGTGTACTGGCATTTCTCTAATGACATATGATGTGGAGAATCTTTTCATATACTTATTTGATACCTGCATGTCTTTTTTGGTTAAGTATCTGTTAAGGTCTTTGGACCATTTTTCAATTGGATTGTTTGTTGTCTTACTATGGAGTTTTAAGAGTTCTTTGTTTATTTTGGGTAACAATTCTTCATCAGATGTGTCTTTTTCAAATGTTTTCTTTCAGTTTGTGTCTTGTCTTATTGTCTTGACATTGTCATTTGCAGAGCAGAAGTTTTTAATTTTAATGAAGTGCAATTTATCAATTTTTTAATGGATCATGCTTTTGTGTTATATCTAAAAAGTCATCACCATACTCAAGGTAATCTATATTTTCTCCAATGTTATCTTCTAAGAGTTTTACAGTTTTACATTTCATTCAGTCCATGACCCTTTTTGAATCTAGTTTTTGTGAATGGTATAAAGTGTGTGTCTAGCAGCACCATTTGTTGAAAAGATTGTCTTTCCTATACTGTATTACCTTTGCTCCTTTGTCAAAGATCATTGACTGTATTTAGGTGGGTCTGTTTCTTGGCTCTCTGTTTTGTTCCATTAATCTGTTTGTCTGTTCTTTTGCCAATACCACACTGTTTTGATTACTATAGCTTTATAGTAAATCTTGAATTTGGGTAGTGTCAGTTCTCCAAATTTGTTTTTTCTTTTGTTTCAATATTATGTTGGCTATTGTAGGTCTTTTGACTTTTTATATAAACTTTAGAATCAGTTTGTCACTGTCCACAAAATAACTGGCTGGAACTGCATTGAGTCTATAGGTCAAGTTGGGAAGAACAGACATCTTGACAATATTGAGTCTTCCTGCGTATGAACATGGAATATATCTCTATTTCTTCTTGATTTCATTCATTAGAGTTTTGTAGTTTTCCTCATATAGATCTTGTACATATTTTGATAGATTTATACCTCATCATTTCATTTTGGGGGGGTGCTGATGTAAATGATATTGTATTTTTAGCTTCAAATTCCACTTGTATTTTGCTGGTATATAAAGAAGTGATTGATTCTTGTATATTGACCTGTATCTTACAACCTTTCTGTAATGGCTTTTTAGTTCCAGGAGTATTTTTGTTGTTTCTTTTGGGTTTTCTACATAAACAAGTGTGTCATCTGCAAATAAAGACAGTTTTTGTTCTTCTTTCTTAATCTGTGCACCTTTTATTTCCTTTTTTTTTTTGGTCTTTTTGCATTAGTTAGAATTTCTAGTACAATGTTGAGAAGGAGTCACCGGTGAGAGGGCATACTTATCTTGTGTCTGATCTTAGTGGTAAAGTTTCAAATTTTTCATCTTTATGTATGGCATTAGCTGTAGGTTTTTTGTAGATAGTCTTTATCAAGTGTTTTTTGAAATCCTGATGTGTGGTATTTTCTGAGCTTCCTGGATCTGTGGTTTGGTGCCTGAGATTAATTTGGAGAAATTCTTATCATTATTGTTCCCAATATTTCTTCTCTTTCTTTTTCTCTTCTCTTTCTGCTATTCTCATTATGTATGTTACACTTTTTGTGGTGGTCCCAGCAGTTGTTGAATAGTCTGTTTATTTTTTCTTTCAGTCTTCATTCTCTTTGATTTTCAGTTGTAGAGGTTTCTATTCATATATCCTCAAGTTCAAGCATTTTTTTTTTTGCCTCAGCTGTGTTCAATCTACTAATAAGCACATCAAAGGCATTCTTTATCTCTGCTAGTGTTTTTGATCTCCAGCATTTATTTTTGGTTCTTTCGTAGGATTTCCATCTCTCTGCTTACATTGCCCATCTGTTCTTGCATGGTATCTACATTATTTATTAGAACATATTAAACATAGTTTAAAATTCTTGGTCTGATAATTTCAAAATACTTGCTATGTCTAGTTCTGATGTTTACTTTTTAAATTGTGTTATTTGCCTTTTGGTATGCCTTGTAATTTTTATAAAGAAAAATTATAAGTGTTAAAGTTACACGACATGATATACATAGTGAATGTATTACTACATTCAAGCTAATTAACATATCCATATATTCATGCTATTTTGGGGGATAACTTTTTCTTAATAGGCAGACATTATGTACCAGGAAAAAGGAACTACAGTAAATAGGCCGGCAGTAATGTGGTGAGGTGTAGGAGAAGGGGAATTGTTCTCTAATACATTGATTAGTTCTCAGTATTTTAGTTAGCCTGGCCTCTGGACTGTGTACTTCACAAGTGTTTCTAATTTTTTTCTCCCCCTTGGATGGGACAGGAAAGCTAGAGTGGGCTGGAGTTAAGCATTCCCTTTCTCCCATGTGGAAGGCTAGAGCTGTTTGGAGTTGGGTATTTCCCTTTTTCAGTTAGTTAGGCTCTGATAATCCCCTAGCATGTCAGACTCTGGTTACCTAGTTCCCTGAGGGCAGGCCTTCTTAAGAAAAACAGAGTACTCTGTGTATTTTAAAATGGTTCTTTTTGTCCCCACTCCCCCATTGAAGCATGAGTGGCTTTTTCTCTGACACTGAGGGAACCCATTGAGCTCCTGGAGGTAAATCTCATGATATTGTAAGGGCCTTTTGTAATTGAGTCCTCCTGGATTTAACTCTCAGAGTTGTCCACACTGAGCCAGTTAGTCAATGACCGCTAGTCAATGACAGTCAGAGTTTTCCCACTCCAGCTCTGCTGCACGTGGTGGTGCCCACCCTTGAGTTGCTGCTCTGGGAATTCCCCTGTGTGTCTCTCCAGTCTTGGGGTCAGCAGTTTGCTCTGTGTCCTCCTCTCATGGATCCTGGAGGAGTTGTAGACTTTTCAGTATGTTCAGATTTTTGCATGATGTTAGAACAGTGGTGACTTCCAAGCTCCTTACATGCAGAACCAGAAATCAGAAGCCCCTTTTGTATCTGTTTTTATAGAGTGGATATTTCTTTTTTAGGTAAAAGCTTTAATAATAATAAATCACTTTAGGAGATTTAGAATATACAAGAAAATAAGACAGAGGAATACTCGTGTTACAATGGGGCTGGTAATGTTTTGGTGAATGCCTCTCCCCTGAGGCGCTGGCTTTGTTTTCTTCTTGTGTATCAAGCTCTGCTCCCAGGATAGAACTGAGACCTGCTCATTCATACAGATTGAAAAACTTACTAAGTTACTTCTTCCAAAGCTATTTTTAACTGTTTTTCAGGAAACAGATTTTTTGTTTACTTTAGGCCAAAAGAATAAAGATTTACTTATGGATTTAAAGCATAAGTTATTCAACATTCATCACTGATCAGATACATATCGAACACCTACCTGTGTGGCTGTATTCTAAGTAGTAGAGATACAGCATTGAACAAAATAGATAAAAGCTCCTTCTACCATGGAATTGGTAGTCTAGTGTGGTGAGTGACATTAGACAAGACTAAACTGGTAAACATATGCCCATATATAGTATGTAGTCAGTGTTGTGAAGAAAGGTAAAGGCGATAGGTAAGGTGGCCAGGGAGTGCTAGGGTGGGAGCTCTTTACATTTTTGTGTGCATGATCAGGGAAGGACTTTCTAGAAGGGGACATCAAAGTGTACCTGTACCTGAGGGAGGGGGATGAGGGTGGAATTTAAGGGCCAGGACCCTGAAATAACATTTTAATCATCGCCTCTTGGCCTGATACAATGCTGACTCTTTGCTTAGACCCCTGAATTTTTTTGAATGTGTATTTCAGTTTGAGAAACACTTTTTAAAGCATTCATATGTTGCCACAATCTCAGATAAAGCTGTGGACACATAATCAATGAAAGCTGGACTTAACTGGTATTCCTAATACGTCCTGGGAGAAAGTGAATCAAACGCAGCTGAAGACTTCTCCTTCCCCCAGAGAAATTAATAGTGAGAAAGGACCCAGCAGCCTTTGCACAATTTCCTGGTAGGCTCCAGAAAGGTTGAAACTTGATCGGAATAGGATCTCTTTTCCCCACGGATTTCAAACTTCCAGGACCTGGCACATAAGGCCATTTCCTTCTTAATGCCCTTAGGTCAAACAGACTGCTCTGGGAAGGTCTCCCTGGAACCTTTGGAATGAAGACACGGTTCAAACCATGAGCTCATGCTTTCCATAGATGAGACTCTGTCAGATGGACTTTCTCATTGTAAAAAAAGCAGCCACCCACTTTCCCAGTCATATTAGTAATACACAATTGTGATTTATAGCAAAAATAAAAAAGCTTATTAAGCTGATAGAAGGCTATCTATCTATATTACTTACAGATTCACATATGTAGTTTTATTTGCCTTTCACTCTACACATGGGAAGGGGACAAGGCAAGTATTATACTTTTCATTTTTAAGCTGCCATCTCCTAATTGTTAGTCCAGTTTCCTTCAAGTCATTCCTTTTTACTGCTTGCATTCCACTTTAAAGTCCCAAATCATGTATTAACATTTTTAGAAAGACAAATACCTTGCCACTGTTTCTAATTTTTCTTACCAGTAGAAAGAGAATTGTATTTCAGCCTTAACTAATTTGACATTTTTTTCCTGCTGATTTGTCAAACACTCAGGGGACTGGAATGAACTCACAATATCACTGTAATTGGCTTAAGATTAATACAATGGTTTCATTTAAGTTATTTAAATGTTTTAGTCTGGACCAAGTAGCTAAAATTTCCAGCAAGCAAAATTAGCCATTTTCATCAATCCCAGGGCTAGATGTTAGCTTTCATCTAAGTTTAGGTACTGTTATTTAGAGCTGGCCCTTTCTCTCTTTTTGCACTTGAGGTACATACGCATATTGTATTAGTTTCTTATTGCTGCTTTAACAATTAGTTGGTATAATATTAAACTATAAAGCCTATAAAGCAAACGTGAATGTATTCTGTTCAATAATATGTATTGAATTTTCACTTACCTAAAAGTATAAAGCAGGCAAAGTACAATTCTACTGCATCATTTAAATATGATTGAAAACTAATATCTTGGCAAGTCAAATACCCAAAAAATACTTAGTTAATAAAAATTTCTTTCTTTTTTTTTATGATTTAGAAAGGCTTTTGAAATAGTGACTTTGATCACCCAAAAGCCTCCCAAAGCTTATGGTGTTTTTTATTTCTCTGCAGCTAGCAGTCGTATTTAAGGTCACCCCTCTGGCATTAGAGATCTACTTTTCAAAAATTATCTACCCTTCTCTCTCTTTTTTTTTGTGAAGTAAACAAGTGAATTACTGAGAAAAGGAAGTGAAGGTGGAAGAGGAGGCCCAGAGCAACATGAGTTGAGCAGTTCAACCCATGAGGATGGCCACCTGTATGCCTTGTCACACACCTTGTCTACCAGCGGCTGTAGACATGAACGGTTTCCTCCGCAGGACATTCTCTTACAGCTTTAAAACATTTTTTAAGGAAATAGATGCCTGATCTAACACTATTGGTCTATATACTGATTAAGAAAAACGTCCACCCTGTACCATTACCTTCTAGTGCATTTATTTCATATAATTTTCAGCTTAATCCTTCATAGATTTGAAAGAAATATATATTTTGCTCTCCTTTTTCTGCTCTTTTTTCTTGTTCCACTTCCATCCTTTTCACTTTTTCTCCTACCACTTTTTCTGTTATTTATTTTTCCTTCTCTTCCTGTGAATTTGTCCATTCTCTCTCTCTCTCTCCTTTCCCCTTCCACATTCTCCAACTCCTCCTCTTAACTGTTCTCAGCTACTCATCTTCAGACTTCTAGTTAGCAGTATGATTGATGACTGGATATCAGGTATAGATTATATTTTAAAAGTACCTCAGTTAAAATCATGCTTCCTAAATAAATATCCCCAATACATTACACTATCTGTGTATATAATTTAATATCCTTAAGATTTTTTTCTAGCTAAAACATGTGTTACCACTCAAACCATTGAATTTACAGAAGTATAATAAAGCATTTTATACATTCCATCTGGTTTTAAAAGTATCACATGCTAATATAAAGGTTTGAAAAAAATCAGAAAGGGATAAAGAGGAAAATAAAATTATGCGTAATTTAATCACACAAAGAAAAGCATTAGCAAATGTTTTGAACATAATTTTATCTGTTATAAAATAAATATATAGCCATTGCAGCAAATTCAGAATTTTCAGCAAAAATCTAAGGAAAATAACCATTATTCAACTATTCAAGAATGTCTTTGTTAATTATTAAAATATATTTTTTTTCCTATATTTTCTCTATATTTCCACATAGTTGGAATCATGCTGAATGTAGTTTGTATTCTTTCATTTAACTCACATAATGAACATTTTTAATATCACTAAAAACCTAACGCATTTTTTATTTGCGTGTAACACTGCATTATATGGATGTTTCAGTTCGTTTCCCAGTTCTCTGTTGTTGATCATTTAGGTTGTTTGTTACTATTCATTATTGTAAATAATGCAGTGATAGATATCTTTGTGCACAAACTGTTTTTTATATTTTGGTCTGGTTCTTTGGAAAATAATTTTACAGGTGAATTTTTTGGGTCAAAAGTGTGCATTTTCTGAGGCTCTCCATGCATATTGTCCCAAAAAGCAGAAACAGCCCTCCCATGTTTCCCCTGCAATGGGACAGAGTGTCTGTCTGTCGATGCTATTATGGTGTGGCCGTTTTGACAGAGTAATTGCATAACTTTACTGTGAAAAAATGTTAATTTTCCCAGGTTTTGATTGGGATCCATCGTCCATCAATTTTAATACTAATAAAAAAAAAGATTTGAATTATTTATAATTTTTTAAAGTATACTATTTTTATTGCAGTTTTAAATGTATAGAAAAGTTGCCAAGATTGTACATATAGTTCCTGTATATTTGTCACCCAGTTTCCTTTATTTTTAACATCTAATGATATTATGGTATATGTGTCACCTAAGGAAAGAATATTGATACATTACAATTAACTAAACCACACACTTATGTAGGGTTCAGTTGTTTTTCCCTAATGTCAGTCTTTTCTTCCAAGATCCTATCCAGGATGCCACATTACATTTAGTCATCATGTCCCCTCAGCCCCCTGTGGGCTGTGACAGTTTCCTAGGCTCAACTCATTTTTGATGACCTTGACAAGCTGAGGTGCACTGGTTGCATGTTTTGTAGAATATCCCTTAATTTGAATTTGTCTTATGTTTTTTTCTCATAGTTAGATCGGAATTATGGGTTTGGGGGAATAACACAACAGGTAAAGTGCCCTTCTCATAATGTCATATCATGGGCACATGCTATCAATATGATTTATCAGTATGATGTTAACCTTGATGACCAAGCTGAAGGAGCATCTGACAGGTTTCTCCATTGTAAAGTTACTGTTTTCTTCACTTTCTCCTCTAATCTGTGAAACCAAGTCACCAAACAAAGGCTATAGCAAAGGCAGGGTGGGGAGAGTTAAGTGCCGCCTCCTGGAGGGCAGACTAGTTACATAGATTATTCTTTTCAGAAGTTTGAATTTAGATCTTATAAAATTAGCTTGTCACATAGAGATAACAACTGGTAAATTTTTTAGAATAATTGTTTTCTTTATAAGAAATATATATCAAATGTATATATGTATGTATATATGTATGTGTGTATATACACACAAATATATTTTAGATATTAAATCTGTATATATTAAATGTAGCAAATTTGAGAATTATAGAAAAACATATAAAAGAGAAAATAACCCTTATATTGGTATTTTTGCTTTGTAAGAAATCCTTGATTATACCTTTGTGCTTTGCTTATCAATTACTATTCATTAGTAACTTGGGCAGTCATGAAGGGTCAGGCAGGCTGACATTTGCATCAGGCCAGCTTATCTCCAAGAACATTGCCCTCATCAGGGTTAAGTTCACTGAAAAGATCAGGAATGGTAGGAAAACTGTAGCTGTCATTAGGATGCTTCAGAAAGATTCATAGTACTCACCACATACTTTCCAGAATTGGGTAAATTATTTGTGCTATTTAGATTTTGATAAGAATGCTTATGTCATTTAAGTGTATAATTATTTGGTTAGGGATTTTTAATATTTTGTGCCATTTATCAATTCTTATTATGAATCATTTGAGGGCATAAACAGTTTTCTGTGGTGAAGTTAAATAGAGTAGACTTATTTTTCTGAGCTTAAAAAAAGGATTAATTTAATGTTATCTCTTTGAGGTGGGTGTGAAGGTTTAACTCATCATTTATTTAAAGCTGTTAAAAGTATGTCTAATTAATCTAGTTATTTTTGTTTTCAGTGTATCTGAAACCATCAAAAAGTTTTCAAAGATGACAGATGGAACAGTAAGTTTTCTCTCCTTCCTAACAATACCAGAGAATTAGAACGGAGCCATCTTAGGACATGAGGTTTTGAGAAAATTCTAGAGGATGGAAAGTGGGACAAATTATAACCAATGTTTCATGGCCAGGTGAGCCACACCTCAGAGTATGCACACTTGGATGAGATATAAACGAGGAGAAAGTTGGTATGACTCAGGAACCAACCCCAGCATGATTTGAAACTTAGAGATGCTAGTAATACGATGGAGGGTGGGGAAGATATAGGCGTGGAGCCAAAAACTGAATGTTTGTGTGCTTCTACTTCTTCAGGCAGAGTTACTGCAACTGGGAGTCTAGCCCCTAAGCCATAGACTAGACTTTTCTTCTCTGCAGGAGTTAACTGGTTCAAAAAAAGAAGAAAAGACTTTCAATTTCTGGCATTTAGGCAGTCCTTGAACCACAAGGATGAGGTACCTACAAGATCCCCAAGTGAGCAGTCAGAAGTCCTCCATGCATACACAGAGTGCCTCACCAGCTTTTTGGCACTCCCCTCATAAATATAGATGGATAAGTGTCAAGACACCCTAGGAAAACCTTCAGCATGAAAGATGTAGAGCAAGGTAATGAAATAGGAAAATTTTACTTTGTAGAAATCAGATAATATAGAAAGCAGTAAGGAATGCAGCAAACAAACAAGTGGACTTCAAAACTTTTCATTAGTGTCCTTAGATGTATACTAGAATTGTGTCCATAAAATGAGAAGAGGATAATGTGAAAAGGAATAACTAGAGACCAAGAAAGCTCTCTCTGAAGAAAAAAAAAATAATGATGTTTAAAAAGAAATCAGTAGAAATGTTGGAAGATAAAGCCAAGATTTAAAAAGTATATAAAGCAGATGTATAGAAACAAAGAACAAACTGATGGTTGCTAGAGGGGATAGGGGTGGAGGGATGGGGGAAAATGTGAAGAGGAATAGTAGCTGGTAACTTTGCATGGTGTCAGATGGTTACTAAGTGTGGTGTTAGCCTAGTAAGATACATAAATGTCAAGTCACCATATTGTGTACCTTACACTAATGTAATATTGTGTGCCAACTATGCTGTAATAAAATAGATAAAAAAGACTAAGAATAGGACAATATGAGAGAAAAAGTAAAGAAAAAGGAGGAGCAAGCTAGGAGGTCTAGCATCTGAGGGTATTTCTCATAACTGGAGGACTGAAAAAGGCAGTATCCAGAGTGAGAAGGTCCATGGAGCGTCCAGTCCATAGGATGAAAGAAGACTCACTCAGAGGTACATACTTATGAAATGTCCGAAGAGAAGACTAAAGAGAAGACTAAACCTTTTTTGTGGGGAGAGAGGCCATCCAGAAAGGACTGAGATTCATAAAAAAAGCAGACTTCTGCATTTTAAAAACACATAGAGGTGAAAGCCAGAGTTCAGTGGATATAACAGAGAGGTGCCATCAAAGGAAGGCCCTGGAAGATAATGGGGGTGGAGGGGTGGGGAGCCTGTGAGCCTCCAGGCCAGTTAGGAACTGGAAGATGGAAAGCTCTAGAGGATATCTCCAGGGAAAAAATGGAGCTCTACAGAATAGTGCCTGTTATGTTGGGGATTTAAAAAGAATGGATTGTAACAACAGGTAAAAGATAAGAAGAAATTTCAAGAAAAACAAACAGCTTCACAAGAAAGGAAATATTAGTAACCACTACGGTGTAGAGACCAACCTATCTAAGTAGAATAAGTTGTGTTAGTACATACTGGTTGAGTAGGAGGTTTTCCTGTATACTGTTTTAATAGTATAAATAGAGTCATCTGTATTGGTTTGCAGTAGTAATGATATTGGTAGAATAGTAGAGAGATTGGGTAAGGAAGCCAAATTCTCATCTATTACAGCAAGCACAGTAACTTCAGATAATGCCTAAAACTGATTAAAAAAATAGCAGCATGTCATTTAGAAATATGGAGATAACTTCTAGAAGAATAAAGTAAAAAAGCCAAAAGTTATTACCTTTGGGAATTTGGAAGAGTAGAACAGAAGATGACTGTTTTTCATAACATACTTTCAAAAAATATTTTACTTTTTTTAATCATGTGCTTGAAGTACATAAATTATTTTAAAAACGATTTATATAACAACCAAATACATTTTATTAAACTTGAAGTGCTTTTACTTTTGCAAAGCTGGTTCTCGTATGTTGTTCTCCCTAATAACATGTTTCCTGGGCTTAGAATATGCTAGCAATTGTTCCCCTTTCTTTCAGTTGGACTCCTCATTTTCTGGTGATGGCAGACATAGATTGCTGCTTAGGGGGACCAAAAAAAAAAAAATAGCGAAACAGAAAGAAATTCTGAGAAACAGAAAACTCTTCTGATAGCTTGTTATTGAGAGGAGGAGAAGTAGTTGGAAATGACATTGAGGCTCTGACGTCCATTTTGCTCAGGACTAGAAAGACCTGAAACTGTCATTTTGTAAGAAACTGTCATCTGTGAGCCTCGCACCCTATCCCTGAAGACAGTGTGAGAGAGGGCTTCTGATTAGTTTTTCAGTTGTGACAGTGGCTCTTAGCTGATGCTCCTTGATTTTGTTGGCTTATCTGGGAACACACAGTTTGAGATGTCATGAAAATTCCTTTTTTAATTTTCAAAAATAATGTGTTTTGGTAGGATTCCGCAGTATTTGTGTCAGGCTAGCTTCTTTTAGACTGCCCATTTTCTTCTTGATGTGAAATATTTTCACATTTCAAATCCAAAATATTTATTTAACTAGGATATCTACTTTCTTGAATGTTTTAACTTTTTTTTTTGACATCTTTTAATTACCCTGATCTGTCAAGATGTTTTGGACATTCTCTGTGAACTAATTTTTGGCGGAACATTCTTCAAAAACTGCGATCAACAATCATAGCTGAAACTTCTTTTGAATGAGATGAGCTAAGTGTTTAATTGGAGTCATTTCTGGTATTTCCCCATATCCTGAGTGTAATGCTGTTTGATGGTGACAGAAGATAAAAACAATCAATACCACCTAATGGAATAATGTAGTGTTTTTCTAAGTATGGTCTTTGTGTTATCTGTATCAGAACCCTGGGGTGCTGGCTGAAATGCAGATTCCTTGGTATCGCATTAGACTTACCGATCAGAATTTCTAGGCAAAGCTCCTGGGTATGTGCATTTTAAGTAAGCTATCCATGTGATTCTTTTGCACACTAAAATTAGAGAGAAGTGGGTCATCTGATTCCTCGTTCTCTTTGGTGGCTGCCTTTTTTCTTTCCGAAGACTCACTTCATTAGGCTGAATAGCTGTCCTTCTCGCAGTGACTTACTCTTTCTTCTCTAAGAACAATGGTAAAACTGGGGGAAGAGCTCTTGGGAATTATGATTGAATAAGTGCACTCAGTCCAAGTGCTAACAAGTGAGAAACAAAGACAATTAAGAGACAAATTTCCTATCTTTAGGTGAGCAGAAGGTTTTCGTCTGGAACTAAACATTTCTAAAAATAAACAGCAATGTTAACCATGCTGCATGATGAGGAAATGATTGATTTAGTTCCAGGGAAGAGTACAAATGCTGCCTATCACCCTGAGGAAATTCATAGAGATGGCAACCTTTACTGAAGGCCAGGCAGTGTTTGGGGTCATTTTTATGTATTATCTTACTCCATTCCGTGAAAACTCCTCAGCAAAGCACATTATCTTTTTACAGATGAGGAATCTGAGGTTCAGAGAGACCAAATTACTTGTGTAAAGCTGTACTGTTTGTTAGTGCTGGAGCCGAGTGTTGAACTCAGCCTGTCTCTAAAGTCTGGCCTTTTTTCACTAGAGCAGAATGAACGGTGCCGTGTATTCTGTTTCCACTGGGAAGACAGGTAGCAAGGACTTGGCATCCGTGGCTGACCTAGAGACTTGGAAATTAAGGTTATTGGAGATGTAAGCCTTAATGCATTTGAAGAAATCCCAGTTTGGGAATTGAGCTTGATTCTTCCTGAGAGATACTCTGAAAAACAACCTCCCAGGCTGAGGAGATGATTGTGATGTGTGAAGGTTTGATTAGAAAGCCTCCTCTGCTACTTGTAGCTCTCAAATTGCCAAAAAGGAAGAAAGAGAAATCTGTTAATTCTGTCTCCCCTCAGATTTTTCCAGACAGGTGAGTGTACAGCAGTCACCACTGAGTCTCCCCTGTACGTGCATGTATGTGTGTATATCTATATATGTGGGTATCTATTATGAGGGATAGGTTCACACGATTATGGAGGCTTAGAAACCTCACAGTCTGCTGTCTACGAGCTGGAGAACCAAGAAAGCCAGTGGTAATTTAGTCCAAGTCTGAGGGCGCGAGAACCAGGGCGATGGTATAAATTCCGGGCTGAGGGCCAGAGAAGATCGGGCCCTCAAGGGATTGGATGGTGCCGCCCATCTTGGGGGCGGCAGTCTACTTACCGGATCCACCCGTTTGCATGCTAATGTTGTCTGGAAACACCCCCACAGACACAACCAGAAGTAATTAATCTGGTGCTGCAGGGCCAGTCAAATTGACACATAAATTAACCATCACCTTAGGCATCTGGGGTCAGTGTTCCTTAGACTATCACAATGGCTAATCGCTGACACTTACTAGGTACTCGCTATGAACGGACACTCATGTGTGCTCTTTATATTAACTCATTGAATACCTATGAGAACTGTTAATAAGTTAACTACCAAGTTACTGTCACTATTCATATTTTCCAGATAAGGAAACTAAGGCCCGGAGAGGTTATTTGCATCTAAGAGATGAACCATGTGGTTGGACTTGCTTTTAATCACCACTTTGTACTGTGTGCACTGTGGCTGATGCTGCGATAAAATTCAGTACTCTGCATTTATTGAGCACCTACCACATGCCATGCCTTCTGCTCGGCATTTTACGTATAGTGCCTCTGATAGTTACAACAATAAACGTTGCATATTAAGGTAGATTTTGCCCCATTTTATAGATAAGAAAACAAGCTCAATCTATTAATTAATTTGACCAAAATCACATAGCTCATGCTAAACTTTGTCATAACTTTTTGATCCTATAATTTTTTTTGGAATCCATTTCATCAATTTTTCAGTAAAGAGGTGTTTTGTAGAAAAAACTTACTCTGAACTGCCAGCCAGTGCATGGGATGTGGTCTTGTGTCTATCAGGGTTACAGCCCCTCTGAGGAGCATCAGAGAGGTATGAAGACATGTCAGCTGGTAGTGCAGGGCCCTTGTGGTGAGAGCCTTCTCTAGAAGTAGAGTGTGATTTGCAATCCTTCCAGTTCTGTGTGACCGCAATCCCAATCCCAGGCCCCTGCTGGGACATCCCTGTCTCTTCCATTCTGGCCCCTAGACAGGGGCAGCCCCTCACACGGCCATTGTCCCACCTCATTTGCTTCTGATGATTCATTTTAATTTTAGCAGATAGTGCATTCTTTTATATGTAGCTGTCTCTTTCAGTTCTCTGAAGGCTGTGGGCAGTATGTTGGTGTCTCCAAGCTGGATCCTCATTGACTTGATCATGAAAAAACGGTTACAATGAAATATCATATTTTTGCAGTTTTTCTTTTAACGCAAATCCTCAAAATTGCCCTTGATTATAGCACTCATCACTCTATGTTGAATATGCTATGGATCTCTTTCCTTTACTAGTCAGCCAATCTCTGGAAATGTGTAGTCCAGTATGGTAGCCATTCACTACCTGTGGCTCTCTAAATTTAGATAATAATTAAAGTTCAATGAAATTAGAAATTCAGTTCCTTTGTTGCATTAAGTACATCTCAAGTGCTCAGCAGCCACGTGTAGCTAGTGGCTGTTGAATCGGACAGTGCATGTTGAGAACAGCTCTATCATCACAGGACGCTCTCCTCGACAGCACTGTTGTAGGAGGCAGGGAGCAGATCATCTGTAGGTTGTAACACCTGTGTGGCACGTGGTGACTATCAGGTGAGTTTACCAGAGGATGTCTTCCTGGCTTGAGCTTTATCTCCTCAAACCACTTGAGTTACTAGGGCTACCAAGACTAATATGCAAAATCTTCGTGAATTAATGACACTACCAGTCTCTCTCCCCTTTGGCTCCATGGCGGCCAGTCAGGGAGCTCATGGTATCACAGCAGAGAGTGAGCTGTTCCTGGGGGAATATTCCCAGTGGTCTCACTCTGTGTATTCCCGGGATTCTATCATCCCTTGACGTCTGACTTAAGATCTTGGCTACACAGTAAATGAGAAAAAGTTGCTCTGTCTCGTACAAACCATCAGCAAGGAAGTTAGTAATCCTTGGAGGCTCTCCTGGCTTTGGGACTGTGCCAAGTATTTCTGAGACTATAAAAGTTTGATCTTTTGTCTTTACCCTAAAAGCATCTGCTCTAAACCACAGTCCTGGGCTCCCAAGGAGGCCCTCCCCTCACCTCCTGTCAGGGGTGTGTGACGTGGTCTGTGACAGAGGACTTGAGGTTTGGGTTTCAGACCCAGGGCCACCAGAGTCCCTGACTGGTTTCTTGCGCTGAGAGTCCTAAGCCCCTTTCAACACAGACATGCTAAGGCCTCACCATCCCCCTTTCAGCTGTTTTATGGATCAGTCTTACCTTCTTGACTGAGTTGTAAACCTTGAGGGCAGTGGTCACTAGCCCCCTTAGAGCTCTTAGCACAGGGCTGGCCACGTGATTGGTGCAGATGGACACTCAATAAGGGTGATTTGGGGGATGCGATTTTATCCTCTTTCTTGTGTGTATAATGGGCAACGTGATATCTTTTCCAGTGACCATACTATAATGGAGTGCCGTGGGTACCTCTTTATCCCAAATGATTTATTTTTTTCTATTCTTAATTTCGGAATATGTTGACAATGTCTTCTTCACCATGATTTGGTAACTTCTGAAGTTTTCAAATGGAAAGGAATTTCTTTCCAGGGCAGACTGATGAGTTTTGGCAGCACTGTTCCATCACACAACTCCAGGGACACTGTTCACAGTTTTCCCTATGTGAACAGCATCCCTTTGTGTTGTGAAACACAGAGCCCAGTGTTGGAACGGATTTCACAGTTCCCTGCTATGTCTTTCGCAGTGCCATTGGTTTTCACTCTTCAATCTGCTAGACCTGACCTGTAGTCTTCCTGGAGGCTCGACAGTGTACATTAGATGACTCTTCGAGATCTTTAAGGCTTTATGATTCTAGAATACTCCATTCACAAATTCCTCGTGAGATGATGCCAGTTTCCCACTGGACCCCAAATCATTGCACTAACTAAGGTGTAATGTCAAGTACATGGAGATAACTAACACTCTGGTGGGAACTAGGGAGGAGGAGAGGTTGTAGGTAAGTATTCTCAATCCAACATTGGGAAATATAAATTAGTACTAAAGAGTCCTCAAAGGGCCCTCCCCACCCTTCATTGGCAGAAAGCCATAGAGGTTCAGTGCCAACTGACTCACACCAGGGTAGCGCAGCTCAACCACTGGGTTGCCCGATGAGTAGGAAGCAATAGAAAAAATCCAATCTAAAGGGCCTTGAGAAATCCACCTGCCTTAGAATCTTTCCATTGGCCAGTCCCTAACACTTGAGATGAACTAGTAGACATTTTTTTTGTGTGTCAATGATGCTTCCTGTAAAAAATTAAGGATAGACTTAAAACTAATTTATTTGTGCTGGAAATCAGAATAAGGGTTACCTTTTGGGGGATGGTATTGACTGGGAGGGGAGTGGGGAGCTTCTCAACCATGGGGTATGTTCTGTTTCTTCATCTAGACGTTCCCTCTGTGAAAGATTTATGAGACTTTATAGTTCTGATTTGTACTTCTTTCTGTATGTTTATAATACTTCAAAATAAAGCTCATTTAAAGCAATTCTTTCAAGATAGTCTTGGGAAGCATTCACAGGTATTTGTAACTTTGTTAAGACAACAAAGTGAGCTTATTTCTAAAAGATAGCAGTATGACGGAGGAAGAATAGATGACAGAGAAGATAAAAGGGCATATTTGTCTTCTTGTAGCATCTGTCTAAGACTCATTCTGCCCTGGTTCTTCTGGGAACAGAGTACAAGCCCTCAATAAAGTGGATATTTTTTTCTCATGTCCATTTCCATTCTTCTTCAAAGATATGGGAGAGATGAGCAGGTTGTAGAGAAAATTAGAATCAAGGGTGCCTTCTTTGGTTCAAATCTAGAACGGGTATTAGAAGGTGATTCTCTTGGAAAGTTAACTTCAAGGAAAGCTTGGAGTCAGTCCTTTGTAACATAAATTGTAAAAGATTGATGTGACCTGAGTCTGGTTAAATGAGAGGAACAATAAACCATGGCCACCTGGGTACCATGTGTATAAAGCTCTGTATTTATGTGTTGAGACAGAGAGGAGGTACAGAACTCAGCTAGAAAATCTTCCTAACTCACTCTCCCCAAAACCAGCAGAGGTCTCTTCATTCCCTTTCCTGCCTGGTCCCTTCTCTGTAAGATACACTTTGGGATCCTGGTGCTGGCAACCCTGCTTACATGCGAGCAGATGTCCTCCTTCCCTAAGTCTTTAGGGAAAAGCTTATTTGGCTTTCAGGCATTCTTATTCATGTTGCCCATAAAATAGTTACTGTGTTCTCAACTGGAGTCTCATCTGTTTCTTCTGCATCACCTGGGTCCAAAATTTGAGGCTGAAGAAATACCAATAAATCCCTCTTGTTGGTGATTTTTTTCAAAGACATCAATATTAGGTTAATAGCAGTTACACAAAGGGACCCCAAACCAACTAACCCTGAGGTGTCCTTGACTTCTGCTTTGCTTCTATAGAACAAATGAGCTTCATTAGCAACAAGCCTACTTTCTTCTCATGTCCCTGGTCTTCATCTCAGAGTAGAAATGGAACAAAATTTCAGCACTGCATGAGTCTCTTTCTAGTAATTTTATTACAATTTGGACCTTGTTGGGTCTTCCTGTCCCAGAGGCTTGTCCTCAGAGAATGATATTGAGAAAAAATGTCATGTTTCCCAAGAAATGTCAGCAAATCTGAAGTCTGATATAACCACTATTAGAGTTGGTAGTTAAAATATTACCACCTTGCATTTGTAAAACAGTTTGCATGGCACTTTTACAAGCTTCAGCTCACTTGATTCTCCTAACAGCTTTAATGTAGTAGGTATTACCCCCATTTTATAGGCTGGACCACCAGTTCAAGGTCACACAGCTATTCTTATGACTCCCAGTAAAGCGTTCCTATTTTTCTGTTCTCCTCATTATTAAAGATATTTTTAAGGTCGATAATCAAAATAGGAAGTCAATTGTGAGATTTATGTTAAGATCTAGTTATATTACTGGTGTAATGAAGCAAACGTTTTGGAAAGACACCAAAGTCAAGGGCTGACCAAGAGAAAGAGCCTCTTTTCATGGAGGTTCTCTTGCCTCCTGATTAGGGGCGGCTCCGCTCTTCTCCAGTCTTATCCACAGAGCAGAGCAACCTGGCTTGCTGAGGTATGGGATGGGGAGAGCTCGAACTTTGGAAACCTTTTATAATTTCTCCAAGCCCCAATGTTTCCAGGTGTATTTTTGCAAACTTAATATTCATTGGATATTATTGCCTCTGGAGACACTAATACAATGAAATGACATAAAATCTGAGATCTGGAAAGAGCCTATGGTGGTAAGACTATGAATCGGGCCCTTTTCTAAGAACTTTGCCTATATAAGAGCATAATTTTTGCAGCAACCCTTGACTATCCCCATTTTTCAGTTGAGAAAGCAGAAACTGAGCAAGCCTTTGCCTGAGATCACAGAGCGAATGAGTGGAGGGACTGGGATTTGAACTTGTTTTAATTTAGAGTCTGAGCTCCTGAGCACCTCAATATGATGCCTCAAGCAGGTTGTTTAGGGCAAGCTCTCTTAGTCATCGATACAGAATTTAGATCTAGAGAGTTAAGTCCATCCTAAGAGACAATAGCAAAGTTTTCTAAGCATCTCAAGTGGGCACTAAGGAATTTCCCTAAAGAAAATAGAGAGCTGTAGGACATAACACTTCTAGATGTGACATCCAAAAAGAGTTGCTCAGTGACCAGCTCTCCAGCATACTATGAATTCCCATATCTGTGAAATGAGAGTGACTCCATTTCCCTAGAAACTGACAGAGGGCTTTCTGCTGCAGACACCTGGAAACTCAGTCTCAGATCAAGGACTTAGGGTTATATTTCTTAGTTTTCATTAAACACTGTGTGAACATGTAACTGGGCTACCCACGTTCAGATAAATGGTCCACAGAGCCGTCAGTGGAATACGGAGTACAGGTACCAACTCCATAGTAGGACAACCAGAAAGAACTGGCTCTTAATTTAAGATTCATAGCTATTCAGCTATGGGTTTTAGAGCAGTATTCATGAACCCACAACACTGTATGTTACATTTTGGATAGATGTGTGTATGTACACTTTTCATTAGAGTCTCAAAACATTTGCTGTCTATGAAGACATTTCATTAAATCACTTACGTGTGGCTCGTCTGTGAGATCAGATGGCAGACTTGCCTGATGCGTTTCAGGGATCATCATGATGGACATAATTTTCCCTGTACTAATTTTCTTTGCAAAGATAGAGAATTGATTCAAATAAACCTTTGCTTTGCATATATTTACAGACTGGATTTTTCCGTCTACCACACGGAGACTTTTTTATTGAGCCTGTCAAAAAGCATCCCCTGGCTGAGGGAGAGTACCACCCACACATCGTTTACAGGAAGCAGAGGCGGAGAGCCCAGGACCTGAAGGAGCCAACCTGTGGATTAAAGGGTATTGTGACCTAAATCTCCTCACTGGGTTCTATTTGTTCTATTATCGTTTAATTCCAACATGGTCTGTTCTCATTCAAATCTGTTATCTACTCTCCATTCTGTTGCCAGAAAGAAAGTATGCACCTTTATATAAATCATTTCACTTCTCTGTAATTGGGTTTCTTCATATTCTTAATTGGAAAGGAAAAAGGCATCTCTTACATCCTTGCTGTGTAAATTGATGATACTCATATGATATTCATAGTGGTGAATTGGTAAAAAAGAAAAAGAACTTTTCTGAACCCTTTAGCTGAAGATCGTTTAAAGAAAATGATTTTCAGTATCAGCAATGTTATAATACATTAGTGTGGAATATTATCAAACAGCTTGTCATATCTGCATATGAAAGGCAGATTTAAATGTTTGATGATGCTGACCGTGTGTGAAGAGAAACTGAAAAAAATATCAGCACATTTCAGATGATGAATTTAGCTAAGTTTCTTTGGCTATGTTGTGTCTGGTTCACTGAGGTGCATTCCCTGTTCGTAAGCCCCTGGAATGAACTGAACTACTTCTCTCTGCCTTGTACTAAACAGTTTCAGGTAGTTTTCAGAGATAAATTGACCCAAGTTCTTTCTTTGCAACTCCCACATTCTTTTTAAAGAGTAGAAAATAATAGTCTATTAATAAAGAGCCATAGGAAATTGAGACATTTTCTTAAATCTTGAATAGCTCCTCCTTTATTCAGGGATTGAAAAAAAATAAGGGGCCAAGGGAACAATTAGTAAAAGGAATTCATAATATTATTTATATGTCTTAAAGATTTAGAAACCACGGACTTCAAAAGGAAAATAGATAGTGATGAAGGAACTAGGGAAGGAGGATTCTGATAGGGGTTTGAGGGGACTCAGAAGTTGAGCTTTGCAAGTGGAAGAATGAAAGGAAAATAAAATGACAAGGATTTAATTTCTCAACAGACATCACCCAGGCCCTGTGATAGATTTAACTTTTCTGGGAATTTCTTCTGTAATCTTAGCAGAATGTGTAAACAAGAACATTTTAAGTCTATAATGTTTTGTGTGCACAAGGATGGACAGCTGCTTACATTTTTTTAACTTTAGTAAGCTGTTGCAGCTTTGTCCTAAATTAGGTAACTTCCCATCTAAATCTCCTTCTAGCAAGTACCAAGAGAAGGAAGAGAAGAGACATATTGTCTGGCTGATTTGATTGTTAAAGGTACCAGTTGGATGATGGATAACACTTTGGTGTGTGTTCAGTGTTTTTTTAGATCACTAGCTCATCAGTATGGTGGAGAGAGTTACCAAGGCCATGAGTGACTTTGACTGGATACTTACTTCTTCCTGTTGGCTCAGCTGCTCTGTGAAATAAGTTAGGTCATTCCTTATCCACCCACCACGAACACCTGTCTCCCTTATAACTTCCCTGTGGAGATAGAGTTGATTAATAATGAATTGAGGATGGCATGCATTTAGTCAGAAGGCAGAAGTGATGGATAGGAAAAAAGTAGGGTTTACAAATGACATGCCGCCATTAGGTCACACACAGCATGACAATTACAGTGCTTGTCATGCCATGTTATTGTAGTGCTTCTAGGCCAACCTTAAGACTTACCATTTCTATGAAACCTTCTCTGATTAATGCCACCTTGGGAAAAATCTTTGTATTGTAAGTTTCTCCGCACACATCT
Organism: Macroglossus sobrinus; assembly: GCA_004027375.1. Classification (NCBI taxonomy): domain Eukaryota; kingdom Metazoa; phylum Chordata; class Mammalia; order Chiroptera; family Pteropodidae; genus Macroglossus; species Macroglossus sobrinus. The sequence goes on from PVKZ01001107.1 coordinate 143,671, forward strand.
TCTAAACGATATTCTCCATACTTCCTTACAACTGCAGAATAATTGAACAGCTCTGTTGGAAGGACCTTGGAGAGTGCCTAATGCAGCCTCCTTCTTTCACCAAAAACAACAATAACAACAACAACAACAACAACAACAACAATTTTAGCTCAGAGAAGAGAGTAAGAACATCAACTACCTTCTAGGTAGTTGGTGTTCAGAATACAGACAAGCTCAGAAGTCAAGGTTCCATTATACCTCGGATTTTATATTTCTTCATGTTTATTTCTTAATTTTTCCTTAAATATGAATTTTGTTTTATCAGCTATCTCAAAAGCCCCATTCAGGCAGGAACTCCATCAAATAGTATGTAGCATGGTGCTAGGGGCAAGTAGAAATTCAGTAAGTCTTTGCAATGAAACCAAGAGTAATTTGTAGCCATAGAAATGAAAGTACACTATACTAGCCAGTAGTCTTCTTAGCGTTAATAAAAAAAAAAAAGAAATGTGCATTTTCTAGACGTTGAGGAAGTGGCAGTCGTATGTGGCTATCTCCCTGAGACAATAAGCATGATTCATGGTAGCTAGAACTTCAAGAACAATCTAATGTGTTTGTAAATATTCTTAAAGTATACATGACATTTGGAATTTTAAAAAAACTTGGTAATTTGCAATGTACTTGATCTCGCTGGACCAGGTAATTGCAGTGTTCTTTCACTGCATTATCCCGCAGAGATGATGGCATTAACTGGCAGTAGCCATGTCATTAGCCATCACTAAGGTTCACTTCATGCTTAGGTTATAGTTGGTTTACGAGATTAAATTACTATGATTATATCAAGAGAGATCACCTTTACTTGTGTAAAGCATTCTGTCTTTGTAATGTTCAAAGCAGGAACACCCTTGGTGCTAAAAAAAAAGATTTACTTTAAAAGTATTCTAGTACTTCAGGAGAGAAAATGTATCAATTATTCTCCCTTCAAATATGTCCCTTCAATTATAGTTATTTCCCACATAGAAAGGTACCCAGAAATTTCACAATAAATCCCTTATCAATATGGCCTAATGTAAGTTTTTTTCAAATCTTTATTATGATGCTATTTTGTTATTGATCAGTTTGAACTAAAATTTCTTAATCTGTATGCTAGTTTTGTTTGCTTTTCTGAGCCTTATATTTGCCAAGTCCTAACAAAGTTCTTGTTTTCTCCAACATTCTAGAATCTGTGTTAAATGGTTGGATAATATGGCTTGCCTGAATTAAGTCTAGATCTAATTTCAGAACCTCATTTTACTGACAATGACAAGCTCCTTTCTCTCTCTCCCTCTTTCCCTCCCTCCCTCCCTCCCTTCCTCCCTCTCTCCCTTTTCCTTTCTCCCTCTCTCCCTCCCTCCCTCCCTCTCCCTCCTTCCCTCCTTCTCTCCCTCTCTTCCTCCTTCCTTCCCTCCTTTTCTCCTTTCCTCCCTCCCTCTCTCTCAGCAAGAACATCTCACACTGGGACTTGAGTAGAAGTATCTGGGGGAACTTTGATTTTAGGAGGCTGGGGAAGAAGAGTTAACACTAGTCAGATAGGTCAGGTGACAGTAGCAGCAGGGTCAGCTATTTCCATGGCAGAAAAGGGTCCAGGTAGGGAAGGTCAGAATTTGGGTTTTCATGCATCAAGACTGTTGGCTAGAAACACAGGATTTGGTTCTTGGCAGCTATCTTTGTGTTCAAAACTTATTCTTTTATTCAATGAATATCTGTTGGGTGTATTCTGTAAGCCTGGTGCTCTCCTAAATTCTGTAGGTACAATTGTGAATAGGATACAGTTCTTGATCTGAAGAGCTGGCAGCCTGGATAATAAGACATGTGTAAGTAGGGATCCAGTCCTGGCTTTGTCTTTGTAATATATGTTAAGACAGTGAGCAAAAATAGAGTCTTAATGAATATATTGGGTATTTTTTACTTTTTGCCACTCTATGTTACTCTATGTTTGTGCCAGGACATGTAGCTATAATTTATTCATTTTCTCTGTTGTAGTACTTTATTATGTGACTTCCACTTGATCTAGTCTCCTTTGAGTGGGTCTGAATTCCCTGGAGTTTGAGGCTATTATACTTTACGTTGCAAAGACCATTTTTGCACATGTTTCTTAGAGCACAGGTTCATAGGGTTTTCAAGGGTATATACCTAGTAGTGGAATGTGACCAATATCCCGTAGGATACATATATCTATGACTTTACTGGATGATGCAAAATTGCTTTCCAAAGCTGACATTCAGGAGCAATGGTCTATATATTCTGTCTAGTACTTGGTATTCTCATTTTAAACTTTACCAGTCTAGTGGATGTAAAGTAGTATCTCTTTGTGCTTAATGCTGAAATTACATGTATTCATTCTCTTGTGAAGTTGGGCCCCAAGTATATGGTTTATGGCTATAGATTCTCCATGAATAGTTTTCTCCACTGTACCTAGAGTTGAAGTCCAGAGAGCCAAGTTTAGGTTTGCTTACTTGTGTCTTTGTTTTCTGCTTCACTTTTTCACTTAGTCTTTAATATGACTTTTCACGTACATGGATCCTAAAGTTGCCTCTTCTCCAGAGCAAAAGTAGGGAGCAGAAGGTGCCCCAGGTAGTAACTAGCTTCATGCATCAATGTGTGTTTAGCCAGAGAAGCAGAACCAGTAAGCAATGTACATAGAGATTTACTGCAAGAAATTGGTTGACACAATAGTGGGGGCTGGCTAGGAAAATCCCCAATCCATGGGCAGCCTCCCAGGAAGGGTAGGCTGCAACTCTCAAGCATAGGCCGAAGCAGCTGTCCACAGGCAGAATTTTTTCTTCGGAAGTCTTGGCTCTGTTCTTAAGGTCTTTCAACTGATTGAATCAGTCTTACCAGATTATCAAGAATAATCTTTTTTTCCAAAAGTCAAACTATTATGGACTTTAATTATATCAACAAAATATCTTCACAGCAACACCCAGATTAGTGTTTGAATAACTGGGGACTAAAGGCTAGCCAAGTTAACACATAAAAAAGATCATCATCACACTGCATCTTTTGCTTTTCTCTTTGAATGCTGCTTGTTTTTATTTTTTATTTTTCTATTTTTGGCCTCTGTGCAGTTTCCCCACCTGCCCCCTTTTTTATGCTTTAAGCATTGTTTTGGGTTTGATGCTGGGAGATTTTTAGAATATCTACTCTACCATAATGCAAGAAATCAAAGTCTTGAGTGGATTTTTTATGTAAGTCATTTGGAAATTTTTGAGTTGCCTTTTAAATGGCATGCACAGACATTTTTAAATATTAACAAATGTTAAATATTATAATAATATTAACAATAGCTCATTAGAATCAATTAGCATATCAGATCATTAATCTAGTATAATGTGGAGGATTGTTTATTCTGATTCTGATTTCCTAGAAATCTAGTTAGTTGAAGATTCTAAATGACCACCACATTCCATATTAAGTCAAAATGCACTTTTCGTTTTCCTTGATTAACAGCAAACTTCTTTGAGACAGTATGCCTGAGGCTTCTGTTGAATTTCTTAATTACCTGATTGCCTTACGGTTGTAGCCTCCCCACAGCGATCCATGCTTTGCTTCACTATGCAGTAGCTAACATTGTAATTGCAGTTCTGTACTTTTTATTTTTCCTTTTAATGAGATGGCATATTGTTTTTGATTACTTGCTTTTAGAACTGGTAAGAAGAATGGTTAAGTGTTTCAAGCTTTTACCAATGAGGGAGATGAGAAGACTGTTGCAGAGAATTGGGGGAAATACTTTATGTGTGACTCTATGGGAAGATAATATAGTAGTATTTGTTTAGTCAAATCCAAGCTTGAGATTGTAGGAACTCAGAGCACCAGACACCTCAGCATAGTGGCTCCGTAACTCTGAGATCCTCACTTATCCAGTCTTAAGCCTTTATTCATTCAGACCTCACCATGGTAATTCCTCTCTCTGCATTTCCTCAGCACTTGACAGTCATTGCTTTTGTTCCTTCATCATTTTAGGTGCATAGGTTTCCATCCCTAAACAGGAAACAACTTCCCTAGGAGACATGGCATTGGCTCTTTTTATCTCCTCTGTGATGCTCCGTGCTGAGTACATGCTTTCAGAGTATTCAGACTGCACTGAAGTGCCAGTAGAATCCGGAAGGGCAGAGAATACTTGAGAGCGCATTCTAGGCTGGGCAAGGGGTTTGGATCAATCTGAGCAAAGGATCAGTTTCAAGTAGAAGGTGGAGCCTCTCCCGTCCATGGCCATACCACCTTGAATGTGCCTGATCTCAAGTAAAAGGTGGTTCTTTTGTAGGACAGAAAATCCAAATTCCAAAGTAATGTTATTTGAGATGTTAGTTATCTAAGATCTGTTGCACTTTCACCACTCTGTAGGGAAATGGAAAGTTTCCTTGATGAGTAGTAGTAGCTCCTAGCTTTGTCCTTGTTCATTCCTGGGCTTCCACGTGCCTTGGGTGGAGACAGAAAGGGGCTTATCCTTGTCTGACCAACTTCCCGGCTTCCTCCTACTTCCCAGAGACCTGAGATCTCTGTCTGATCTCTCCCTCCCACCCTTTCTGCTCCTCATTGGGGTCATCAGTGGCCCTAACAGAATGGTGATGTTGTCTCTGAACAAATGAACAACTCAATCTCTAGCTTTAAAGCTCTGTGTGGTAAACAAATTCCTGGTGCGTTTTTTTCTTCCTCTTTTATGCGTGTCTTCCATCAACCCACATTACCAAGTCCTGTCATTTCTGCCTCCCAAATAGTTTTCTAAATTGTCTGCCTCTCCCCAGTGCTTCAGTATCATAACCTCTCACTCAGATTATTGCAAAACCCTCTAACTAGTCTCTCTGCCCTTGATCTCCCCCATTAAAAGCCAGAGAAGTATTTCTAGAACACAGATCAGATCATATCTCTCCCATGCCAAAAGCCTGTCAGTATAAAGAATAAAGACCCAGGTGTTGAATAAGTTCTAGAAACTTCTTCTCTGTATGACTCTTGCCTATTTCTCCAGTTTCATCTCTTGTCACTCCACATATAGTCTATGCCATCCTGCATTATTAGTTGCTATTCCTCAAAGAAGCCTTGCTTTTCATTTCCTCTAGCCCTTGCACTTAGGTTCCTTCTGCCTGAAACGCATTCTTCCCAAATGCTTTACTGACTTCTCTTACTTCGTGCAAGGCTTCCTTTAGAAAACCTTCGTGACTGCCTCTCAGTCTGCATTAGATGCCTCTCCTGTGACTCTTAACACCAGCTACCTCCCCTGCTGCAGGCTTTATCCTGTTATCAATATCTGTGTCCTTCCCTAGTTCGAAAGCTCAAAAGGCCGAGTATCATATCTGCTTATTCACAGGTGTGTCTTCAAGGTCTGGCAGAGGTCCTGGTCAGGAAAGGAACTCAAAATGTTGAACTATAAGTATTGAACTTACTGATCATCTACGATGCATTTGATAGCTTACTGGCCATTATTTGGTAGCCACACTTCCATTTTACCTATACGGTTATCGCTATATACTTATATTTTACCATTATGAAGCCAGTTTAACCCATGAGGATACCCACTTTTTTTAGAAGAAATGTAGTATATACTCTGATGCCTTGCTGTTGAAGAGAATATACAAGAGACAAAATGTGGCAATAGTTGGGACTTATGACCTGAGGTTGTACCTGAAAATGACTATCTCAAATTCTTATTTTGGAAAAAAGATAAGGATGGATGGATGGATGGATGGATGGATGGATGGATGGATGGACGGACGGACGGACGGATAGATGGATGGATGGACAGATAGATGGATAAGAGAAAGCAAGTGACATTCTTTTACTCAACAAGCTCTTACACTGTGCCAGGTGCTGACCTAGGAAATGAGGATGTAGTGGTGAACACAGCATCACCCCAGGCAGCAGTGGAGAGGTGGAAGCCTGAGAGAGCTATCAGGTGGGAAGGAGCAGGTGTGCTTTCTGGGTAAGGTAAAACAGGTGCCTTGGAAGATGAGCACAGACAGAGAGGGCCAAGCCAGTCAGCTATAGCCACACTAGCACACTTAGAGTGGGTCTCTTCAGAGCAGGGGTCCCCAACCCTCGGGCTGTGGATTGTTACTGGTCTATGTATGACCTGTTAGGAACCAGGCCGCACAGCAGGAGGTGAGCAGCAGGCCAGTGAGCAAAGCTTTGTCTATATTTGTAGTCATTCTCCTGTACTAGCATCACCGTCTCAGCTCCACCTCTGATCATCAGGCGTTAGATTCTCACAGGAGCATTGGTCTCTGGTGCCAAAAAGGTTGGGGAAGACAAATTCTCAGCCAGTCTTCTAGGCAAATTTCTGGTATCCTTTTAGTCTCATTTCAGATGCTGCCCACTCAGCATGAATGCTGTGGGAGGGCCAATGTGTTCTTTTCCCAAGCTCACTCTGCATTTCAGTGTGGCCCCTGATTGCCTTCTACATCCCTCCTATCTTTCCCCCTCTTTCCCAGCCTCCTCAGGGTGTCTCACCTCAAGGCCTTTGCGTTCACTCTTCCCTCTGCCTGGAACACGCTTCCTCCAAATTTCTTCATGGCTCATTCTCTCATGCCCTTCAGGGTTTTGCTCAAAATCACCGAATCAGAGAAGCCTTCCATGACCACTGTCTAAGATAGCTTTCCTTCTGTCACCTTGTAAACCACATATCCTGCTTTTCTTATCCATGGTGCTTGTCATCATCTGATGTGAATTTTACTCTTTTTTGGTTTATTAGTTTATTATCTACCTTGCCCCAGCTAGAATGTACGTGTCATTATGGCAAACGTTTTCTTACTTTTGCTCTCTGCTATATCCTCACTGCCTAGGACTGAGCCTGGTAAGTGTCAAATGAATGAATGAGTAAATAAATGAATGAATCACTGCTTCATCAGTGATTATCCTGTTGAACTTGTTTTCTGTTTCTGCCACTACATTTTTCTTTGTATCCTAAGTACCATGCCCAGTTTCTGATGCATGAAAATCAGTTGTTTAATAAATGTCCATTGAATGAGTGAATTATGTGTATTTTCAGCAGAGTCCTGCACATGTGAGTACACACCCATCATACCTGGGCTAGGGAGCTAACCAGCCCAAGGGTCCTCTGAGTCACCGAGGTGAGGCACATGTGTTTTTCTGGCAGCACTGAATGTTAACTGTGCATTCGTCCCACAGCTTGATTAATGCCAATGTTTGGGAAAACAAACATTCCCACCCCCACAAGTCCCATTTCTGTGGAGCAGCTGGAAGTCTCATAAGTACCATAAAATTGTTTCTTTATGGGGAAGGAAGTTTTCTTATTAGTTCTGAAATCAACTGTTTAAGGGCATTATCGATGCACTTTATGCTCTAAATCTGCTCCTAGGGTGCTTTCTGGGTCAATAAGCCAAGGATAAGAGAGTTTTAGAATTTTATTTGCTTTGGTTTATGTGTCATCGATTGACATTTCTTCCTCCAGGAAATATTAGTTTAGTGCTTTCAGTGGGCCAAATACTAAGGGACACAGCTCTGAGCATGCCAAGTTGGACCCTGCCCTCATGGACTTATAATCTAATGGGAAGAGAACTTAAACAAAAATTATGAAAATAGTGTATATGTGGGCATTGTGACAAATACTATAGGGTGTTTAACAGAGGAACTTGGTGTTTTCAGGAAGATGAGAGGAGGCCTCCCTGGGATAAGCCGTGGATTGGACATAGGTCCTTAGGGAGCTGTTTCTCCTGAGATCACTGCTACAGCATTCTGGGAATGGTGTCTCGTGGATTGAATTGTGTCACCACCAATTCATATGTTGAAGTTCTAACCCTCAATACCTCAGACTGTGACTGTTTTTGGAGACAGAATCTTTAAAGAGATAATTAAAATAAGGTCATCAAGGTAGGCCTAATGCAATGTGACTGGTATCCTTAAAAGAAGAGAGAATTTAGATACAGACATCTTGATCTGGAACTTCTAGCCTCCAGAATTTTGAGGAAATAAATTCCTGTTGTTCAAGCTCCTTGTCCAGTAGCACTTCGTTATGGCGGCCATAGCCCATTAATATAGCGTCCACTCATCATATAGCATCCTACCTGCGCGGTGATCCTCTAGCCGTTTCAGGCACTGAGCAGTTAGTTATGCTGCATGAACAACAGAGACTCATACACACAACAAGATTTAGTCAGGGCCGGCTTCGTGGCAAGTGCAGTTGCACAGGGTTGTTCTCAGAGGATTTCCGTGCCTGGGGTTTTGTATTCTGCATAGATGCCTTGAAATTCTTCATGATTTATCTTTGAATTTGTGCTTGGTGAGTGAAGGCTGACAGGATGATGGAGCACGTGCCAAGAGCCTGGAGCCTCAGCTCTGACATGTCCTTGCCTCTTGCCACCTCACTGCCTTCCCATGGTGGGCTCTTGGCCACTTTCTCCCTGGTCCCTTGGTGCTCCAGTCCCACCTGACCTCCCACTTTCCACTGAGACCCTGTCTGGGGCAGGGACCGGTCACACCAGTGAGGGAGGCATGTTCCATGGCTGCTCTCTGCCCTAGCGGGAGCCTGGACACACACAGGAGGAAGTTCAGGGTTGAGTGTGTGTCCCACAGTGTCTTGGGGTAAGGCATGGCAGTGGTCTTGCCTATCCTGAGCTGGCTCTTGGCAGGCAGCTTGGAGGAGGACTGCTTATCTACCTCCCATCCAGGTACTGAATGTATCTTAGTGCAGTGTTAGCAGTTCCTTAGGGGTCACCCATCTGCTGTGGATTGGGTGGGAGCTGTGGGAAGGAAAGATGGACTTACCTGCACCTTGGTAGGGCCCTATATTTTCATTTTACCCTGTACTCTGCAAATCACATAGCTGTCCCTGGATTTAGAGTTGCTTTGTTTGCAAAAATTTAAATGAATCCAACACATATTAATGATATGCCTGAGATCTCTGTATAATTAACCATAGATGGAAAATAATTATTAATCATTATTTTTAGTGTTTCTCATATATAAGCAAATGAGTTTTACATATTTCTTTTTACACAGTAGAGTTTAGAGCGAAATGACTGGAAATCAGGAGAACTGTGTTCGATGCCACCTCTGTCATCTGACCAACAGTGGCTTTCCCATGTAACTTAGATAAGTAATATGAACCCCCATACATTTAGTCATCTATAAGATGAAGGGATTGGAAGATCTTTATGGATTTTTTAGGCTCTCATATATTGGAAATCTGTTTCTGATTTTATTTGGCAGTATCTGGAAGCAGAGCAATGTTGACATTCTTCATATATAGTAGTGTGGTTTAAAACCTGTCAAGTGGGTTTGTACACACTGGTGTCTCACACTTGAAAGACAAAAGAGGCCTTCCACCTCCTTTACACCATCGCCCCATTCCAGGCCGCTAGGAGCCCTGGCACCTGATGCAGAGGGCCAGCCAGGGCGGCAGCACTTCAGATCATGAGTTAGTGGATGTGTCTGGTCTGTTATCGAAAGTTGGAGCATCAAAGAAAAAAATGGCATTTCAGAAACTGAGACTGGACCCAAGATTCCTGATATCTGGGAAGGAAAGGAGGTGAGAGTATGATGTCATAGCAAGCTTAGAGGGCCTGCTTAAATAGTATGGCTTCATCTCTCTCTCTCTCTCTCTCTCACACACACACACACACAGACACACACACACACGCACACACACACACAGACACACACACACACGCGCGCGCGCGCACACACACACACACAGACACACACACACGCACGCGCGCGCGCACACACACACACAGACACACACACGTACACATACTTCTCCTTGAAATATGGTGCTTAGTTAAAAAGACTCCACGTATATTTGAGTGATGTCGCACATAGTAAGGTTGTTATTTTGAGTTAAGGACCTCATATTTTAGCTAAATTTCACCTGAGTATTGTGTGTGTGGGTGTGTCTGTGTTTGTGTGTGTCTGTGTGTGTATTTATGTGTAGAATGTGTGTTTATGTGGTGTGTGTTCCTTTAAACACACTCATGTCGCACTGTTGGCTCCAGGAGGCAAAGATCGCTTGCTCAGCTGTAATGAGTCAGGATTTTATGAAATTTTTTTCCATTCTCATTAAATGCACCATGTTGAAAGCGCAGTGCATTCTCTCAGTTGACAGAGGAGTTCTTTGTTTAACTTAACAGAGAAAGGACAGCCCAAGTCCCTCGGAAACGGTTTGCCTTTACTCAGAAGTTGTGCTAAGAATAGTGCCGATGTCAGCCCTGCCTGCAGCACCCCAGCAGCACAGCTGCACTTCTGAAGGAATCGCTGCTGAATTTACACAGAAAGGGGTGGAGGGCTTATGTTTCATGAAGCCAGCACCTCTCTCACTCCATCCCCTCAGAAAGCATTACTTTGGAAGTCAGCCCTCTTACCAGCTTCTCTGCAACACCAAATCTCTGTCCCTAGCACTTCTCCCAGCAGGATCAGCAAGTAGTAAGGTACTGAGAACTAGCTCTCTTCTTCCTCAGCCAGTTCAGCACCGTGACATGAAAAGTGACCGACAGTGACGTTCCCATGTGCTCATATGGACGTGCTGGGGACTGGCAGCTGTTTGTGCAGGTCTGGTGTGAAGATCAATTGATATAATATCTGCAGCTAAGGGCCATTTCTAACTGAGGGACGGAGCGGCTGACCTCAGGCATGAGAGATGAGAGCCAAAGCGCTTTTCCTCGTTAGCTCTGTCAGGCTTCAGATCTCTTCCTGCTCTCATTTCTCCTGGGAATACACAGGAGACGTGTCAGGTTGAGAGAATCAGACACTTAATTTGCACGTCTTCTGTGTCTGGGGAACAGTCCCAATCGAATGGAGACTGTTAGCGTCGGGGAGAAGGGGAGCAAACGCTCATGGCTTGGAGATGTCCTGTGCTTTAGGCTTGAGTAACAGCAGATGAAAGCACAGTTCCTGGGGACAGGCCAGTGGTGTCCTGCTCATGATTCTGGCCCAGAGAATGACACACATCAGGGGCTGGTGAGAGAAGAGCCGGTCATGGCCTTTCACGGGATGAGTTCTCTGTGATTCTTTCTTGAAAGTCCAAGGGGCTCCTTTTGGATCTCATTGTCGATTGTGCCTGTTTTAAGGTGAAGCTGTAGAACCAGGCAGGTTTGAATTCTGACTAGCTGGCTGATCTTGAGCGAGTATTTTCTTCCTCTTCTCACTTTCTGTTTCTATTTTCTCATCTGTAAATTGTGGATAATGGACATTTCATACAAAGGTGGGGTAGGGAGGGGTCAGCGGGAGTTACAGGTGCACAGTTCCTGAGCTGCAAGTCCAACTCCAGAGGCCCCTGAACACCAAAAGTATTTTTGTGTTCAGCCATCTTATATGGTGGCAAAATGTAACCCGAACTGATATAAGGCTGTTTATGATTTTTATTTATCCGAGTTAGTGAAACCAGTTTTGTTGTAGAATTACCCACGTGTTTGATTTCAGGGCATCACATCCCTGCTAGGGATGTTCAATAATTTAAAAATTGTGACAAACCACACATAACATAAAATTTACCCTCTTAACCATTTTTAAGTGTGCATTTCAGCAGCGTCACATACATTCATGTTGTAGAACTCCTTTCATTTTGCAAGACTGAACTCTACACCCATGAAACAACAGCTCCCTATTCCTTCCCTCTGTAGTCAACCACCATTCCAGTTTCCAAGATGCTTTTGTATCACTGCAGAATCTCTGAATTCTAACACATCCAGCCCCAAGGCTCTGGAATGCGGGGTGGCGGACCTTAAAGAGGGTGGAGGAAGAACCAGCCTCTGATGGTCGCCACCCTGGGGGACAGTCAGAAGGGCCCAGTTTCTCTGCCCTTACAGGGCGATTCCCAGGGCAGCACTCTGCTTGCCAGCATCAGGTGCCCACCTGGGAAAGATGACCAGACCCCGAGAGCAAGCACCGCTGGACCCTAGCAGCAAAGGGAGTGAGCACTACAGTGTAATGCTTAGTATACTCTCCTCCTTTCCTATCGTTTTCCTAATCTCATTTTTTTCCAGGAAGTAGAGGGCAAACGTCGGCAGCTGGTTGTGGCATCAGCTTTTTAGTTCCATCCCATGGAGCATGATGTAGGATGCTTTCACAGTAAAAATTCATTCAAACCCTTATGCAGTCTGAACTTGAGAAGAAGATGCTGACAGCCCATTTTTGTCTGTCTGTCTGTCTATCTATCTGTCTATCTATCTATCTACCTATCTATTTATTTATTTTTACTTGGTGCAAAACTCTTTTTTTTTTTTTTTTTTTAGTTTCAGGTGTACAGCACAATGGTTACACATTTATAGAATTTATGAAGTGATCCCCCAATTACTCCAGCACCCATCTTGCACTACACACAACCATTACAATATTATCAACTATCTTCCCTATGCTGTACTCCACATCCCTGGGACTGTTTTGTAACTACGAATTTGTACGTCTTCATCCCTTCACCCTTTCACCCAGCCTCCCGCCCCCCTCCCCTCTGGCAATCAACAGTTTGTTCTTTGTATCTTTGAGTCTGTTTTCATTTTGTTTGTTCATTTCTTTTCTTCCTTAGATTCTGCATATAAGTGAAATTATATGGTATTTATCTTTCTTGTTCTGATTTATTTCACTCAGCATAATACCCTCTAGGTCCATCTATGTCATTGCAAATGGTAAGATTTCAATTTTTTTATGGCTGAATAATATTCCACTGATCAAGCATCGTGACTGGAATGTCTCCTCCACACCAATCATTTTATGGGGGAAATGGAGAGGTCGTTCTCTGTAGGAGGCTTATGCTTTTTTTCTCTGATTATAATTACCAGGGACAAAAGTAGATCCTTAAAAAATGAGAGCACATAAGCACAGAAATTCAGAACATGGAGCCCTCTGATGGATAACTCCTGATAAATATAGAATTACCCTAGTACTAGGTCTTCCCCTTAAGAGTTATCTAAAATATGCAAACAAATATATGCTTTCAAGTGGATTACATTAATTCAGATGTTTTTATTATCATCATTACTATCTTTTAAAAAGCTGTAAGAATCTTCTATTCCCAAAGAAAAGAAAACTAAATAGATAACTTTTAGTTTTGGAAAAAATCAAACAAATGTTCAGTTTCCAAATGTCAATATGGATCATCCCAAATTCATAGTGACCAAAATGCCCCTGAACTCCAGAGGTTTGGGGTCAGCTATGGAAAAGGTTTCCTTTCCTGAGTGGCATCGCTGCTACCATCACTGCCACTCTGTGTGTGGCCTTTGCTGGAACCGGCTGACCTCTCACCAGCTTGAAGTTAAGGTGTACCTTCCTTTCTAGGCCATTAGGCAGCTAGGACCTTAGGAAGAACAAGAAAACAGGTGTGGGGTGGGGGGCACAGAGAGACCAACACAGATATTAGTCTAGAATCTAGACCACAGGCCAAGTTCAGCCTGCCACCTGTTTTGTATGGCCTGAGAGCTAAGGATAGATTTTACATTTTTAAATGGTCACATTTAAAATGGTTATGAGAGTTGATTTTGCCTCTTGATCCACAAAACCTAAAACACTTACTGTCTGGCCCTTTCATAAAAAATAAAAATCTGCTGACCCCTCATCTAGGCCATTGGTTCTCAAAGTGTGGTCCCCAGATCAGCAGCATCAGCATCACTCAGGAACGTTTTAGAAATTAAAATCCTCAGATACCACATCAGATCTACTGAATCAGAAGTTCTGAGAGTGGGACCCAGTAACTGTCCCTCCAATTGATTCTGATACAGGCTAAAGTTTTGAGAGCCTCTAAATTAGGTTCAGTACAGTTATTCCTTACTCATTTATGACTTAGTGGGGGCGGGGGGAAGAGGACCTGGGACAAATTACTTAACCTCTCTGTGCCTGGGTTTATTCATCAGTAAGGGTTGTGAGGATTAAAAGAGCTAAAACATGTCCAGCATATTAGAGCAAATACTCAATGCATGTTTATTGTTATGATTTTAAATTTATTGTTATTAAAAAATATTTCATTAGATCTTAGGTCAAAATCAAGAGACCCTTTCAGGGACCTGAGGTTTTAGCAAGAATCATCAGGGGACTTCGCAGCAGGGTGTGCCCTGGTAGACGTCAGACATGCTGATCTAGAAATTGGGTGGCCAGGGCTATGACCCTTTCAGGGTATCCCCTAGGGCCTCCTGCAGCCAAGCCCTCAGGAATTTCAGCCCCAGGTACCCCAGCTGATCTTTCTTCCAAGGACACGCCCTTCCAGCCTGCTCCCTGCATTTGTGGCCCCAGCCCACTTGTGCTCGGGCCTCTGGGGGTTTTCATTCTTTGGAGCAGCATCTCACTTCCTCACTTACCCTGGACTTTATTCATAAATCACTATGGGGCATTAGACTCAAAAATCACTCTCAGGAGATAGGTTGTTGTGAGGGATTAAGAAAGCTACACGTGTAGGACAGTAAATCCCATGTGTGTTAAGTTAGCTGCTGCTGTTATAATTTTTAAAATTTGTCATTATTATTCAAAAATATGTGATGACTAAGTCTCAGGTGACTAAGTCTCAAGAAAAGCTGAAAGTTTTTTTGGTCAGCTGAGGTTTCTGGCTGGTGTTGCTGCTCCTTTCAGGGGCTCTGTGCCTCTGACCTCTGCTATAATTGCCAAGGGTGGGCTTTGCAGGGCTGTGTCCTCCCCTCTGACCCAGAAGCACTTTGAGCAGTTTGGCAGAGCCCGAGGGGGTCCCTCTTTGCCTGAGGAGGTAAGTTTCACTCCAGAGTGCTAGGAGTGGCGACTTCACTTGAGAGACAAGAGTGCTGGTCTCCAGTTGCTCCCTCTGATGGCTTGGCCCTGCTAGGGGCTGAGTCCTGCTTCCTGTTCAGCCATCCTCCAGAGGCAATCGGACACTAAGAGCTCAGTGTGAGTGTCTGTATGTTAGAGAGAGAAAGGGAGGGGGAAGGGCTGAGAGGAGGAGCAGGGGAGAGACTAAGAGAGAGTGAGAGAGAGAGAGAGAGAGCGTGCATTCACGCGCAAACACACACACACACACACCCGTGCATGTGCGTACACGCTGATGTTGGTGGGAGAGTCCAGGTTTGGATATATCTCATGGACCTGGCATGAATCTTGGCACTGAGTAGCTCTGTGACCCAGGGCAAATTTCTGAAGCTTTCTGAGCCCCATTGTCTTTATCTATAAAACACACAGCTTGGCTAAATTTCTATATGAATTGGAGAAGGCGAAGAACTAAGTAGGTGCTGGATTCTCTTATGAGTGCTAGTAGGTAGTGGCTGTCTTGCCGACAAGTTTTTTTGGCTACATGTGGAATGATGGTTCAGGAAATGGCACTGATGAGGATTTTCAGGAAACGCCAGTTCACCTGGGTTCCTTCTGCCAACCACAAGGCCAGCTGGAATTGCGCAAAGCAAGGCTGTGTTCACATTCATCTGGGATGAAAGGACCTGACTGCAGCAGCCACTGTCACTGGTAGGCACTGCCTGCCCAGTGAGTGACATCTGTTAAACAGCCGCGGTATCCTGACCATGCAGAGGTAGCATAATCACTTCTCTAAAGAAGGACTTCTGTGAATGAAACCAAGTCATCCAACGCTGATTGCCAGTTCCCTCGGACTAACTTGTGATCAGTATTTAAGTACCTCCTATGTGCCCGATGCAGTACTGACCACTTAGAATATCTCTGACTTAAGACTCACAGTTATCTTCTGAGAAGGCATCATTATTATTCTCACTTCACAGACAAGAAAACTGAGGATCAGACAGGTTAAGTGACTTGCCCAAGGTCCCATTATTAAAAGTGACAAAGGTCTGTGTGATTATAAAACTTGTGTTCTGATCCACCGTGCTCTAGGACTCTTTTCTACAATGAGGTTGCTTCAAAAAAATTTTTATGTGAGTGTTTTAATCAAACTGGATTTAAATAATTTTTCTAATTAAAAGAAATAATGAATACATATTTTAATGAGAAAATATAAAATCCTATCATGAAGAAAATAAAAATTACACTGAATCACATGTAATATGACATGACAATATAACTTAATAGTAGATAAAATATAATACACTATAATATATAATTAAACATACAATTAAGATGTGCAAAATCTTTCTATGCAGTTTATGTTGGGAACATTTTCTCAAGTTATTAAAAACTATTTCAAAACAATTTTAAGGAATGCTTCAAACTCTTCAGTTGGATAGATCAAATTTTATTTAACGATTCCCCTAGTTTGGAATTTAGATCCCCCCCCCCAATTTGTTACAATAAAATTCTGCATGATTATTATCAGTCTTGTGGTGCAAATTTTAGCCACATTTTAAAATATTACCTTAGATTAGATTTCTGTAAATGAATTGCTGGAAAAATTTCCAAGTATTCCCAGAAAGGCAATCTGTATTCCTTAGGCAGCATCTAAAAGTATCCCTTATATTCTAAGAAGCATCGAGTAATGTATATTTTTTAATCTTCTCTAATTTTATGTATAAAACATTTTTTCATGAATGCTCTAATTATTTTTTCCTTGAATATGAGCATTATTTTATAACTTAAGATTTTGCGTAATTCAAAATTCTTTCTTAAGGATCATCTCTCCATGTTCTTTTGTAATTCTTCTTAATCATTAACATTTTTTAACAAGAGAATGTCACATATATAAAATATTTTTGTCATATTTGTGGAAAAAAATACCTTTTCTGCGTTTTTATTTTTTGATACCCAGATATTTTAGATTTTTGTTTAGATGTTTTTCTTTGCAATTTCTTTCATTCATTTCTTTTATGCTTACAAAGTTCTTTCTCATCCTAGTATCACATAAGTATTCATCTTATTAATCTTTTCTGGTACTTTCTGTATGGCTTACAATTGGATTTCGAATGAAAGGAGAGATGGTCCGTATATGACACATGCATTGCTGTTTCTGGCTCATGGTGTCTAGGCAGACATCACTAATATATCTCAGCACCCTATCTTCCTCAGGCTGGATGCCGTCCTAGTATTTTTCTCAGTGCAGCTGTAGCTCTAGCCACAGTCAGTCAGTCAGAGTTGGAACATGAGATTATACCTTTTTGCCATCTCTACTGAAGAACAAATTCTCTGATATTGACAGTAAGCCTGATTAGTTTTAAAACCTATAAATCTTGTGTATTTGTGGTATAATTTGTAGTCTTGTTCATAATAACACACAGTTTAATAAGATACAATCTTAACATTTCTCGGTCATGGTCATGCCTCAGCAGACTTCTGGCATCTTTCTACCAGCCAGCCTCTGCTAGGACAGAGCATCTTATTCTTATCACCAGTTAGTGCTGTCTGTCCACTGGCCTCAGTCCTGAATCTATCAGCATAGTCCTTGAGAAGGTGCTAGCTCATTACTGCCTTATGTAATCTCCTAGAACTTGACCTGTCATCTTAGTAAGACATTACTGGCCCTTCCTTTCAAGCTGGATCCCATGCCCCACCCTCTCCTGTGTGTCTGGATTCATTACCGCTTATTCTTTTGTCAACCATTAGGTAAGGGCCATCTCTGAGTGTATATGAATGAAGCTTAGAAATGTATAAGGCAGCAGGAGCTCCTGTATATTGTAGGAAGCAGAGGGGAAACTGGAGTTTATTAATTCATAATAAGAATGATTAAAAATAAATTGCTATTAATCGTATGCACGACATTGAGTCAATACTCTACAAACATCCTGTGTTTAATTTTCACAATAACTCTCTGAGGCCATATTTAATACTATCCCTATTTATAAATGAGAAAACTGAGGCAAGTTAGACATCTTCCAACTAGTAAGAATGGAACTGGGATTTGTATTCAGGTTTGTCTGATTCCAGAGCTATTAACCATTATACTTGACCTTCAACTATCTCTACTAAGGTAGAGACCTCTCCATTGCTGAATTTAGGGAAATAATTAGATTATCCTACAGGAACAAAGTTAAAGCATCATGTAGAGCTGCCTGTCTTTCATGCCTGCAGTTAAGAATTTAAGAGATATCCATGGAGTTAATGACATCATACCAGAGAGGGAAACGGTTCATGTAGAGGATGCTCCCAGTGATACAATCCTTGCTGTCTGATCAGGTGGAAGAGGAACCTTTTGTCTCTTGATGCTTTATAGATCAGTGGCGGGAACCACTTTGGGAGACTATTGAGGGATTTTACTATATTTTCCTGTTTAAAAAAGTAATAAAATTATAGATTTTTATCCATCCCTTTACAGATTAAGATAATTAAAATTCTAGAAGAAAAATAAAAACAGGCATTCGACTGTATATTTTAACCATATAAAGGAACAAGTACAAGAGCAGGAGAAGATACAGAGGAGACAAAAAAGGTTCTGTGGTCCTTTCCACCTCCCAGCTTTCCATCCATTCACTCCTTCCCAAAAGAATGAACTCTTCTTACCAGAGACAGACAGACAGACACACACACACACACACACACACACACACACAAACACACACAAACACACACACACACCCATCCCCACACCCCAACAGACTCTAATAGCCAAACTATGCCATCTTGTGGCTTTGTGCAGTATGGGTACTTATAGAATGTCACAGACATGTGGTTTTTGCAACTATTGGCATAAACTGTGTATAATCCCATTTGCTAGGGAAAGATTCAGATCTCTCTGGCTGGGTAATTAAGGACATTGTCAAGGGCATCAATCAGGGTAGAAGAAAGGAGCCTTTCATTCTGTGAATTTTGCTTGAAGAGCCAGAATTGAATTGTTGTCCATGGATACATCCTTAATCATATTGCATTCAGAAAAATTAGGTATTTGATAAGTAGTATTTGAAAAGCTGTGCACTCTGTACCAGGGATTCATTACACACACACACACACACACACACACACACACACACATACACACACACACACACACACTCACACACATCGATTTCAACTCTATTGCTCTGTTGCCTGAAACTGGGTGTTATGGATCTCACTGCTGCCAGTGTCTCTTCCTTTTGTTAGGAAGGAAACGTTGGAGACTCTGACACCTGCTTACAAGCAGGATCTGCCTGACCTACAGTTGCCAAAATCTCAGATGTTCATTTGGGTGATGCCTCTGATTCTTCCGAGTACATCTAAGCACAATCCCATTGGATTTTATATCACTGTGTACCCAGTGGGCTGGAAATCATTTTCCCATTACACTCTTTTTCTGATTGTGTAAGTTATATCTGCATAATATAACATTTGGAAAATCTATACAGGTATGAAGAATATAAAGTATCAGTATACTCTCATCACACAATTAATATTAACATTTTATGTTTTGTGTGCATCAGTTTTTCTATGCATGCATACATATGTACATATATGAATATACACATATGTCCATGTACATATACACACATGTACATGATACATGTTACTTTGTAATGGGATGCTTTAGAAATGAGATTATCACAACTAAGAGGTTAAATGACTTGTTCAGCCATACCTGTCAATCCGGATTAGTCATTTGATTCTAGAAATCTTTTCTCACTATCCCTATCCTAATCACCTTTCCTCCACTACACACTGTCTGAGGGTGGGTGGCCTTTCCCAGCCTGGGGAGATCACAGGTGTGGAAGAAGCCTGTGATAGCCTGAGGCCTGAGCCCCTGCCAGCAGGCACACTGCCCTTCTCTCAGTAAGGAGAAGTGAGGCTTAAAGAGCAAATGGCTCAACAGAGAGGGTCCAGGCACAGGCTGATCCCACCAAATGCCCATGAGCAGCCCGCACATTGAGAGGGTGTGGGGGCCGCCAGGCAGAGGGCTTGTGAATATAAAGATCATAACTCTGTGGAGGGAACAGGCAGAACCAGGAGGTTGTGGGCACTGAAAACTCCTTGGGTTCACCTGAGACTGTGGCTGACTCTCAGGTGGGGCCTCACCTACCTCCAAGGGCCTGGAGTGTGAGCGTCCCATCCCAGAGCAGACAGCGCCTGGAAGGGAGCTGGCTGTCTCCCAGGCTTTCCTCACAGGGCCCCTTCATAGTCAGTGCTAGGTTCTGCTCCTCCCCTTTCCCTTTCTCTTTTAGCCTGTGGATTTTCAGCTGAAATGTATTATTTTAGTAAACATCCTGAGTGGAATAACTGCTTCCAGTAGGAGGGAGCCCAGCAGTCCACAGAGATGGGGCCTCCTTCTCGGGGAGGAGGATGGTCTCAGGGCTGCTCTGGGACAAAGACAGGATCTCCACGACTCCTTTAGCTGCCACCTGAGCATTCCTCGGACACACCAGAATCTTGATCCGACTTCTGTTAAACATATCTGTTCTTTAGAAAATGTGTGGGCTTGTGGTCTTGGTGCTTTTACTCAATCTGCAGATACGTACTGAGGGCCTGCATGCTGGATGCTGAGGGTAGAGTGTGAACACAGCAGGCAGCATCCCTCAGGGAGCCCCCTGCCTCCTAGGAAGACTGATAAAGGAACAGATAAATATTAAACATAGAAATCCATGCAAACCAATAAATATCAAAATGGAATTAGCAACATGAAGCAGCAGAGGGCAAAGGGAAGAATAGAGTGGTCGATATTCTGTAGGGCTCTCAGGCTGGGAATAGAGGCTGGAGGAGCTGTCCACTCAAAACCCAGGGGAAAGTATGTTCCAGGATCAGACTGCACAGCAGCCTCAAGCACAGACAACTTTGCTCATTTGAGGACTTGAAAGGCACTTAGGGTGTCCAGAGAGACAGGAGCCCCCTGAACAAACCCTGAGTTAACACTCAAGTCTCTGTAACAATCAAAAGCTGTAGAAAGTCCGGAAAATAGAAATGCCCAAGAAACTGGGACATCAGGACAATCTGTAGAGCTAATGTTTGATTTGCTTTGGGTTTTCTGTCCTCAAAGCTGAGCCGTTCACAGTCAGAAGCTGTTCTTAACATTCTCCCCTAGAGAGGCAGCTGCCAGGCTGTGTAGTGCCTCCGAGGAGAAAGAGAAGAGGCACAAACCTGAATTACCAGCTCTAGGAAAACTGAGAATTTACTCAGAAATGCAGGGACACATACATGAACAGATCATGCCAGGCTAGACCTCCAAGTTGGACCCGACCGTGACCCAGACTTACAGGACTGAGGCAGTCCTAATTCATGGCACGCAGCCCAACCTTGTCCCACTTCCTTACATGGAGGCCCTGTTCCCCCAGCAGGTGAGGTGGGAACACCCCTCCAAGGAAGGTGAGAGGAGAGAATCTACGTGGGATCCTCTGCTGAAGGTTGCTGAGGTGACTCGATTAGAGCCGGCAGCTGCCCCTGGAGCTAGAAGGAGACAAACAGCCTCTGGTGGAGACCGAAGTCAAGGAAGGGCTGTTTAGACAGGCAGATTTCTGGACCTGGCCTGCCTGAAGGGGGAACTCACATGGCCTCAGAGTGTGAAGGCACGTCGTCAAGTGCAGGGCACCGAACAAGTGTAAGGGATGATTATCAGTAAGGTACTAAACATGCATTGATGATTTCTAGGTGGTCAGCTGACCAGAGACTTGTTGCTCAGCCCACATCTGCAGCCAGCCCTCTGCTCAGGCCTCCTCAAAGAAGCCTACAATGTGAGAGAAATCAGTGTACTCATCAAGTACAGGGGGCTTCAAGCCCCTGGACGCCCCCTGCAACTGGATTGCTGCCTTAAGCCCCTGCCTAGAGACCTTTTCTGGTGACTGCTGTACACTAGGTCTGTTTGGTGGCCAGTGCTCAGGCCACGTAGTGGAAGATGAAATGCCTTCACGAGACAGGAGACCTTGGTTCTTGGCCAGGGCCTGGCACCAAAGAGCTGTTTGGTCTGGGGCAAGTGACTCAGCCTCTCTGGGCCTCTGTTTTTTGTTTTGTTTTGCTTTGTTTTTTTTTTGTTTGTTTGTTTTTTGTTTTTCTCATAAAAGAAAAGAATTGGGAGTATATTTTCTAAGATTCCAGTGGTTCCAGTGGTTCTGGAACTTAAGCTTGCATCAGAATCCCTTCGATGGCTTGTTAAAATAGATCGCTGAGCACCCACCTAGAGTTTTTGGTTAAGTAGGTCTGACTGGAACCCAGAAATTTCATTTCTAACAAGTTCCCGGCGGTGCTGATGCTGCTGGTCCTGGGAGTCTGCTTTGAGAAGGGATGTTCCTGCAGCGCCGGCAAGCTGAGTTCTGGCTATGGTTGGAAACTTCGCAGAGTGATGCTTCCTCCCTGACCTGCCTGGCAAGGTCATCCACAGCTGCACATCCTGTGCCTGTTTCCTTGGGGTCCCTAAATGGTGCCCAACTCCTGGTTCTGTTTTCTGATCGATGTGATCTACTTTCAGATGCTTCATTTCAGCACCCCCACCCACCCACCCACCCAACTTGGCAAGCTTATACACACAGAGCTTTAAGGATCTCAGGGGAGTTTTAAGCCCTGGGATGGCAACAGAGTTTGATATTGTAAGGGGGGAAGTTTTGGGTAATGCAAAATCTCACTCTTCAAGGCTGGATGGGATGATAAGGCAGGAAAGGAAGGTCTGGCCCTTATGCTGATGCCTTCCTTTAATGTTTGGTCTGTGTCTAGAGAGCCGGGCAACCCCCTGAGAGGAAGTTGGGATTAGAATTGAAAGCAGAATGTTAAGGCTAGTAGCATTTAAGAGATCATCCAACTTGGTAGTGTTAAAAAAACATTGTTTCTGCAGAATTATATTGGAGGCTATTTCAGGGGTGCCGATTATCCACCCCTCAAAGACTACCAGAAACACCTGTCGAGCAAGGAAAGCCAGGTGGATTAGATGTGCTACAGTGAGGGTGAGCTCAGCAGTGTCATGTAATGTCAGGGCAGGGCATTTATAGGAATTTCTGGCCTGTGGTGAGTGATTTCAAGGTAGGTCTTGTGAAGGAGGAATGGTTGGGTTTGGGAAGAGTTTATGATTCCATGGTTTTGGACTGATGATCAGCAAGGCAAACATCTCGAAATGGACCTCGATAAGCAAGCTGTTTATAAGAGTCATAGCCTTATCCTCCAGGAAGAGGAATGTCTAGAATAGGCAGTTCATGTATTCTTGCTTGGTCCCAGAATCATTTAAGATAGGGACAGAAAAGTATGTCTGTTTTCAGCATTTTTTAAAAAAAATTGTTTTATTAGTTTCAAGTATATATTACATTGGTTAGACATTTGTATAGTTTACAAAATGATCCTCCTGATTGCTCTTTCTCCCCTCTGGCTATTTTTTAGTATTAAAAAAAATGAGGGGATTATGCTGGCTTCAGTTCTGAGGGACCAAGAGGCATGAATGACAGTGTAGGATCCTTGCCCCTCCCCTGCTTTCTCATTCAACTGCAGTAGCTCCATATTTTTCTATTTGCTATTTTGGTTCTCTAGATCAGATTTCATTGAATGAAAGAGATTTATGTTTTGAAAAGGGTTCAAAATCCAGAACTGTATAAAATAATCTTCCTTTAGAAAAGAGAGTGCTGAAGTCCAGAGGTGCTCTGAGTTGCCCCTGGTCACACTGTTGGGTCTCAGCAGAGGAGAGGGGCAAGGTCTGATGCATGACTCACTCCAGTGTCACCTTGTGCCATGCACCAGAGTAGTCAGGAGAATGATCCAGCCATAGGTCACCACCGAAATCTCTGGAGTTTTACCCAGCAAAGACTTGTCCCCTTTATATCACATCTGAAGGGGTCAGGCAGCTTTCCTGTCTTCTGTCTTTGTCGCCTGCAATGTATGATCCCCAGAGTGCTGTGGAGGAGAAGGAAAGGAGCAGCACACTGGCCTCGAATTGCCAGAGCGGTCGAAAGCACACATCATATCTTTGCACAGACTGCTGTCCCCAACCTGACTGCAAGGGAGGCTGGGAGGTGTAGGAAATCACTCCGTGAGCACCGACTGCTTCTGCTTCACCCAGGATTTGGGGGCGCACACATGGTCCATCTTTGCTGTTTTCAATTTCCTGGTTTCCAGAGGAGAAAATTCAAGAGCAGGGATAACAACTTGACCACATAGGTTGTACCTGATGTGGCCAGCACTTGAGCCCAAGGCTGATTTATGATGAGTGCTCTGGTCTCTCTCCTACCCCATTAGGGAGAGAAATGTGGAGGACGATGAGGCCAAGGCCAAGTTTCTGTGAGGTAGAAGAGATCTGTGTGCTTTGGAGAAATAGGTGGACATTGAGAAATTGAAGTGCAGGAGGTTGAAAGGAAGACTAAAAATACCTTAGGGAGAAAAATAGAATTAAAAGCACAGATAAAATGCCAGCAACCAGAAATAATCTCAGAAATTGGATTATTTCTCTTACAGTAAAGGAAGAATAAGAGAGAACCTTCCAAGTCCTATATACCAAATTTAAGATTATGGTGACAACGACAGTAAAAAGGGGACAGGAGGCATCTGCCTAAGCTGAGGGGATAAGAAAAGAGCAAGATATCTAGATGACTAAAGTATTCATGACAGGAGAGGCTGGGCTTTTAAAGCCAGCTATGGGTCCTGATTTGGATCCTGTGATTCTGAGCTCCCTCTGTCACCTGGCCCCTCTTTGTCACCAGCTTCCCAGGCTTTTCTCTGGCTTCCATGATATACTGCCCTTCCCCTCCCACTTCTGTAGCTGCGTGCTGGGCACATCTCCCTTGCTCCCAACCCTGCTGGGCCTCAGTGTAGGCCAGTTTGCTGTTCCAGTTTAGTTGGACCTTGCTGGTCACCGCCTGGACCATTGTCTTGACTTAGTGTTCCCTCAGTCTCCCGCCTCTGACTCAGTTGCTTCCAGAATTACTCCTGATGAATTTCTCTCTACCCTTTGGCTTGTTAGTAAAGTAGTTATCCTCTCTATACTCTGTTCATCATTCCAGCTAATGACAGTCCTCATAGCAAAAATACCCTTACAGGAATCAGGCTCATTTTAATATTTTGTCTAAGAAGATGCTAGGAAGATCTAGCCTTTTTCAGAGAGGCAGCAAGGCTGCTTGGAGTCACATCCAACTCCACCCCTGAGTGACCCTGGGACCTTACCCAGATCACTTACTAGCCCTAGGCCACACTTATTCTTCACCTGTGAAATGGGGATAGTAGCTGTTTCTACCTCATAGAGTATTAATATATATAAAACACAGAACAGTAGTAAGAATAACATAACTGCTTACCATCTTTATGATTGTTATTAACAACCAGGTAACACAATACAGTGTCAACCGTGTTAATGGTTTTATTATTTGCCCATTGTAAAGACCTATATCATTGCTTTGCTTTATTCTAATAGTAAATAATTACCAGTGAGCCATATTTATATTTTAGTTATAATAGAATTTCATTAGATTCAAATATAAAAATGTATCATGTGAGTTTGACGGAAATGTGGTTGCAGTGTTAGTTATATTGCAGTTTCATACTCTCGCAGTGGGAATTTTTATGACCAAAGGGTTGCTTTTATCTCAAGTTATAAGGGAAAGTTTTATGAGGGGGAAAATCTTTTCACATTGCCATCAGAATGAAAAGCCTTCCCCTACTGATCCTGCCTCTCGTTTATGTAAAGAAATCTCAATCTCAGATCACTGTGAGCAGAGACCACAGCATTTGTGATCCGCCTTTTGGGGGCTCAGAGGACCACTGAAGGAAGGGCAGTGTTATTTAATTAGATGGTAGACCGAGCTGCTGAGTTTGAGTTTCGCTGTCATCAAAGGCTCTGCTTGAAAACAAACAAACGAAGATGTAGGTGGTGAAGGGGGAGGCCGTGGAATAGACCCAGGAGCTGAGATAAGTCTGAACTCAAATGCAGAAGTAAGCCATTTACTCTGGCATTGACAAGAACGGCTGGGCTGAGTGCTCACTCTGCTGTCTCAGCAATATCTTCTGTCCTGGCCACTTCTCTGTCACTACCAGGATTTCAGGCTTTAAAATACCAACACTTAGCATTTTACAGGTGGAAATCCAGATTTAGGGAAAAGGAACCCTTCCATATGGGGAGATCACAGGGCCCTATCCTCCAGCTACCTTGGAGCTATTCGAGAAGGAAAAAGGGAAGGAACCCTCTCATGATTCATCCTGCCTTCTGATCTGAACATTCTACTCCAGTTGATTGACTGGATAGGGAATTTTTAACTTTATTATCCATTGAACTTAACAAGTTATCAGATATAAGTATATATATCGTAAGTGCAGAGTTTATAATTTTCACAGACTGAACACACCCATGCGACTGACACCCAGATCAAGAAACAGAAAACAAGCAGCCTCCCAGAGCCTACCTGTGCCTCTACCCTGACTTATAACAGAATAGCTTACTTTTGTATTTTTGGTACTTTATATGAATGGAATAATTTAATATATGTGCTTTGGTACCTGGCTTCCCCCCTACCCTCGACATTACACTGAGGAGACTTATCTATAATGCTGCTCACTCTTTGCTGCAGAGACTTCCACTGTGTAAATACTATGGATGGGTGTTTGGTCATTCCGTTAGGGCTGTATGACTTGTGTTGCAACAAGCATTTCAGTACATGTTTTTTAGTGGATAGATGTGTACATTTTGGGAGAATATATATGTGTGTGTATTGGGGACACACACACGCACGCACGCATGCACGCACACACACGCACACACTTCTCTCATACCTAGGAGTAGAATTGCTGGGTTATACAGTAAGTATATATATGTTCAGCTTTCATTGATACTGACAGTTTTACAGAATAGTTATACCAGTTTAGTATGTAGGGGTTCCATTTGGTCTCCCTAGATTCTAGGACCAGGATGACAGACTGCACGTGGAATAAGCACATATAATAGGCAACGTAGAATTCTACTTCAAATGGGCAACTCAGCCTTCTTTTCAAAGTAATATTGCTGCTACTCACTTCAGTCTGCTTTCTGTCTGCCTGATGAGATTTGTCCTTGAGCCATTAAGTCTCTACTGGTGTAAACACAGATCACATCCTTGGTTCTGGTTTTTCTCTGATGGTTGAGAATCCTGTGGAGCATCTGTCGTTGATGGTTGCCATCAAAAGGACTGAATCTCCGTGACCTATTTATAAGGGTGGAAGGATTTGGAATGGCTATCTCCGTATCTGGAAAAAATCCTGGAGTTGGAAAATAAAGCCACTTTTTTGAGATTGGCAATCATTTTTTAGCTATTAAGAGCCTATTTAAGAAGCCTAATACATTGATGCCTGAAATCTCTGTCATGGCCACCAAAGAATTCATCTTAATCTCATTATTAATTAGATAAAAGTTGTTCACAACCGTGGAAGTCTCTGGATGGCTTCCATTGTGGATATTTTTTTGGATATTTTTACAAGCAGCTTATTTTCTTGTGGAATGTTGGCAAACATTTGTAATAAAGATTTTGGATTTGAGGTTGTGGATACAGATGGATGAGATCACCATAGAAATTAATCCGGTAACATTTAGATGTTCAAATTAGATCTGAATGGGTGCTTTGACTCCTTTCTTCCTCTCCTGCTCCCCCAGTATTTCTCTTTAGCTTTTATCTTTCAATAATTGTTCATCATTTTGTTTTCTTTTTACTGGGTTTTGGACAAAAGACATTTAAAAAATATATAGGTTCCATCATCATGGTAACTCCTACACTTAAAAAAAAAATAATGAAATTGCTGCTTTGCATGCTACCTTTTACTCATAAATAAACTTAAGTCCCAGCATAAAGATAACAAAAGTCAGTGGTTAGGAGTTGAGGAAGATTTGTCCTAGAGGTGAGATATTCGGCCTGAAAGGATTTTAAATGCTGCTTTGCACGTTGAACCCCCTTAAAATTCTTTGCAGTTGCTTGTGCTATGAAACCGCTGTGCATAATAAATAGTCGTTGGACAGCTGAGCCACCCAACTCATCTCAGCGCTCCCAGTCAGAAGAGCAGGTCAATCACATTTGCAACTCTTTTGTAGCTAAATTTCTAGAAATGCAATTGCTATGTCAAAAGGTAAAGCACATTTAGACATTTTAGAAGTATTGCCAAGTTGTGGTTCAGAAAGGTTCCATCATTTTTCACTAAATCCGGTACAAGAATGTCAGTTTTTCTCATCAGCTCTTTTAAAACCTGTCACAAGAACGAATTCTTCTTGGCTTTCCTTCTGGAGCCCTCTTTGCACAGTTCCACTTTGTATTTCCCTAGCATCTATCTTTTTCTTCTCTATGGCTTAGATTTTGCACATTTTTATAGTTGACATATTTATCTATGTACTTTATCTACCCACCCAAGCCATCTTCCTTCCAACCTAAGAATTAAAATCCAAGTGAATTGGAAGAATTATTAAGCTCTTATTTGTGGATTTTGAATTTTGGCTTATGTGCAATTTTAATTGCACAATAACTAATGAAGCAGACAAATTGGGCAAGTTGAGGAATGCTTGTATAATGATAAAGATATCAAGATTAGGATCATTAAATTCTTCACAGTGATCAGGGTCTTTTATTCAATGTAGGATGGTTGGGGGAGGAGAGTAAAAGAGAAAATGTAGTGATTAAGAGCCAATTACCTCTGTTTAAATCACTGCTCTGCCACTTTTTACCTGTGTGACAGCTAGTAAAGAACTTTTCCCATTTATAACATGAGGTAATAGTACTTATTTCACAGAATTATTGTGTTGATTAAAGGACTTAATATATGCAAAGCACTTCTAATAGGATCTGGCATAGGGCCATTATTATTAGTTCAGGGCAATTATTATTAGTTCATTGCTTCTTTTTTCCTACATGCATAGCTATTCCATTGCATAACTATTGGACAAGAAGATGAAACGCCTGCTCTGAGTTTCATTCATAAGACTAGCTGAAATTTAGATGCATGAAGAGAGTTTACTTGAAAGGACTGAGCTTTTCTGTCTGAAAAAAAAAAAAAACAGAAGGAAGAGAGGGGTGTAAATATTGTGTTACCTGTTTTAAAATGCTGCCTGCATGAGCCTCAGTTTTTTCACCTCCTCAATGGACAGAGTTGCTAGCATATAACGGGTGCCTCTTCCTCCTCATGGCTTATCCAGCAAGGAAATATGAGCCATGAAAAACCTCACCATGCCAGGACATAGGACAGCCTTCTGTCGCAGCCTTCCCTGGCCATCAGCACCTCTCTCCTGTGTCACTAAAAAGAGCCAGAAAATATAGAGTTTTTTTTGTAATTAATCTCTACTTACACTCAGCTTTCCAGCTTCTAAATCCATAGAGTTTCTTTAACTCTATGGTGGTACCCAAATTGTTACTGTATGCATGTCCTAGATTTTTTCCTCTCCAAACCTATTAAATAAGGATTCTGTTTTGGCAAGCTCATTGACTCTCCCCTATCCTCTGAGTGGGGTTTAGTCCTAGTAGATCATTTCTGTGGGGGGCTTTAATATTGTAGAACAAGGAGGAAAGTAAAAGCGAGGAAGACTGGAGCCCCTGGGCGTGGGCTGGGGAGATATGCAGGGGAATTTCGAAGGAGTGCTCTGAGTTTAAGAGATTGATCCTAGTCATGATGATCCATCATTACAAGTGAATGACTGGAGTTATTTTAAATTTGTTTTGTTAGTGGCTGAGCTGTATTCCTTTGTTCATGTAAATATTATTTTCAATGAATAAAAAAGTATAGCTCTGATAAAAATTATGATGAGCATGTGTCAGGTTTTAACTGCTGCAGTAATGAGAAAACTGGCAGGATGACAAAGTGGATTTATAGGAGGACATCAGAAACTACTGTGTTTATAGCCAGTAAAGGAAAATGAAGAAAACACTGCAATAAAGAAGAAACTGCAATAAAATTACTAAGTTAGATACACAACTGGCTAATTTCCTACAAGACTGTAAAATATATAATATTTTGGGTTATCTTGTCTACTGAACAAAAAACATTTGTAGTTCATAAATTTTCTACAAATGCACATCTATCTTTTCAGATTTATAAAATGCCTGGACCCTTATTAATGGTAAATAGTAAGTCAAATAAAATTACATCTGGAGCCTAGAGTCAGATGAACGTTGGGTGGTCTTGTTAGGCAACTCCCTGCATGATAACAAATATTATTACCCAGTTATCCTTTCTGCGTTTTGGATAATTTTTTTAATGGTCCTCTGTGTGGCCATAAACAGTCCCCTGAGATTATTTTTCATCACACAAAAAAGCTGGTCTCATTGCATTTTGTGTTCTTTGCCTGCTTATTTTACAGAGGAGCAGCATATATAACACATACAATTTAACAAATTCTTGTACAGCCAGCAAATCTACAGCTTGGAGAAGCTGAAAATTACAGAAGCTAGAGAACAACTTCAATCTGAAGAGTCTGAAAAGACCCTAGGATTGTATCTCAACAGCCTCTATTATTTAAAGAGCACTTCCCCAGGTGTTTGTTTTAATCATTCTCACATGTTTATTTATTCCAAAGCTAGAGAAACAAAATTAAGAAATTCATCTCCATCTAGGTTTCACCCTCAGTGCCTACGCTGTGTATGAATTCTTCTTCTTGAGGTCCCCCCAATTACTAAAGTTTCAAGACTGCCAGGTAGTGTTCCTCCTCCTGCCTGTAAGTCTGGAACCCCGTAAGCTACAAGATAGGTACATATCGATTTCTCAGGATAGTTTTGTAGACATTAGGTTCACATATGTCTCCCAGCCTTTGTTCCTTAATAGCAGGCTTGTCATACCAGATGAAATGAGATTTCATCAGGTATGACACTCCAGGCATGGCCTACGTTTAGTAATCAACTTGTTTAATTAAATCTCTGCAAAAATGGGGACAGAGTTTTTGTAGGTCTTTGCAAATAACTGTCTTGCCCTGAAGAGGAAAGAGCCTCCGCAGAAATATTTGTTTTGGAATTCCGAGCAATGAGTACCAGCTGGCACTTAATAAATGGATCGTTCCATTTTGCGATAGCATGGTTGACCAAAGTGAAGGTTAGAGATACATTAAGAAGAAGGACTAAGGGATTTTTAAAATCCCTGTCAGAAAATATAAACACAATTGATTGCTTTCCTCATTTCTTTCAGACCTATTCAATTCATTCTTGCCCTGTTGGGTCTTGAGTTAGCAGTCTGCTTTTACAACATTTTCTGCTTTTGGAATAAAAGGAGCCCACTCAGTCCCTGGTACACTCTGACTACTGCCTAAGCAATTTTATTATATGCTGGAAAGGCAGAATTTTAGTCCTCACAGTACAAATAATTAAAGATACCTGGTATAGTTGCTCCCACTTCAGCTCTGAGACGGTCCTTCTCAAAGCTCCAGTTTCTGGCCTTAGCTTCTAGCAAAGCCTTTGGGCAAGCGTGAGAGGAAGTCAGAAGCCACCTGTGAATGACAGGCTGCATGGATGTGGTGCCCAGCAATGAAAGAACAGAAGAGAGTCAAACTCTCCTGGTACACGGTAATAATTTCAAAAGCTTTTTATCACTGTTTTATTGTTGTTTCTCCTGAGGGAAGAATATATGATGGACAGTGAAGGCATTAAACATCTCCAGGGCATTTCCATGCATCCTACAAAGTTTATAACCTATGACACATATTTATACTAGTAACAGTAACAGCATACTAATAAATACTTTAATTAATATACTGTAATTAATGTCATCATAATTATATTAATGATACTAATTATGGTGATATTAACAATTATAACAATAGCATAATAATAACATTTATACTAATATACTAATAAAAGAAAACTGTTTCTGTACCACCACACTTCTCACACCAATGCGAGGTTTTCCACACACCAATCTTCCAACTCCCTGGACACCAGCTAGGTGTTCTGTAATTTAATTCTATTCTGACACCAACTACCCATGATTAGTATCAGACTCTGCAGATTTATGAGTTCAGTCCCACAAGACTGCCCCCTACTTCAGATACTAGTCACAAGTAACAGGTTCCCAGGATACCCACACTTCTGTCTGATTTGCCTACAAAGTGGGGGGTACCTATATCCCCCAATCCTACAGGTTCAATGATTTGCTAGAACATCTCACAAAACTAAAGAAAACATTTACTTAACACATTAATTTATTATAAAGAATATGATCAAGGATACAGATGAACAGCTAGATGAAGAGATAGAGGTGAGCTCTGGAGGGCTCCCAAATACAGGAGCTTCTGTCCCTAGGAAGTTGGGGTTCACCACCCTGGAATGTAGATGTGTTTATCAACCTAGAAACTCTCTGAATTCTGTAGTTTAGGGCTTTTAATGGAAGCTTCATCACAGAGACGCAGTCGATTATTAGCTCAATCATCAGCCTCTCTCCCCTCACGGGAGAATGGGGGTGGAGCTTAAAGTTTCAAGCTTCTCATCAGGGCTTTTTCTTTTTAGTTAGTAGTCCTCATCCTGAAGCTATCCTGGAGCCCACCAAAAGTCACCTCAGAAAAAAAGATGTCGCTGTCACCCAGGAAATTCCAAGGGACTTAGGAGCTCCGTGTAAGATTCTCCTGTAACCTCCTTCACTCAGGAAATTACAAGAATTTTA
Organism: Macroglossus sobrinus; assembly: GCA_004027375.1. Taxonomy (NCBI): domain Eukaryota; kingdom Metazoa; phylum Chordata; class Mammalia; order Chiroptera; family Pteropodidae; genus Macroglossus; species Macroglossus sobrinus. The sequence continues at coordinate 175,924 of PVKZ01001107.1, forward strand.
GCAACTATGTGTCAAGGACCAGAGGTAGAGGCCAAATATATAGTTCTTATTATATTACAGCGAAGCATGTTGGAAATGTCATGTATGCACAAAAGAGCACTAGCTTTATTTTATGATTCGGTCACTCTTCCCATTGTCAGGGCAGTTCGTCCAACAGTATTGACCTAGTTAAGAGATATGGAGCATGCTGAACAAGCCTGATCACTGCTAGCATTCCTCCTGCACGAGCCGGTCCAGGCATTGTTTTCAAGATAAAGTAGGTTTTTGGTATTTTTGCCATATGGTGAGTTTGATGATGTGATACTTAAAAAACTTTGGTAATAATATTTATTTTTTCTAAATTTAGGCTGTTATCTTGAAAAGGTAACATCAAAAAAGAGCTAGGAAACAAGAGCAGATACTGTTTTCAAACAGAAGCCTGAGTGCCAGACAGCAGAGAATGGCTTTGCTTCGCTACCTGTATACTGGAACCCAGTATTTAAAAATGTCAAAAATTACATTATTGTGAGGAACTTTAGCTCTTCCTACACCCTTTTCTTTGTTTTCTAAAAATCTAGGATGTACAAAGCCAGTATTAAGCACAGAAATTATTCTGGCGAGAAGCCAAATCTCTGTTATTTTGGATAAATCACACAAAAGAAAAAGAATGTTCACGACCTCTTGGTGAGAGCGGACTGAGCACTCCAAGACCAACTTATCATTTTAATGGAAAGAAAACCACATTCTAATTTTGCATTAATGGAATATTTGGCAGTAAAGAGTGTTGCTGTTTCTAAGGAAAATTGAACCAGATTTGTTAGATTTTTTTCAGACTCTTAAATTTGCAGATTTTATAAAACAGGGCAAATAAAATTTCCTTTTCTTTGAACCTGCTACATCCTGTTCCCATTCAGGTTTTGGCTTTTGCCATCTTTTTTTTTTTTACATTCTAGCACAACCAGATATGCTATTGTAAAATGGGATTACTTTCTTTTTTCATTGACAAACAAAACCACATCCCAATACCTCACATTTATTTATTCATCCATTCATTTATTCATTTACTTGGCACTGTTCTCAGTGTAGTCTCAACCACTCACCTTATTTACAACTTTCAACTAAAGTAACTAATTTCTGTTCCATGGTGAGAAGTAATCTTTAATTAGTTGTCTGTTACACAGAAGCACTGTAACAGACTAGCAAAGTCCATGGACACAAATAACATGACCTACTATAGCCATACACATCTCATTCACACACACACACACACATACACACATACTGGGGCTTGCAGCTTCAGTTCTCCAATTGACTCAAATGCGTGTACAGACATAGATACTTGTGTTTAAACAAGCTACCCAGCCAATGCTTGTCTAGAGTTAAAAAAAAAAAGGGGGAACCCTTGCACCTCAACAGATCCGAGGATGGATAATTACTCTACATTTTTTAAATATTTATTTATTTAGTTAGTTAGTTATGGTGACATTGGTTAATGAAATCCAATAAGTTTCATCTGTACACTTTAACAGTAAGGTATATACATATTTATACGGTGTGGTCACCACTCATAGTTAGATTTCTTTGTGTCACCATCACTCTACATTTTTTAGAGGGACTTTTCCCAACCTTCAGACATTGTGTATAAACAGCTGTGGGCCATTGCTTTATCCGACATTCAGATACAAACAAGTGGTATCACAACCAAAGCCCACATCCAGGCTTCTGGTCTCTATCTGGAGGGTCTAAACAAGTGAACCACACTCTTATCCTGGAAAGGAGAGCCTTGTCAGACTAGATCTTTAAAACTCTCACTCTGAATGATAATAACCAAAATAACCAGGCCTTAACATTTTTTTCAGGTCTCAGAAATAGATTTGCTTCTATTGATTTAAGTGAGATTTTCTCATATAAACAGTCTGACTTGAATAATTAATTACATTTCCCTTCTCTCAGTAATGGCCAGAACTGGAGCCAAGTTTGTGAACCAGAGTAAGTAAAGACAGAAGATAGTAACCAGTTTTTCAATTGGTCTCATTGGCTTTCACTCATTTTATCTTCTTCCCCTTGTTTTCCTTTCTTTCTCGCTACTTCTAATTTAAGGTATCTGGCCATAGTGTTTATATTTGGGAGCCACATATAAATTAAACACCGATATTAGGTTTATTTCCAAATTCCTGTTTGCGAGGATTTGATCCTTGCAGTTTTGAGGATCAGAAGTGCTTTAGCATAAGCAAGAAAAAGTTGTGGCTTTAAATCTGTGTTTTCAGAAAGCTCTTGTGAAAACTAATGAAAAATTTTTTGTGTTGGTGGTTTCTGTTTGCTTGGTTCTGTTTTTGCTTCTCTAGAGCTTGATTTCCGCAGCAAGGAGCTAGGAGCCCTCACTGCTGCTGACTGGACACATCCACATGCAGTAAATGCTCATAAAGCAGTCTGCACTGAGGGGTGTAAGTGTAGCTCCCTGATTGGCCCTTTTGATAATACTGATTCTTCCCTATGTTGCATTTCACGCTGTGAATCAAACCCTAAGAACTGAGTGGGAAGCATCTCCTTAGTTTCAAAAACATCAGTTCAGAGCCTCGAGATTATAGGCTTTCCACAATTACAAAACCAGTGTGGAATTTGGGGTATTTGACTAATATTTGTTTAAAATCAAAATATAAATCCCTACCAAGTCCCAAATTTATTTTAAAATGAGGCCAAGCTCCATGGAGTCCAGCCAGATCCCCCAGTTCTGCTGTGACCTTAATTGCCTTTGGGTCCCGGCCATGACCTAGCCAGTGATCCACAGGCATCTTGGACGTTCCAAGACCAGATGTTGAGGCGAGTGAGCCAAAGTCCCAGTGTCCAGCAGGAGGACATTGTATTAGCTTATCTCATCTGGATCCATCTCTTCGTACAAGATGGTCTCAATAGGCTCAGAAGTGAGAGGAGTCGGGGGAGGTTTGAGTTGAGAGGCCAAACTAGTTCATCTTTGTTTATTACATGAGTAATCACAGCTTCTTGCCTACTTCGGTGATCTTGGACTTGGTTCTCTCCATTCTTTACCTCGTTAAACCTCATTGACTCATTTCCCCACCTCTGGCACCCCTAAAACCTATGGTAACTTTTTTACTTAACACTCACGCTCAACTGAGTCCATGGGGCTCAGTATTACAAACTCATCCCGCCCTTGCAAGAGGTAAATCCACTGCAAAGATGAGGATTTTGTGACTTTCTTTACACAACCTACTTTCCCTCTCCTGTGCAATTCTTTTCCATCCCTATGCTTTTATCTTCACTTATTTGAAGCTTGCCTTTGAAAAGCACTTGAAAACTTTTTAACTCTCTGGGATTGTATGTGTATTTGAGGGATATATTGAGACTTGCTCTCATTGTCCAAAGGTAGCCTTCGCTTGTAACTGACAGTGATACTTTTTAGTATTCTAGCCAGTTTTTATTTATTAGATCAATTATTAATAGTAATAAATAACATTTGGTAATTTTTTGCAGTTTGCCAACTACTGTTATAGATGTTTTATGCATCAACTCATTCAATGTTTATGATAATTCCATAAGATAATGTTCCCAATTTACAGGTGAAGGAACTCAGGTAAAGAGAAGTCAAATAAATGATCTAAAATCACTCAGGAGTTGCTAAGAAGTAGTACTGCTTTGGCTTTAAAACTCTGCATGTAGATATCATTCTGTGCTCAAAACTAAGATTAAGATGCTGATCTCTGAGCTGCAGTGGCCTCAGGGTCACTCCATCTCTCCAGGATCCATTGTAATCTCTGTATTTAAAGTCATAATTGCATCTTTGCATTTGAAAAGATAATACAGTTCTAATTCTGTAGACATTTTCAAAGAGGAGACTAGAAGAGCAGTGAAGGTGGCAATGATGATGGCGTTAATTTTACGTTTTGCTTCCAAGGGAGGGCCGTGCTCGTGTATCTGTTGACATAATTCTGTTCTTTCAGAGAGTGTGCTGGTAGGGAGTGGTGCCTGGAGCCTGTGGTGTGTTTGGAAGAGCACCAGCGGCTGTTTGTGTAGCAAGGACCCCAGGTCCTGGAGGTCTGACTGGGCCAGCTGCAGCTCAGCAAGGGCTTTAATTTAGAATTTCCTGAGCCACTTGTGGATCCAAAGTATTTCAGATGTGTTTCAAAATAATAATTGAACAGGAAGCAGAAACAGTAATTCAGCTGTAAAAAATGAATGATATCTAGCAATGGGGCCAGGTTACCAAAGGTTGCCACCCTGAGGGGAATCAGTACCAGAGCACCTTGGAAAGTTCCATGTTAATTTGGATGGTGAGGCTGGAAGGGAGAAAAGGTTCAGGGTATGGGAAATAAATCCAGGGCCCATCAGTTACTCACTGGGCTAGGATTGGGGTGTGAGGGCATTGTCTGGGTCCTGGGCTGGGGATAAAGCTGGCTTCAGATAAAAGCATGGAATTTGAAAATGGTGGGAGTGAAAGTTTTTATTGGAATCTTTAGTGCAAGAGAAAAGAAGAAGAAAGGATCGCATAATTTTTAATGTGCTTCCTGGTTGCCACCTCTCAAAGCCACATGTCATCTGGCCCTGCCTGCCTGTTCAGGGTGGTCTCTTATGCCACTTGCTCCACATTCACTGTGTCCAAACCCGTCTTTCTGATGGTTCATGGTACCTCCCCAAGCTTGTTTCTGTCTTAAGAATTTCACTCTTGCTCTTTTCTATACCTGGAACATTCTCCCTCTGTGTCTGAACATGTGTTTTTCATCATCTAAGTTTCATTGCACATATCACTCCTTTGAAGTGTTTTTTTCCTGGTCACCCTATATAAAATAGATTTTTCTCTTATACTGCTATTTATCCCAGCAGCCTCTTTGTGTCTTTCATAGCATATATTACGACCTCTAATTTTTGATCGGTTTGATTGTCTCACTTGTTTGTGGTGAGTATCATCATTAGATTTAAAGCTCCATGAAGCCAAGGACCATGGCTTCATGGAGCTTGATTCACTGCTATCTCAACTTCTAGTACAGTGACTAACTCATAATAAACGCTTAATGACTGTTAGTTTCAAAAACAGGGAATGGGAGGAAGATTCAGTGATTTAGGATTAGAAAAAGGAGGCATGATGAGCGTCTGGAATGGTTTATAATGGCGTCCAACCTATTGGCTCAGCTCCTTGACTTCATGCTCCAGTGACAGAAATTGGATTCAGCATCATTTCTACATGAAGATTCTCTGGCTTTCTTTGTGACGATGGTTGGAGTGTAGACCTAAGTGAAGAAGCAGAAAATTGATCTGACCAGTAATTTAACAGGTTGATTTAGCCTTCAGACATTTTTTTTAAATTCAAAGTTTTAAGAAGAATTCTGAAGTAATATCAGTTACTAATTCTTAACATGAACACAGAACTTTAACAGAATGATCATAATTATTATACCTTTGAATCTCCACATGAGCCCTGGAAAGTAGTAACGATACACAATTTTAATCCCATTTCAGAAGAAAGGAATTAGGTTCAGAGAATTGTAGTGATTTATCAAGTATCAAAGGGCTGGGATTAGAATACAGATGCTTGGTTTGTATGATTGCTCATTTGTTACATTTTTTTCAAACACTGTTTTATTTTTATATATTATTTTTATGATTGATTGATTGCACATAAGGCTGCAAGTTTCGATCTCTTTCTGCATCTACGTTTTTCACTTTGTAACCATAAAATAACTCTCATTTTCTCCTCTGAGTGTGCCTTTGTGTAGTTCTGACTTTTAGAACCATCATTATATTTTATATTTTCAAAAAAGAAAAATGGACTAAAATCAACTAGAATATGGGGAGAATCAAAATGAAATACAAGCAGTAGCAAATTAACTTAACTGTCATTATAAATGAATAACATAACCACACTGAAGTAGGTGGGGAAGAAAAGAACTAACCTAAATAACACAGTAGTGTTTTGATTGTGCTTTAAGGCTAAAGACCAATTATTATATACCAGGTCCTGTGCTAGAACAGCCCCACAGTAGATGCTGTTGTCAGCCTCCTTGTACAGACTGAAAACTGAAGTCACATGCTGGAATCATTGAGAAACTTCAGATTTCAGCTCATGGGTTCTGCTGAACTTGCACCGACATCACCAAATTCTCAAAATCTGAAAAGTACATGAAAAGGTCCTAGGGAAACTCCAATTTCAAAAAAATACATCATTGTTACAGAAAAGAAAACAGCTCTCACCTATGAACGTTTCTGGTAACTGAGGTGAAAAATAGATTGAGTGCCATTTGCCACTGACATGCCCTTTAAGCCCAGCTTTTGCCTTTGGTGAGTTGGTTCACTTCAAGCTTGCTGTGCAGTGGACACTTCATTATCCAGAACAGTTAGCTGATGAAGGATTCAGGGAAGTTGCACCTTTTATGTGACTTATAGTCTTATCTATGCTACCACATATCCTCAGTGTTTAAAAACACAGAAAGCGATAAAAAGTATTCAGTAGGAGACCTCAGATAGGATTTCTTTCATGATTGAGAAGGCAGATTGAGAAGGTAGATTGAGAAGGTAAATCTTCACAGACTCATGATCGCCATCAATGCTTTGTAATACTGTAGAAAAACAAAGAATACCCTATAGCAAAGCTGAGCTGATTCTAGAACAAATGCTGGAATTGCTGTATATAAGTTACTGATATTGATGTCTTCATCATTTGATCAGTTCTCTTGTAAAAGAGTGTCTAAGACTTTAGGAGTGATATCCCAGTTATGTATCAGACTGAACTTCATGCTTGCTATAGGAGACTGTACACTGTCTGTTTTTAGCCTTTTCTGTGAATACCCAGAAAATCCATTTGATCCAGTGCATGCACTACAAAGATCACTGAAGGTTGTGGTTGATGGTTGTCAGTCTCCTTTACTGACATTAACAGGAAACCTGAAAAAGGAAAATGACAGAGATATTTGGGTTTTGTAACTGTGGTGTATTCTCCATTTTTATTTCAAATGGCTTAAGGCAGACTATGGAAAAGGTATTATGCTGATGGTTATGTGGTTTGTATCTTCAAATTTTATCCCAAGTGAAGTTTCCAGTTGGCAAAGGACCTGGGTGACTAGAGTCCCTGTCCCATTTGCTAACTCTAAGTGTGGTTATTTGGAAGGCCACTCAAAGCACCTTTGCCCTGGCTTTGATGAGTGTTTTAATTTACTTTTTATTTTAACATATAATATCTGAGGAGAGCTTCCCAGTAATTCTGTATGTTCAGATTTGGATAACTTCTTCATGATTCAGGCCTCCCAGGGGCTATGCTGGGATGGGTGGGTGGTCGTCAGTGCCATTCCCTTTCGAGCTTCAAGGGGCGCTAAAAGGAAGAAGTGAACACTGGTCTGTACGTTCCACAGTGGGTGTGGAGGGAGCTCATTGAGTCCCACTTAATTAACATGGTAGCCAGGCAGCCACAGGCCCACCAGGAAGGAAGGGAGAACAGATTTTGGAAGAGAGCAGGAGCCTTGCCTCACCAGGAAAACCGGAAGAGGACAAAGGTTCTAGGGTGTTTGGCTGATGAGAAGCAGAACTTGAAGAAATCCCCCTAGCAGGTGGACAGCCCAGCTGGGCCTTTTTATAAGCTACATGTATTTGATTTACCTTATTTGTTTTTATGTGTTAATGCACACATCTCTAATTCCCCACACCTGGGATTATGTCATGCATGCTGCTGTTATTACGGATATGTCCCCTCTCCTTCCCCTACTTCCATTCCTCAGAGGTTTCTCTTCTTGGTGCTAAGTCTGCTCACTCAGGAAAGGAGCACAGATCGGGGCTCAGAGGGCTTTCTAGCCAGATGGGTGGGTAGTGGCGAGCCACTGCCTCTGGACTAGGAGTTTAATGGTTTGCTTCACTACTACTGTGTGAGCCTGGACAAATAATTTTATTTTATTAAAATTGTTATTTAGGTAATTGTAGATTCATATGCAGTTGTAGGATGTCATAGAAGGAGATCTCTGTATCTTTCATCCAGTTTCCCCTAATGGTAACATCTTGTAGACAGTAGGTACCATATCACAATCAGGGTATTGGCATTGCCATGATTCACTGATCTTGTTCAGGTTTCCCAGTTTACTTGTACTCTTGTGTGTGTGTGTGTGTGTGTGTGTGTGTGTGTGTGTGTGTGTGTGTGTATGTAATTACTTCTACACAATTTTACTATATATGTAGTTTCACGCGTCCATCAACACAGGATCCTGAAGGGTTCCATCCCCAAACGGGTCCCTCGTGTTGCTCTTTCATAACCTCCCTCCCCTGCTCCCCATCCCTCGTTCTTAACCTCCAATAACTGCTAATCTGTTCTAAAATTTTCTAGAATTTTTTCATTTCTAAATGTTATGTAAATGGAGCCACACAGTATGTAACCCTTTGGGATTGGCTTTTTTCACTCAGCAAAATTCCCTAGAGCGTCATCCAAGTTGTATTGATGGTTTATTCCTTTTCATTGCTGAGTAGTATTCCATGGTATGTATACCATAATGTTTAGCCATTCACCTGTTGAAGGGCAGTTGGGCTGTATTTAGTTATTGGTTATCACAAATGAAGTTGCAGGGAACATATGGATACTGGTTTGGTGAATATAAGTCATCATTTCTCTAGGATAAATGCCCAAGAAAATAACTGCTAGGTCATGTGGTAATAGCATGCATAGTTTTATAAGAGACTACCAAACTTTTTTCCAGAGTGACTCTATTATTTTATATTTCCACCCACAGTGCATGGTGATCAGTTGCTCCATATCTATTATCACAATAGTGATGCTGTCACCATTTTTAATTTTAGTCATTCCGATAGGTGTGCAGTGATATCTTATGTGGTTTTAACTTGCACTTCCCCATGGCAAGTAATGCTGTTGAATAGCTTTACATGTGCTTTTTAGACATCCTTATATCTTCTTCAATGAAATGTTTGGTCCTGTCTTTCGCTCATTTTTAATTTGATTTTTTTTTTGTTACTGTTGAGTTTTGAGAATTCTTTACGTATTTTTAATGTTATTCTTTGGTTAGATATGTGGTTTGCAGATATTTTCTTCCAGTCTGTAGCTTGTCTTTTCATCCTCTTCACATAGGCATTTTTAAAAAGAACAGCTTTGTTGAGACATATTCACTTAAATATAATTCACCATTTCAGTACAGTTCAGTGGCTTTTTCTGTAGGCACAGAGTGCTTCCACCATCACCACGGTCAACTGTAGAACATTTTCATCACCCTGCTTTCACACTGGATTTTGCAGAGCAAGAATTTTAAATTGTGATGAGATCCACTTTATCAATTTTTCCTTTCATGGATAGTCTAAGTCTTAGAACTCTTCTTAGTCCTGGATTACAAAGATTTACTCTTATTTTTCCAAACAATTTTATAGTTTTACATTTCATGATTGAGTAATAAGGCTTAGGTCAAGGTTGTTTGTTTGTTTTGCTCATGGCTGCCCAATTGCTGCAGATCTCCTCCACTGAATGAGTTTGTGCCTTTACCGAAAATCAGGCGTCTTTACATGGGTCCATTTCTGGGGGTTCTCGATTCTGTTCCATTGATCTCTGTGTCTATGCTTCTTAATTGAAGCTTTTAAAAATGCAGTTGACCTATGTGTAAGATGGGGCTGGTAATACCTGCTCTCCTACTCCCAGGGTCTTAAGAAAAGCAACTATCATTGTGTAAAAGTACATGCTGTTACTGGGAAAAACAAGTTTTCTCATTGCCTTTAAATTCATCACTTATCTGGTTGTCACTGTTTAATTTTCATATGCTGGAAACCACGACGAGTCACCACTCAGTTAAAGACATGGGAAATGTTCATAAATGTCCATTTTGTAGGGTATTTGCAGGAAAATGAGAATTCCTGCCCAGCTTCCATCTGCAGCCCTTTCACAGGCTCTCTGGATTTCTCCCACCATCCCTGTCTGTGTCGATTCAGAAACACAAGCTCATTTGAATGAGCAAAGTATAACCAAAAGGAGAGCTGTTGTCCCCTAACCACTTGGCAATTGGAAGTAGTTTAGGATTAGGCCACTTGGAATTATCCAGGCCATTCTGAATTCTCAAAAGGCCACACAATCAACCCTTGTGTCTGCACCTTTGTTATCCCACTTATCCTGTCTGCTCTAGTTACATTCTACCCACGCCGAAAGGCCTACTTACCATGTTGAGAAGTAAGTTTGTTCTACTTGCTAACTCGACAGAGAGTGCCTGATGGAAACAAGGATGATTTTATTCATCTCTGTAATTTTAGGGTCTGGCATGGTGATCGAAAATAGCAGGTGCTCACTGAATCCAGTTTTCCTTGATCTCTTACCTTCTAAACTCCTATTATCTCTCTTCGTGACATTTTATCATTTACCATTTGTGTGATTATCTCTCTTGCTAATGTTTTTTTTTTCTCTTCTCCAGTAAATGAGAAAACGTCTTGAGATTAAGAACTATAGTTCATACTTTCTTTGTCTTTCTACATAGAGGCTAGTGCCAGCCTGGCAGGTTATGAATACGTGTACAGTACCATATGCCTAATTAAAAATCACAGTTAAAATATTTCTCTTTTTGAGAAGAGAAAATTCCTGAACCACTATGCCTAAAACCTGGAGGCCCAAAGTGACACCACAGAGAGGAGTTATATATGGTAGATGTGTGGAGAGAGCTGCCTTCTTGAGCAGACAAACACAGAGGTAGGTGGTAGATTAGAGAGCAAAACCTAGACTCTTGAGATACATAGTCCAGAAAAGCAAGCAGACCTACAGAGGACAATATCTCTTAGATTGACAGTATTAAGACAAAAAGAGCTGCCTAGGAAACTCTAATAGCCTCAAAAGGGCAGAGTGGACAGAGAGGCATAAAGGTTAAGCTGAGACTGACTTATCTCTGATGAACGGATTGTAGCTCCACGACAGGGAGAGAAAGTCACAGGGGGCAGGAAAGGCCCAGGGAAAGAACTTTTAATTCCTATCACTGTCAAACCTCATTTCACTGGAATGTTTTGGAAAATTGAATTTCTGGCTAATTAAAATGTTAATTAAAGCTTATTTAGGAAATTCGTACTTTGATAACTCCACTTGTCGAAATGTTAATGCCTTAATAAGCACACTTCAGTGACGGTGAAACAGTGATTGGTGATTGAGTCTCGTTAGGGACCTAAAGGTCACTGTGGGAATTACTGATGTAGTGATAACAAGTGCAGGAGATAGGGTGGATTCGTATTCACTTCGACATCCACCATCTACCATGGAAGTTACGTTTTTAAAATTTATTTTTTGATCACAAAATCTGTATAACATAAAATGTACCATTTTAACTATTTTAAGTATACATTTCAGTGGCCTTAAAACATTCTCATTGTTGTGCAACCGTCACCACCATCTATGCGTCAAGAAAACTTTTCTCATCTTCCCACACAGACACTCTGGACCAGTTAAACAATAACTCCTCATGATTTCCCACCCCTGCCAGCCCTCCATTCTATCATTTGCTCTATGAATTTGACTATTCTTGGTGCCTCATATAAGTGGAATCATACAGTATTTATCCTCTTGTAACAGGCTGTTTCATTAGCATAATGTCCTCAAGTTTCATTCATGTTGTAGCATGTCAGAGTGCTCTTCCTTTTTTGTGCTGAATAATATTCCATTTTATGCATATACTGCATTTTGTTTATTCATCTCTCAGTGGACAGGAAGTTACTTTTAAAAATAAATATCAGTGTCAGAATTTACTTAAAAAAGAGTATGGGAAAAGAATAAGTAAAAATTACTTGCTTCTGAGTGCTGTTTCCTGGTCTAGTGATTGAGAAACTAAGATGTTTTACAAGTGAGAGCAAGGATGAGGCAGCCAGGCTAGTTAAAGTCATGGCTTTTCTAAGTCAGGGGAATTCAGTAAGCTTTAACTGAAAACAAGAAGAACTAGGATTTTTACCTATTTTGATCATATCTTTAGTTGCAAATAAGATTGAGGAAAACAAAATAACACTTATAGCGACTGGTATGGTATTGTGCTTGACACTCATTCCACATTCTAATTTACTCTTCCTTACAGCAATTCTGTAAGCCAGACTTTAGACAAAACAGCAAATAATTGGGAGACCCTGGATTTATATCCGAGGGCCTTGAGCTCTTAAACAAGTGATATGCAATAAAAATAAAATGTGAGTCACAAACGCAAGTCACATATGTAATTCTCAATTTTCTAGCATCCAAGAGAAAAAAAATAAGAAATAAGAGAAGTTAATTTTTATAATTTACTTAGCCCAAGACATTCAGGATATTATTATTTCGACATGTAATCCATGTAAATTGTTAATGTGGAGTACAGAGTATATTTTACATTTATAACACATTTCAGTTTTGACTTGGCGCTTTTCAGGTGCTCGATTGCCACATGTGGCTGGTGGCTGTGTATTGTCCTGTGCTTCTGTAGACCATGGTGTTCTTTACACTGCCCCAGGAAGTGTGTCTGTCTGGCTAAGTTCACTGCCTCCCTTTATACTTCATGTACCTCTAGGTCCTTAATGGAAATCCTGGCTTGTATTTTCAAAGATCTTTACCAGCTGTATATCTTCATAGAAGAATAGCTGGTTTATTACTTAAAATAATTCCTTTTTTTTCTCCTTGATTTTGCATTATCCCTACACCTTCACCCCCCACCCAGGTCTATTTCTCTACCTTTGGAGAACCAAGTAATGAATGAGTAGACAAGTTGGGTAGGTTTATATTTCTTAATAATTATGTAGGTTTTTATGTTATTATGCTGTTGCTAGAGGAGCATTTAACATGCTGGGGGAGAATAGCCTTTGGTTCCTCAGTTAAAAGGACAGATATTAACAAGAGAATTAGAGGAAAAAAACTCAGAAATATGCTGCCATTAAATTATAAAATTGTGAAGAAAATAAAAGATCTTCATTTTTTCAAGTATATTTTATAGATATAAAAATAACATAGAAAATATAATAAAGTAGATCAAATAAAAATTACCCACAATCTCACTTTCTCTAATGAATTTCTAAGACATTTTAGAGCTGTAAGGGAAATGCCTTATTTTGTGGAATCTCTTGTCCCTTTAAGGCAAGAGAACACCATACTCTAGAATAGTATTTCCTTTAGGAAACAAAACTTGCCCGATTTTGACACGTGTGCATGTTTGTTGTTAGCATTCTACTTTAGGAGTTGATAGTCTGACGTGGGTAAAGCTGCCAAGAAAAATGTTAATGTGATGGCTCATTAAGTCTGTTGTTGGGTGACAGGTCCCTTGAATGAATGAAACAGTCCTCAAAAAAAGTTGGGGGAGGATGACTTCAGTATTTGTGGGATTCAGATCTCCTATAAAAGCCAAATCCTGACCATCAGCTTGTGGCCTTGAGTGTCTTGAATTGTGACTGTGGCTTTGCATAGTTGAGTTCTAATTCTCTCTGTGACTTTCTCTTGCCTTAAGACAGTTCTGCTAGAAATTTTGAGATAATTGTTTCTCCCCTGATCATTGACACAGACAGAATTTGAAACACTATCACTCTGGTAGCTAACTCTTCCCCAGAGTGAGGAGAAGAGACAATGTGAAAAGGGACTCGGGCTGCCTGATACTGACGTGGTCCTTCACCTCACCTTGGCCCAGGGTGACTTAGGAACATATCATTAGGGCCGTGACCCTGTCACCCTTGACATTGCCTTTGTATGCAGACAGCTATTGAAGACCAGCTCAGCATTTACAAATCAGTGAGTCCCGTGGAGCCCAAACAGGCCTTTTGGGAGGCATATTACTTACAGCCTCTCTAGAATACTCATCTCTGTTACTATCCCATGAGGACCAAAGGGGCTCATGTTTGATGACTTAATGATAAAATTCAGATTATACTCACTAGAATGTGAATACCATTTTGTTTTTATTTTGTTTACTGTTCTGTGTACCACCCTACCCCCACAAATAAATATTAAGTGGATGAATCCATATACTCATTCAGCAAATATTGCATGTTGAAAGACACCATGGATGACTGAGACACTAGTCTAGTTCTCCCTGGTAAAGAAGGGCTTCCCGCTCAGGGAGACGCTTTCCAAAATGGCAGGTTAACCCAGGCAGAAGAAAATAAAATGAAACACAGCTTTGAGCTAAAAGAATTAACAGTGGCAAATTTATTTTATTTGCTACATTTACTAATAGATAACACCCTGCCTTTGGTTCATAACAAGAATAATATCTTTCTGACCTTTAATAGAAAAATGCAAATTGCAGACTCTCTCTTTTTGGCACTTGTCACGAGAGCAGAGTGATTTGTGATTGCAGCTGATATAATGTCCCCTAGGATTATAATTGATGTTTCCTGAGTCCCTCTGCCCTGAATTACTTTGTTAGCTCTGTAGTGCCCCAGAAGGCCTAAGAAATGAAGATATATTTGATGTCTTTAGATTATTTTAGAAAACATTCTTATAACACATTGGGAAACTATACATTCTATAGCATTTCCTACTTTACTGAAACATTTTTTTGTAAAGTAAACATACTATTTTGTAAGTATAATAAGGCTGAATTTTACCCTGAAGGTAACACAAAAATATTGTAAACTAGAGACCTTGCAGAAACTCTGACCCCCAGTATGTAAAACTTAACATTTATGGATAAAGAACTTTTACAAATTTTTTTTTTCTTTAAACGCAGATAGTAGAGTGGGCAAGAACATGAGTAAAGTTCTGAGAGGCAAAAAAGGAAATAAAGAGAAGGCAGGAAGGAGGGAGGAAGGAGAAGAAAGATAGGAATGCAGAATCCAGAGGTGAACCACACTGAAGATGATTCCACCGGAGCTCAGAACTCCGGATGCTAAGAGCCCACATATGGGGGACTGAGGACAAGTTTCTGAGTCCGTGGAGAGTGGAAAGCTGAAAGCAGACACCTGCATAACGCTGGAGCTCTGAAAAAGTGTCACTCCCAGTGAAGAGATGTGCTAGAAACAACACAAACCAACCAAAAACAATAACAAAAAATCCCCCAGAGGAAAATTGTAAGGAAATGGACCTATTTCTAGCCTAGATTCTGGATGAAGGAGAGCCTTGTCTGCCAGGAGAAAAAAAGAACTTTTGAAACCTGTGTGACTGCAAAGGCTATATTTATAATAAATTGGCATGCAAGAAGTTGTATTTGTGTGAAATTAAGCATTAGGTGGAGAGAAAGAACTGTAAAATATGCCCAAGTGTATATAATCTGTTCATTGGTATGTAAATGGGGCACCATGCAAATATGGTCTCTTTCACTTTCTTTAAAAATTAAGTCTTATCAAAATGGAGTTGTGCTGTTGCTCTGTGCTCAGAAATAGAGAGGTGTTTCTCAAGGTGTCTGCAATTTATTTTAGTGATACTGCCCTCAAGGTCTTTACTCCTGACTTCCAGCCTTACTCTTGCTATTTTGCCATGTTAACATTCATTACTGAGGATGTTCATTTTCTGAGAGATCTGGGGTACAGAGGAGCTTAGAACTACTGGTGCCTGCAGTCACGTTGGTGAAATGCAACATCAAGCAGTTGTGTGTGATCCAGGGGTAGCAGCAGCGAAAGCAGCCGACTGCTAAGATTCTTACCAATGGACACACTGATGCCAGTGGGGAGAGTGCTCATCGGTGAGCGATCCAGTAGGTATCACTCCAGATTTTCCTGCGACATTTAAAAGTGCATATGAATTGAGGTTTCCAAGCATGAATAGTGTTTTCTTCTCCTCTCCATGAAATCCTGGTATTTTCAGATCTCTCAAGAAGAACATCCTGGCAATTTGTGCCTGTCAATGAGTGGTCAGCCATTACGGGCTAGGCAGAAATCCACCTTGTCTGTGGGAAATCTGGATATGAGGCAGAGGAGAATCCAGGTGAGGGAAAAGTTGAGTTAGGGTAGGAGGCAGAGACTTGAGTCGTTCTCTCCACAGAAGAGGTGGTGGGCTTCATTGCCTGTGCTAGAGGCGACTGGCATGCTCAAAAGCATAACTCCAAGCATAAGAAACTTTGTAACTTCCAGACTCCCCCTTTCTGTGTTCACTTTCCTTGCTTCCTGGTACCATTCCAGCCTCCTCCATGCAACCTTCTCAAGGTGTGGTCCATGCTGGTCTGCAGACAGCCCTGAGCCTGAGATGAGAGGCAGCAGTTAAAGTCTTTGCTCCCCGAGAAAACTCTCAAGGAGAGAGAGCCTTCTGAAGCGCTATCTAAAGCATGGGGAGGAAAAAATACTCAATTAGTTGTGTTTCCCATGGATCTCTAGAACCTTTGCTCTGTTAGTGTGCAGGGGACATCTGGACATCTCAGCAGATGCTGGACAGATACCTGCACGTCCTTAGCTTCAGGTTTATGAATGTAAGATCTGTGTCAGGATGGGAAATTGCTCTTAGTTAAAACTGCTCATTTGATGGGATTTCTCCCCTTAAAACAAACAATTCACAGTCTTGGTGTGGAGAATTCTCCAATTGAAACAAGTCATCTCATGGGGAGAAGTAGACAATTCCTGCAGTTTTTTCTTATTTATGATTCATAAACTGGTTTTGATTCATCCTGTATTTCTTTCACCCATGCATCAAACATTTATTGAGTGCCACTATTTGCCAAACATGGTATTGGGTACTGGGTACAAAGCTAAAGAAGATGCCCTTGGGTACTTAAAGCCTAACTGGACAGTCCCTTAAGTAGCAGGAAACCATAGCAGTGTGGAAAGTGCTCAGATCAAGGCCTGCCCAGAAGTCATCCCAGCCCAGAAGAGGGAGCTGTACACAGTGTGTGTGGTGTGGACTGAACTGTGTCTCCCCAAATGTCCCATGTGAAAGCTCTAACCCCCGCTGTGACTGTACCTGGACATAAGACTAAGGAGGTAAATAAGGTTTAATGAGTTCAGAAGATGGGTCCTAATCCAGTAGAACTGGCAGCCTTATATAAAGAGGATGAGAAAGTGCACACACGCTTGTGTGCTTGCTCTCTCCCTCTATCTCTCTCTCCCTCTCTCTCCTCTTGCACACACTGGGGAAAGACCATGTCTGCACACAGTGGGGAGCCAGGAAGAGAACTCCCACCAGAGCCTGACCATGCTTGCCTCTTGATCTTGGACTTATAGCTTCCAGGACTGTGAGAAAATAATTTCTGTTGTATTTTGTTATGGTAGCCTGAGCAGACAGAGTGTGTGTGTGTGTGTGTGTGTGTGTGTGTGTGTGTAGGGAGGTGCAAGGAGAGCATCCCAGAATTATTCGCACCTCACCTGCCCCTAAAGGCTGTGAGGCTTTGTCATCAGGCCTTGAGGACAGGTGTGTAGGTCTGGCATCTTGACCTTTCTGAAATGGTTGGAAATTTTAAAAGCAGAAGCATTTCTCTTGTCAAGTCTGAGATGACTTTATCAGGACTCAGCAGTCAGACTAGACAAAAGTAATCCTTTCTCTCAACTCAGTTCTATCATGACCCAGTTCAAATCCCACCACCTCTGCAAAGCTGCTGGCACTACCCATAATAGAACTAATATCTCTCTCCCTGGGAATTATTTGAAACCGGATAACAACATTGCCATATGTTCATTTTGTATTATCCACGACTAGACTGGCTGTTGTGTAAGTGCAGGGATCATGTCACTTACTTCTTGTCCTCTGTCCCTGAGGAAGGTAGAGTAGAGCTTGCCTGTAGAGCCTGGTCCGTAAATGTTTGCTGTTGCTGTAGTAGAACCAGACTTGGCTGGATCTAGAGTCTGTCATTTACTATGACTTTGGGAAAATTCCTAATCTCTTTGAGCTTCAATTCCCTCATTTATACAATGGTGATGACATTAGGGCTTATCTCATGGGTTTGCTGGCACAATTAAATGATATATTGTGTATAGAGTGCTTAGGGTAGAATCTAGCCTTTAGCAAGTACTTAGTATAAATTTTGGTGAAATTTTTAAATATTAAAAGATGTATGTCTTCACCAGACCCCATTTCTCATTTTCATATTTCCTTCTATATGATAATTTACTATGTAACTCACCTGATTATTTACTGGAAAAATGAAAATAACTTGATGGACTTTAAAGAAATCTTTTCTTTAAACTCTCTCAACATTGGGGAAATAAAAAGCAGAGGAGGGGGATTAAAGAAGGAGAAGTGAGAAAAGAAAGGACTGAGAGAAGCAGAGAAATCAGCCTTATCTACCAACTTCTTACCTGTGCCAGCCTCTCGCCAGCTTCTAGACCTCAGATACCTGAGGGCCTGAAAGGAGTGGGAACTACAGCTGGCCAGGGACCCGAGGCTGCAGCCTGGAGCTCAGGGTCCTGCTCTAATGAAGGGGCTGCACAATGCCTGGTCCCTGCCAACTGCAGTGAGCTGACGCCTGCGAGGGTCCAGGACTCAGGGGATGGATGCTGAGCCTTCAGGGCCAAGTGAGTTACACATCTGTTTACCAAGGACTTTGTGAGGCACTTGGGTGAAGTTATTTATGTGCTGGTCACCCAAGTACACAGCTCATGGAGAGCTGTGAGCATCCTTGCAGTTTGAAGGAGGTCTGCTCACACACCGCAAGGACAGGAGGAGGTCGAGAGAAGGACATCACACCTAACATGTGTTGCTAGGATTCCTCCACTTGGGCCACTCTGCTAACATCCCTTCCAGAACACAGACCCCACTCGGGTTCAGGTGTGGCTTGTTCCCGGGCTGCAACAGAGAGATTTAGAAACAGACAGTTGTTTGAAAATATTCCCAGGAGCTTCAAAGAGGAACGAGAGGCCGGCAGGGGGACAGGCAGGGGTGTAGAATTAGAAGTTGTTGGGAAAGTCTGGTGACTTCTTAGGGAAGTCTTACTTATCTGCACAAAGTAAGCGGAGAAGAAAAATAGAAAGTTTTTCTACTGCAGATGAGGGATTAACCATCTCATTTATGAGCCTTGACAGACTTCCCTCCAAGGCTACACAATCCTGGATTATTCTTCAAAAATCTTATATCAAAGTACAGCTTTATTATTTTTAAGTAAAACTCAATAATAACATTTGAATTGCTTTAGACCTATGGCAATGTATCATCTTTTGTAGATAGTACTCAGCGTGTTCTAACTTCATATAGATAGTGACACTGAGGAACAGGGAAGGGGTACAGAACTAATCAGTGTAATCAACACTACTGCCCAAAGAGCACTGTGAGGAGAGGGGAAGAAATAGTTTTAGTCGGGCAGGGAGGCTTGTTCTAGAAAGGAATAGGACTAGACCAATACCTGGAAATCAATTGGAGGGAACTGCCAGACTGTATGTTGGTGAGTGCCCACCCAGGGAAGGATTCAAGCCAAGCTGAATGGCCATCACCAGAGATCAGAGAGAGGACCTGAAGTCTGCTGCCCTGCACCCGTGTTCTGCCCCTGCCATGGGTACAGGGTGTCGATGCGGAGAGTAGGACATGTATAGCTGGCGTTATGATAGAAATCTTCTGAGACTGAGACTCGGCTTCTCCATCAAATTTTCCTTCCTTATTTTCTTTCCCAGTTAATTCACCTTTCATCAACTCCTTAAGCCATTCTGAGTTCACCAAGACCTGTTAGCCTTGACCACCATTTGGGCTAAGCTCCCTGATGTGTGAAGTAGCACTTTATTCCACTTGGTTTTAAATAGATCTCTTTCAAGTTTCAAGGAGGTGCTCCCTAGTATAGTACAGTGGGATTTTGAGAATGGTTCCAGTTATCTTCATGATCCTATAGCCTCTCCTAGGTTCTGCCTTTTAAACTATGATCCTCATATATTAAATCTTATTCATATTGAAACCTATTAGTCACCTTGGTAATTTTCCTGTCCTTTTCTAGATCTTTTCTATCTCTTTTTGTACCTTTTTGAAGTGGAATGCCCTGAACTGCCTGCAGCTTTTCCAGCTTATGTGTTCTCCAGTTTTATTGCTGTTTACTGTGTGGGAGACAGTGTGGTGTATATGCAAATGAATGACTTTAGGGCATAGAAAATCCTGGATCTTCCACGCTTTATGGACTGTGTGACTTTGGGGGAAGTTATTTAACCGGCCGCTTTGATCATCAGCTTCCACATTTGCAAAATGATGGCAGTATGTGTCTCAGACATTCATGAGATAAAAATTTGGCATTTTAAAGCTGAGCACACTACCCTACAAACAGTAAGCACTGAATAATTTAGAGGAGGAGAAGAAAGAGAACATACATTCTTAATTATAATATCTTATTAATAGTGAGAGACTTATTTAATAAAATAGGTAATAATTATTTCAAAGAAGTACTTCTGAACTTCCCCATAAGATTCACATTTCAGTTATCTTGGTCATATTCATTTAAATTACCCTTTTTCCATTTCAGTCATGTATATAAGAACATTGCATTCATACATTGTCTAACACAAGTTAAACTTATGACCTTGCCTCTTTATCAGCATTAAGTCAGTAATATTTTAGAGATTCGAAATACAGAACTATCTCACTGTCTTCTGTCTAATGTGTAGACAGTCTCGGCACCTCCCAGAAGCTGGAGCTGCAGCGGGAGAAATGGGAGAGAAACAACTCGCCAGGCCACAGCCTCTCCAGGCGTTCCATCAGCAAAGAGAGGTGGGTGGAGACGCTGGTGGTGGCTGACACGAAGATGGTCGAGTACCATGGCAGCGAGAATGTGGAGTCCTACATCCTCACCATCATGAACATGGTATGTTGGGTTTATTTGAAGTGCGTCACAATGCCCTTCTCCCCACCTGTAGTCTCTTCACATGGGCTAATGGTTCTCCATTTCTGACTCTAGGTCACAGGGCTGTTCCACAGCCCAAGCATTGGCAATGCCATTCACATTGTTGTGGTGAGGCTCATTCTACTCGAAGAAGAGGAGGTAAGGAAAATCCCCCTCCACTCGTCTGACTCATCTTCATACTCCCTCCCTCCTTTGTAGAGAAGAGCTCCTCCTGAACGGGAAAGAAGGCACCAGAATGGTGGTTAGAAGCCCCTTGGGGAGGAAGATAGTTCTGTATTATTTTCTCAGGAATTCAGTGACACCAAGTGAGAGATGGAGAAGATTTCTGGGATACACATATTGGAATCACCTGACGGTCACTGTGTTTAGTGACACACAAACTGGATTTACAGCAGTGACTAAGAATGCCCCACAGTGGAATTAGACTGAGTCCTTGTATGGTTGGGTGATTAAGTAAGAGTTAAGAGGGACAGTGAAATGTTCGACCTTTATTTACCTCTTGCATATTAATACACATCTCGTAGATTTGGGCCCTGTTTTCTATCTGCACTTTTACCCTTGGGGATATAATCTCTTTTTAGAGACTTATATTCATCTCCATGTTGGAACTCTCAATTCATACCTCAGGCTTAGGTCTCTCACTTGAACTCCAGACTCATATCTAATTGCTTACTTGACATCTCAACCTGGATGTGTCATAATCCACTCAGACTTGGAAACTTAATAAGTCCAAAATGGAATTCTTGATTACTCTCTGCCCAAATCACCTCAGTTCTGCCTCCTGCCCGTCCCGCAGCCCTCCCTCTTACCCAGCTCAGCAAGCGATGCCACTGTGCACTGTCGCATAAACCCTGGGGTCATCCTTGACTCCTCCTTTTCTTATCTTTCACAGCGAACAGCTAGGCCCACAGTGCTCCTGCCTCCAAAATACATCTCAGAACCACCCACCGTTCAACACCTCTAGTTATGTCGTTGGTTTAGGCTTCATCACGTCTTGTCTGGGCTACTGCAGTGAACTCCCTAGTGGTCTTCCTTTTTTCAGCCTTGCCCCATAATCCATTCACTACGTAGCAGTTAGAATGATGAGTTAAAATACAAATTGAGTTGCTTCACTGTAGAGAACTATTTAATGGCTTTCTGTTGTTTTGGAACAAAATCAAAACTTCTTACTATGTCCTGTAGAGACTTTCATAATCTTTCTTGTCTTTCCTCATGTCACTGCCTGTGCCTGGCTTATGACCCTCACACTTACTGAACTTTAGGGAGGTTCTGGAACATACAAGGTGGCCTTCAGTCTCGTGGCCTGTGCACGTGAGACTCCCAGTGCCTGGAACACCCCCTCCCTGGCTGAGCAACTGGCTGGCACCTTCTCACTGCTCAGGCTTCTGTTTAAGTCCTGCTCTTCAGAGAGGTCTCAATGAGCAGCCTACTCAAAGCTGACCCCACTTACCATTTTCCATCACAGAATATAGTTCATTTCCTTTATGGATACCATTCTCATAATTCATTGATATTCTGTATATGTGTTTCCTCCTTTCTTGCTTATCTCAACCACCATCAGAATGTAAATTCCTTAAGGTCAAAACTTTCTTTATTCTTGGCTGTATCCCCAGTATCTAGCACAATGCCTGGGACATGAATGAATGAATGAATGAATGAATGAATGAGTGAATGAATTATGTGAAATTTAACGAATGAATGAACCAGTCAACCTGAGGAAATGCATTTGCAGTCTATAAAGTTTAACCAGCAGTTGATATATAAGAAAAAGAACATCATTCAGATCGCCATCAAGATATCTGGGGTCAGAATGCCCAAGGAGAGGGTATTGTTTTCTGGGCAGGGGAAGTCTTCACAATCAGAAGATTTTAAAATAATAATCTTCAGAACCTGGATACATTTCTCTTCTTCTCTTTCCTACCACCCCACTTCCCATAGTCACTCTGTCTTGAGTGACCTGGGAGTACCACTTCGCTCTGGGTGTCTTGGAATACTGATGGGTATATTATTTCCTTCCTGTGAACCTTCTGTTAAGAAAATTCAGCCCAAACTTCTTCAAAAACCAGGCACAACCAAATCTTCATAACTTTCCAATGTCTAATGTGACCAATCTGATTCTATGGGAATGTAACTCTGATTATTATTTACTATTGATTAGGGCCTAGATACGGTAAAGTTGATGTTAACATGCAGAGAACTGATAGGGAACAAGTGGTTTTGTCCAGTAGAGATGAAAATGATTTATGTCCAGCAGAAGGATGACTCTGAAAGTTGTGGTTTTGTTGGTCTGTGGAACGTGAACTAGTTTTGTATCTAGTTTAGCAGTCTTATTCCAGCATTCTTTTTTTTTTCACTGATACAATTTCATCAGTTTGTGTATCTGCCTTTAAACCAGCTTTGCCATCTTGCCTGTCTCCTCATTAATGAGTTAAATACATCCTTAACATGTGCTCTCTCTATATTTGTATGAGAATTATGTTTTAACTTTTGACAATTATACTTTGATACCTTGGAGAACATATTTTCACTATGTATAATGACCTAGCATATATGCATGCTTAGCTGCAGAATGTATGGAAATTTAGGGTTTTCAGACCAGGAAGAAAAAAAAGAAAGAAAGTTCTTCTGAGTGTGAGAAGGAAATACCTTTACCTGCTAGAATCCCACCAGTAGCACTAGGAGGACCTCACAGTGAGGCTTTCACGTAGCAGGCCACTTGAAACTCCACAATTCTTCATTCCCAGGAAACAAAATCTCCCACCAAAGTTTCACTGCAATGAGATCTTTGGGGAGAATTTGATTGGTGTGACTCCTTATCACAATTACATTGTTTCCCCCCCCCCCTTCCCATCTTCATTTGCGAATACAAAGAGATACAAGTGATTTGATGAAAAAAAAAAGCCATGGCTTCCTTTCTCCCAGTTTCCAAATGTCTTTCTCATTCAAGCTTTTATAGAACCTGCAAGTGGTGCAAGGTTCATAAGTTAACAGCAGAATTGCTAGGTCTTTGCAGTGTTGCAATTCACAGTTCTCATTTCCCTTGTTCCTGGATAAGGGCTCAAGCTGTTCTTCATACCTTTTGACTAATCAGCAGACCCAGCAACAAACAGCAGTGATTCTAGCCCTTAACTAACATCAGGGTAACAGCCACAGACGGAAAGTGCCATATGAGGTTTTGGGATGTGACTACTCCTGTGAGCGACGAGACCTAAGTTCTAGTCCTGATTTTTTGATCCAGGAGGAAGCTCCGAGAAAGTCACATCATTGCTTCACGTACCATGTTTCCTCATCTGTAAATGAGAGGAGAATTGGGGTGCATCAGCTGTATGCTAGCCACTGAAGGTGCAAATATGAACATAGGTCCCATTTTGTGATTCTGGGGAGCTTAGAGTCTACTGCACCAAAGCACAAAAAAGAGAATTTCAGACTGAGATTATCATGAGAATAAAAATATGGAAAAGCAGCTGGGATAGAGAAGGATTCTTGGCTATCTAAGCTGGGTTTTAGAGGATGAGAAGGAATTTTTCAGTGAGGAAGGACATTCCAGGTAGAGAGACCTATGCTGACAGTAGCTTTAGTGTTTCAACTAGCACCTTACATATAAGGTGCTATGAATACATCACTGATATTAAACTACAGAATGAAAGGCTGAGAAACCTTGTTGTAAAAAAAAAATGAAACAATTTAATTGTGCAGGAGGCAAGAGGGAACATAGCTAGTCAGATACCTCCACTCTCACATGGTCTTGTTCTAGTATTTCCTATCGCTGTACGTGATAGCATCATCCTTCCAGTTGTAGAAGCCGGAGATCTGGGAGGCATCCATGACACATCCTTCTCCCAGACCCTCGTGTCCAGTCCATCATCAGGTATTGCCAGTTTTGTCTGACCATCTCAATATCCATCACTTAATTCAAGATATAGTTACCTCTTTCCTGGGGTACAGCTGTATGTACTTTCCAATCTACTTGGATTTCTTGCCATCTTGCTTTCTCACTGCAGGCAGGATGCTCTCAGAGTGGTAATCTGATCATGTCCACCCACCTGACATCCCTTCTGCAACCCACACCCCTGTCTTAAAGTAGTCCCGTGGTTTTCTGATACCTTCTCTCATTTTTTCATGCCCACCTGCCCTTTGTTCTCAGGACTGAGCAGAAGTCTTTTACTCACCATGATTTCTCTTGCCCCTGATTTTGTTGTTGCCTGGGCTGTCTTCCTTGTTTAGTTAGCACCGTGGTCAGAACTCAGCTCAAGTGTCACTTCACTGGGAAAACTTCCCTGACTCCCATGCCCAGTTATATTCTATTATACAGTGGTCCCCAACCTTTTTGGCATCAGAAAATGGTGCTCCTATGAGAAGCTAATGCCTGATGGTCTGAGGTGGAGCTGAGATGCTGAGAAGCAGCTTCAAATACAGAGAAAGCTTCACTCACTAGCCTGGCGCTCATCTTCTGCTGTGTGGCCCAGTTCCTAACAGGCTACAGACTGGTACCTGTCTGCAGCCCTGGGACTGGGACCACTGCTGCACTCCTACTTAACACCATGCATGTCTCCTTCATAACACATATTACAGTTGTAATTTTACATCTCTTTGATTGATGCGCTTTTCTCCATTAGTATTAAGATATATGGGTAGAAGCTAGGTTGGATGTTACTCATCATCTAGCCCTACTGTACATAACAAATACAGAAAAGAGTGAATGAGTGAGGCTAGGAGTTAGGCTAGGAGTGAGGCTAGGATAAGGATAAGTAGAAACTGAAGATGAGGGTCAACAGTGGCCAAGTCATGGCAGGCCTCGTGGCCATTTAAAGGGATTTGGATCTAATCCAGTGAGAGCCTCTGGAAGATGCCTAAACGATAGATGAGATGGAGAGAAAGGCATTAGAGACATGATTCTGGAGCTCTGGGGAAAGTGACATGAGGTGAAGAATACTGAGACAGGGTCTCTGAGATAGGTTGCTTCCATCAGTGACTTCTTTCTATTCTAATCTTATTCTGATCAAATCTGACTGCTAACACCATTTGGACTTTTTTTCTATGGTAAGTTCAAGAGACTTTGTGGTTAATCTCTCTCTCTCTCTCTCTCTCTCTCTCTCTCTCTCTCTCTCTCTCTCTCTCTCTTTCTTTCTCTCTCTCTCTCTGTTACTGCCATGTAAAAACCACTATGGATTTTCATCACTTTTTGAGAATAAATGAGAGTAGTCTGACGTGATACTCACTTTGGAGCATCCTGGAGGCTTTCTCAAAAACTTAGATAGTCATGTTTCAGACTAGTAGAAACTGAAGTTGACAAAGCCATGAGCTGGAAAAGCATGTCAATCATGTTTAGACATCATGGGCCAAGAAATCAGAGTGGCTTCAGATATGAACCAACTTACTATCATTCCTATCTTGCCCCTATTTCTCCCTGAATCAAGCTCTCATTTTTATTTTATGACCCTGATCCCATCTTTCAGAGATTTCTCTCTTAAGGACTTGCCTCTAGCCCTTTCTCCTTTAGAGCAATTTATTCACTGGCCTCCCTGCTCCCCTTGTGGGTCAGGAGTAAGGGATAGAACTGGACTCTTCCCTTCAGCTCTTGCCTCTTCAACTCTTGTAAGCAGCTGACATCATGGAAAGTAGAAGATTTATAGTTAGTTCCACCACTTTCTAGGTAGGTTACATGTCTGTGCCTCCATATCTCCTTTCTGTAAAATGGAGATAATAATATCTACTTTATAGAGTTTCCGTGAGAATCAAACTTGTTAATCCATGTAATAGCATAGTATCTGGCTTGTAGAAAACAATCAATGAATTTACTTGTTAGTATCATTCTTGCTATTCTTGTCATCATCATCATCATCATCATCATCATCAACATCATCATCATTTAGATCCGCAACAACCCTGTAAACTTGTTACAATTGTGCTCATTTCACAGATGAGGAAACTATGCCAACGTTCTTGAAGGAAAATAAAAGGCCAAAAGGATAAGGTTAGGATCATAAGAGATTGGGGACTTCTTTTAAAAACAGGATAGAGACAAAACTGGGATGTGTGTGACTTGAGATAAAGTCAGATAGGCCCAGTTCACTGTGCCATCCAGAGGTGGGGGTCCAGGGGTGTTATGCTGGAAGGAACAGCAGTAGGGCTGACTGTCAGGTAGGAGATGACTGTTTCCACAGAGAATTTCCCTTTTGGTCTTGGAATGATTTAGTGTTGGGTTTAATTCTGTGAGACTCTGGAGTTAAAAATATGTTAAACTTTGAAGATTTGGGTAGGTGAATGTTTCTCCTACCCCCAAGGTGGTTTGTGGGTTCATAACAACCTATACAATTGTCGCTCTTTCAGGATAAATATTGAAAATATTGGCTTGTCACTTTTTTTTTTTTAATCAAGTATCTTTCCCTCTGATAGTCAGGTGACTTATTTGGTAAGCACATGGAAGTTCTCAGATTAAACTTTGTATTGCTTTTCTCTTCTCTGCCCATTCTCTTTCTTCCAAGTACTTAAGCTCAGCTAGCAAAGCATGGTCCAGCTACACATTAAATCAAAAGCCACTACCAGGAATTCTCAAAGAAATCAATACAAGATTTTTTTTTTCATTATAGAGAGAGCTTAAAAAGAGACAGAACAACTTATAATAAAAGGCATGTTCTTGTAAAATCCTTTTCTATCTCCTATTCACACCTATTTTCTCTGAGGTGTTGTTGATTTCCTCTCGGTCATCTGCCTGTCCTATAAGGTCACCTATTCAAATGAATAGGAAAGGGAAAGTGGTAAGTAAATTGAACTTGCTTGGAAAAATGAGGTGAGAAAAAAAAAATAATGAAAGAACAAAACAAGAAATTTATTTTTCTTTGCAAAGGAAATAGGAAAAAAATAGTGTGGATGGGGGCTTGTTTCAACAACCTCCAATAATTATGAGGGAGCGTTATGGAAATTGTTTGGCACAGGCCTCGCCATGGTTAGTGTGAGCCAGCACAGTCTCTCAAAGTTCTTTTTGTCTTGTGTGTGCTAAGGGCTGTGTGGTAGGGAGGCCTAGCTAATTACTCTTTCCAAAGCTCCTATGACTGAATGCATCAAGAAGCTAAGTGAGTGTTTCTTGGGCTTACCTCCTATGAGATTTGGAGATTAAGAGACTGAGGAGGCTGAAAAAAAATCGTGCTCAGTTTGAACCTCCTGGAAGAGTCATGACATTTAGTAGAAAAACAGTAAAGTCTCCTGAAGACCCTGTCAGTGAACTTATGCTAATACCATATTATATAATGTAGAGGAAAATTCTACATGGGGGCAGGGAACCCAGCTGCAAGTGATCAGCAACTCAGCTGTTTGTGCACTTGCTTTGTTTATAAGAGGAACCGACAAAAGCAATAAGGAGAAAAGCAAGCAAGATTTTGAAGTTAGATTTTGGACACTAACGTTTTTCTCTTCAATGACTGTACCACGGGTTATTCCAAAATTGCTCTTGTAAGAATGTTGAAGTGTAAAGAATCCCTTCTGGACATTTATTTATTTTTCAGTGTCTTTGCCTTCCTTTACTTCCTCACCAATAATCTAGCTGCTATAAAAATCTTAACAACCATGCAGACCCAACTTGTATTTAGATGGTCAAACCTCGACATAGTTCTCACTACTTCCTGCTTCATCACCTATTGCCCAGTCTCTTCCTCATCCCTGTTATGAAATATGAAGGGTCTTCGATATTACTCTTCTTATAAGCTAACAAGTTATTCTGCTACACTTTCATGGATATGTTGCTGTTGAAGATGTGAGTCTCTTGGATCAGAGACAATGGATATTATTACTCAAAGAACAACATGTGGCATGAGCCTCATGTTTGCATCTGTCCCTCTTGTTCTGTAAGTCCCATATGGGTAATACAGGCAGTCCAGGTGGGTGCTGTGCACACAGTGGGTTTTGTCACAACTGAGGAACCCAAGATAAGAAAACCCAAATCCTTCCATGAGAGTTTAAGCAGACTTGTCCAACTTTTGCCCCCAAAGGAGCCGTTATCTTTTTTATTCTAGACAGCAAATAAATCTATCCTCTTCCCTGGAGGGAGATTATCTTTTAAGGTTGTTTGTTATGCAACATCCTTGAAAAGATACAAAAGTTAACAATGCCTTTGCTCAGATGATGTGAAGACACATGAGAGACCCGTGTAGAATTGCCTTCTGACAGTTCCTGTTACAGGCACCAGAATTATTATTACAGACTTTTCTGCTTTCTTGTCAAGCTTCTACTCTTCCCTAATCATCAGAAGATCTTGCCTTTTACTGACTTAATGCAAAACGTCTCACTCACGTAATCTTCACTTTTGTCTGGGTCCGTAGATACATGCTTCACCTTATCTCCATTCCTTGATGGGGTGGTGTGAGTCTTCAGTTTTTTCAGGATACCTGTTGTGTACAAGGCTATGTGCAGTTCCTGAGATAAGGAGAGAAATAAACCTCAGCCCTTGTTCTGGAGAAGATAAGGAGGATGATAAGTACACAATTGGATCATTTTCTAATTTAGGCTGGGGGCAAAGAAGGCTTCTTGAAAATGCCCAAGTCAAATCTTAAAGAATGAATGTTGAATAGGTTAAAGAGAAGAAGAGATAAGAAAAAGGTAGAAGGAGCAGCTTGAAGAAAGCAAGGTAAAAAATAGCATAGTGCATGGAGATTGATGGTGGGGGAGCAGTACCATAAGCAGTTTAAATGTTGCTAAAGCATAAGCTGTGAGGTTGCACATGAAGGGAGAGCTTCCTGAAGGCTAGATTGAAGGACCTTGAGCCATGGGTCATGATATGGGCAGACTTTGGTTTTGACTAGATTGACCTGGCAACAGCAAAGAGCAAGGAAGAAGGAAGGAGAACAAGAGATGCTACAAGCACAGATCTAAGCATAAAATGATGTAGCTTTAAGCTAGGGCAGTTGAGAGTAAAGATGAAGAAGAGATAAAATTAGCAGTACACGATGACAGATTGGGATACAGAATATAGGAGGAGAGGAGGCCAATAGGGTGATGCTGATGATTCTAGATTGGGTACCTGGGTTGAGGGGGTTCCTGTAACTAAGTCAGAGGATACAGGAAGAACAGCAGGTTAACGTGGGGAAAAAGGATTTTAGGGATGCTGAATTGGGGGAACTTGTGATGCCATCCAGAAGGAGGTGTCCACCAGAAGATTTGGACACCTGAGTTTTAATTCTAGGAGAGGTTGGGAATGAGATATAGATTTGGGAGTCATTGGCATATGGATGATTTCTCCAAATAGGACTGATTGAAAATGAACTAAACAATGCGCCAGAGAAGGACAGAAGAGAGCTTGTGGAAAGGCCTGAGAAGTGGTAAGAGAGTAAGCAGAGGACAGAGAGTTGGGGATCTTGGAAGCAGAGGGTCTCTCATGTGTTTTTTCCCCTCACCGAGGATGGGATTGCAAGGTGGGGGAGTAGAACTAAGCTATAATCATGCATTGGTGAATTGCTCAATCTTTCCAGTTATTCAAAGCAAAAAAATAATAATAATTTAGCAAAGTCTTGAATAGTTTGGAAACCACTAGTCCTGGACTAGTAGCTGCAAACCTGAGAGCTAAGCCCTACTCTGCTCAAACCTGCTGTGTGACTTGGTTAGGGTGCGCTCCTCTCCATCCTGGATTTCCTCATCGTTTAACTGAAAGGACTGCATGTGTAGCTCCTAAGGGCCTGCAGGGAAACGGGCTCTTCCTAATGGTGGGAAAGCGGGAGGCAGAGTTCATGTTGCAACATCTGGAAAATGGCTGTTTTCTCTTGAAGATGGTTATGTGTCCTTGCTGACACTGAATTTGGTTCAGGAATGAGGGAGAGTGGATGCTACCCTTTTATATATCCCTTCTGCCTACCGACCTTTTCCCTGGAAAGCACTAATCTGTTTCCCATCTCTGTAATTTTGTCATTTCGAGAATGTTATATAAATGAAATCATATAGCTTACAACCTCTTGAGACTGGACTTTTTTTGTTCAGTGGAATGCCTTTGAGATCCATCCAAATTGTGTCTATCAAGAGTATATCAACATTCACATTTCCTTAAACAGACACACATGGTTTGTATAAAAGGAAAATAAAAGGACAATATTGAAGCTAGAACTGAGGTACCATTCTAGTGAGGCTGGTCACCAGTTAGAACCACAGCTTCATCTAGGAGCCTTTATTCTTCTTTTCTTTGACTCAGTAGCTAACCTTAAAGACCTCCAGCTAGTTCTTCGCTTCTCTGAGGTTTAATTTCCTCTTAGTATATAATGAAAATAACAATGCTTTCTTTACAAATGATGCTGAGAAAATGCAATTAAACGCTAGAACATATGTGAAAATCTCTGGCACATAGCATGATCAAGACATGTTTTCTTTCTTCCTTTCTCTTTCCCCATCCTCCTTCCCTCCCTTTTATTTCCTTCTCCTTTCTTTCTCTTCATTCCTTTCTTCTCCCTTTTTACTCGTGCTTCATGCCACCTGGCCAGTGAGTGTGGTGAGTATGGTGAGTGTGGGCCATTTGTTCCACTATGTTGGTTGCTATTCTAACTATAGCTAGACTGGTTGAATAGGAGGCTGACTGCCCTGTGCCCAGCTGGTCCTGGAGAACTCCTCTTCCTCCACCATATTCCATTGTGCTAGATGATGTTATAATAAAGATTATTAAATAATGAAGTCTGTTTCCTCTATTTAAATTTATTGCACTAACAGTGTAACTTTTCACAAGTGGTGAGCCGCCTTTTCGTGTTTTCATGAATGGAAGGTGGTCTGTGTTGGTTCATTAGCATGAGTGGGTACCTCTAATGAGCACCTCTAATGAGCCACCGAGGCCTCTCAGGTCTTGTCTAATTTGGATGTGGCCATTAACGAGATACAGAAAAGCAGAGAAGCAAGATCATAGATTGTTGGAGAGACTCTGTAAAGTTCTTGGGCTGAGCTCAGATAAATGCACACAGATGAGAGTGGGCCAACGGTGACAGTTATTCTCCAGGTAGAATCCACCCTGCACCAGGGATAGCTCTGTAGAAAGACCCCAAATAAATGGGGCAAGGGAAAGGAATTTTTTTAAATGATACTGGAGTTTCTTCTAGAGCTGATTATTCCTTTTCTTTCTCCCTTATTGGACAAGTATTCATCCAGTTAATTTAGAGCAAATCCTCTCTTCCCATCCACAGTAGTAACTATGGGCCACATGGATGACTCAGGAGCCCCTGAAGCTGCAGCCTGGGGGCATCGCCTGTGGTGTCTTAATTGTCATCAGACAACCAGTGACCCTGTCAGGTTTGATACATGTCAAACCAGGATGGAAGCCAAGGAAGTATCCAGTGTAACCCCAGCCTTGCGGGATACCTCATGAAAGGAAGAAGTTTTTTGTTAAAATATATATATTGATTTTACATTAGAAATAAAAATGCCGCTTTGGAATTGTATTGGCTCAGGAACAGAGACCACTGGAAGAAGAACTTCAAACAGCTGCTGGCCTTTGCTAATATATATTTAATTTTTCTTCAAGGGCTATTTGTCCCAGTGGTCATTTTTATCCTGTAATTCTTTCCTTTGGGTTCTTTTAGTGGAAGTCATGAGAGTAATAGTATTTAGAGCAGGAGTTAGCCTGGAGGACTAAGTCAGCCTTTGCCAAATTCCCCCAGATGTTTGTGGCACCTGCCCAGGGCTCATCAACTCAAGCTGCTTTGGAGACTAATGTGACCACAGTAAACTCACGCACACCAATCTCTTCCTTTTCTGTCTCCAGCAAGGATTGAAAATAGTTCACCATGCAGAGAAGACACTGTCCAGCTTCTGTAAGTGGCAGAAGAGCATCAATCCCAAGAGTGACCTCAACCCTGCCCATCATGATGTGGCCGTCCTTCTCACCAGGTACTATGGGGGAAGCCAGGGGCTGCAAAGCAGGGAAGACTGACAGGAGGAAGGGTTGCCAGGTATTCAAAATCATGGCTATCTACCCTGTGCTGCTCTTGGTCATTTTTAAGGGTAGCTTCTATAATCTAGACAATTCTTGACCTCTATGCCAGTAAAGGGCCAGTTAGCAAACTTGCTAAATGGGACAAAAGTTGCTGCATTAATATACTGCATCTGCTGGCAAAATGCAGGCTTCTTTCCTATCCCAGTGATGATGTCATGTCTAGGGCCGGCTTCTCCATGCAGTTTTATAAAGCATGTTTGCAGACCCCCATTAAAGACTCTGGATACTTTTAACCATGGGATTTTTGACCCTTTATTTTATTTTATTTTATATTTTATTTTTTAAATTTCCTCCAGTTTAGAAACATACAACTATTTCTACAGATATCAGTCCTCCTTGTAACCCATCTCTGACTGATGTTGAGGACAGAATACGGGGAGCAGGTCCTCCCCTGAGCAGGCAGAGTGGTTCACTTACACCTGTCTCACTTCTTTTACCCTCATGAATATACCATTTTGTTCTAACCACAGAAAAGCCCCATGGGTGCTGATTAGAATCATCTAAACTCCTACGACTCAGCTGTGAAAAGCTAGCGAACTTCTCTGAAACCCAGGCTCTTGGAAGGCTATGTTTGCTCACTGATTCAATAAATATTTATTGAGCAACTACTGCATACCAAACACTATTTAAATCAAGGCAAATGAAGGTCTTACATTCATGGGAAGAAGTAAATTCTCATGGGCACTCCCGTGATGATTCAGGGACATCCAGAAATCCAGGGATGTACAGCCACAGAGAGCCTCGCACACTGGAAGGCCCTGGGTGTATGCATCGTCCGTGCAGAGGACGGCTGCCCCCAAACATGTTGGCCTGTCATCTCTCCCTTTGACAAGATTGTCCCAGTGCATAGATGCTTATAATGGATGATAGTCAGCCCATATCCCATCCACATGTCTGCCTTACCCTGACCAAAAAAAACTTCAACCATGAGCATCACTTTTTTAAGTGGAAGTACCAAAACTTTGGTTAAATGCAGACATGGTCCAAAAGAAGTCCGTAGCATAAGCCTACCACCTTAGATTCATTAGGACCTATGGGACCTTGGGTTAATCAGTGAGTGGTTCCCCTGGGGAATAGGTTAGTGGGGCTGTAGAAGCTAAGCCCGGGGGCTCTGGTGGGGCCGGCGGGCAGCCAGGGAACACTGTGGGCCTCAGCAGAACCCAGGAGAGGACTGGAATCCAGGCAGGACATTTCTACAGGCAAGAACCCTGGGTTCCAGGACCAGCATTGGCCTCCTGGAAGCTGTGACTCAGCTCTGTCTCTTTTCTACCCCTGAAAGCAGTAAGAGTTCTTTCATTCTCATATGAAGAAATGAATGAGTTCATGATAGCTGGTATTTGTGGAGTGTTTGACATGGGCCAAGCACTGTGCTGCATCTGCTAAAACAGTCATCATTCCATTTAATTCCACAGGAACACAAGTACTTGACTACTGTCAATCATCCCTATTTTACAGATGGGGAACCTGAGGCTTGGTTATGTCACTTTCCTCAAATTCATTGCCATAACCAGGTAAAGATGAGATTTAAATCCAGGTGGTTTGACCCCAGTAGCCATGCTCTTAACTATTACCCAATAAGAATAGAAGGGATTCACTCTTCTTTTTTTCTTGTTATGATTTTTTCTTCCTAGAACATGGGTCTGGTTTCAGTGTATGATGAACCTCACCAGCTCCTAGGCAGTGGAGAGTATTGCAATTTCTGAAGCAGGATTTCTTAACCTGAGCCCATTGACGTTTTAGATCGGATAATTCTTTGTCGTGAGGGGCTGCCCTGTACATCATAGTATATTTAACGGCATCTCTGGCCTCTATCCATGAGATGCCAGTAGCACCTTACTCTAAGTCATGACAACCAAAACTGTCCCCAGACATTACCAAATGTCCCCTAAAAGTGGGTGGGAAGTAAAACCACGCCCTGTGGAGAAACTCTGGT
Organism: Macroglossus sobrinus; assembly: GCA_004027375.1. NCBI lineage: Eukaryota > Metazoa > Chordata > Mammalia > Chiroptera > Pteropodidae > Macroglossus > Macroglossus sobrinus. The sequence goes on from PVKZ01001107.1 coordinate 210,419, forward strand.
CTGAAGAAATAGGTAGGATCTGGAAGGGAGGGAGGTGAAAGACTGAGCTTGTCTCTGAGAACTGTGCTGAGGTTCACTTTAACAGAGTTCTCTATAGAACTTCTTTCAGTAGAGAGTGGCTTTGGCCAGGAACGCCCCATGAAATGGGGTTAGTGACTGCATACCAAGGCATGTTTTCTCTTACGATGTCCCCAGTACATGGGGGAGGTAGAGCTAATGCCCTTTTGGGAGCTTAAGGCCCTTACCTGAAAAAAACATATTCCTACAGTTCTTTTGTCACCCTCTTTTACACTCCTTAGCACCAGATACTTAGTAAGCACTCAATAAACAGTCATTTAACAGACCAAACTTCACAGTATCAAAATGGGAAGGTTGGCAAATTAGCAGTGAGACCATTAATCCCTTCCCAGCAGCTCCATACGGACCTAGACTTTTTGAATAAAATAGTATTAGTAACAAGCACATCTTGCAGTAGAGGTGGAAAGTATTTGGTCAGCCCTACAGACCCAGAAATTCTTGAGAATGATCAGACTGTATGAGCCAACCTAGCTGTCCAACACGGAACTATCCAGCCATGCCGCCACTGGAGTGAGTTGGGATGCATGTCTGTGTCACAGGTTCTGGGAGGGGAGCTGCCCTCTTTTGTCCCATTGTTCCAGCTGTTGCCACCTGGAGAATTGAGAATGTGCAGGAGTTTTCAAAGCCTGGATCTTTTCCATGGTCCAAATAGACACAAAAAGCAGATGATTTGTTATCAGAAATGGAGCTTACTCAAAACCTATGAGCTGAAGGTCTGTAGCTAACTAAAAATCAGAACCTTGTTGGCATTTGGGCTAGACACTCTTGACAAGGACCTCTTCTTGAACTGCAGAAAACCAAATGACTAATTAATAGACAGCTCTTTCAAAGCCCTTGACAGTGATTGAAACAGTCCCTACCAGGATATGGGAGCACACTTTTGTATTTAAAGGCTGTCACTAGTATTTTGTGAGATCCTGGAATCTTTCTTTTTCCAGGGTAGGGAAATAATGTCCAGGTGAAAAGAGGGAAAATGGCTTACTCTCTCTTTTTCTCTCTCTCTTGCTCACTCTCTCACTTGCTCGCTCACTCTCTATGTGAATTTGTGTGTTTATCCTCTCCCGTATGCAATATTGTTAGGGTAGTGGAGCTGGAGAGAAAATTGGTTTGATCTCTGGATGGGTTGATAGGATCACTTGCCTTTTTCACGGATGATAAAAAGTTTTTAGATGAGTTTTGAGCACGGACTTCAGAAAAAAAAAAGAATTTCACATTTGAAAAACCTCAGCTACTGCTTGTTGTCCCTTTCCTACTTAAAAGTTCATATTAACTTCAATTTTCAGCTACATCCTTCTTGTTTTGAGCAAATAATATAATTTGGCCACCTGAGATTAGGAACAAAAGCAACTCAAAATAAAACATTTGCTATATTTTTCACATTTCTTAGATGTTAGTGAGAGTCAGTGATAAAGAGGTGAAATCAGAATAATCTTAATTCAAAATTGCTCCCTTCACTCACATGGACTTTAAAAAATTATTTTAATCATGCTTTGTAGACCATATTGAATGAGGATTCATACCTAGGTTTGTTTTCTTTTCCTGGAGGGTTTTTGCAGGTGTTTTTTGGCCACCTATACATCTCTGCTCTCTGCTTTCAGAAAAGACATCTGTGCTGGTGTCAACCGGCCCTGTGAGACCCTGGGTCTCTCTCACTTGTCAGGAATGTGCCAGCCTCACCGAAGCTGTAACATCAATGAAGACTCGGGCCTTCCTCTGGCTTTCACCATTGCCCACGAACTCGGACACAGGTAAAGGGCCAAGGCAACTGAGATCTCTCCATGTTCACGTATCGCAATCAGGCAGATGAGGGAACGGAAAACACCTTAAACAGGGCGTCAGGGGAGTCAGATTGCACTGTGGGTTGGGACTCGCCCTCCTGAATCTCTGCTTCCTCGTCTGTAAAGTGGAGATGATTACACACTTTAAAGATTACAGTGTCTTCTCTGCTCTGACCACATGTACCATCTGTATCACAGAATCAGAGGCCACTGCAATTCTCTGAATTAGAATGAGGTGGGCAGAAGCGAGGAGATAAGCTTTAACTCAGTTAATTCAGGAGTAACAATCCTGATTGTCTTATGAAATAATAATGAGATTACTAAAGAGTCACAAACCTTACCATTTTTTGCCCTAACTTTATGCCAGACACTTTGCATTGTGTCATTGAATCCTCTCAACAACCTTATGAAGTAGATACTATTGTTAGCCCCATTTTACTTGTGTGTGTGTGTGTGTGTGTGTGTGAGAGAGAGAGAGAAAGAGAGAGAGAGAGAGAGAGAGAGAGAAAGAATAAGAGAGAGAGAGAGAGAGAGAGAGAGAGAGAGAGAGAGAGAGAGACAGAGAGACAGAGAGACAGAGAGAGAGACAGAGAGAGAGAGAGAACTGAATGAATAAGACGTTGAAAACTGCTATAAACTTGGAAAGACTATCAAGCAAATGCCAGTTAGGAGGTCTACGTCGTCACAGAAATATGTGAATATGATTAGCTGAATTCACTGAAGGCAGGTTTCAGAACGTTTGATGAAGGGATAAGGAGGATTCTGTATCCTCCAGGTATCAGAGGTTCCCCTGGAGAAAAGAGCTTAGCTTATGTGTAACTTAATGTGTTGGTCTCTTTACAAACCATGCATAAAGCGTTTCACACTAATTAGAGACTCAGAGTGGGGAGCCACGTAAATGACTCAGCTATGCTCCCTCCTTGTCATGTAGCTGTCAGCCTGGATCTCCGCCCTGTAAAGAAGGAAGCAGGACACTGGAGTGTATTCCATGTGTACAGCCAGAAGAGGGGTGGGTCTGGAAAGGACCCTGGAGACTGGATTATTCCAGGCCTGGCCTCTCTGGGCTGGGCTTTCTCATCATTTTTCTCATGTAATATTGGAGCTTTTCAAAATGTTTTTACCTGCAGTATAAAACCAGAGTATCAGCTTGGGAGTTGAGAGAAGTGAGTGTTTATTCTGGCTTTTTCATCAACCAATATTATGACCTTAGATAATTTCTGTTACCTCTCTACACCTGTTTCTTCATCTGTGAAATGAGTACATTGAATTAGGCAGTTTCTTAGGCACTGTGATTTCTTTGATTCCTACCAAAAAGCCTTGGGAGATAAATGTGATATATTCTATTATCTTTGTCGTTGCATGCCACTGCGTCAGCTCCAACTCCTGGTGACTGACTGAATGAGCGATGTCCACAATGTCCTGTCCTCAGCCGTCCTGCTCAGCTCCGTAGATTTATGCCTATGGCTTCCTTTTAGGGTCATCCCACCTCATATCTAGTCTTCCTCTTTTTCTCTTCCCTTCTGTTTTTTCCCGCATAAACGACTTTTCCTAAGAATCTTGCCTTCTCATGATGTAGCTAAAGTCAGACAGCTTCAGTTTTGTCATCCAAATCTAGAATTATCTTAAAATAATAAGTTTATTTTTTTAAAAAAGGGACATTGAGCCATGTACAAGTGACCTAAATAACTATCTTTAAGTGGCAAAAAAAAAAAAAAAGTTGAGTCACTGATAAGAAACAGAAAGTTGAAAGAATACACATAAGCTTGCATTTGAATGATAGAAAAATTATTTAATAGGACACAAAGCCAAAAGAGAGAAAACTTTATAAGCTTCTGAGATATTTAGTTCTTTCTTTAGCTGTATAGTTCTAATTAGCTGTGGACCAAACTGAGAAACACTGAACAGATCAATGAAATGGCCTGTGGCAGCCCCCCAAAAAATATATATATAATAAGCCAATATCCCAAGAAGACACTCATTATAATTTAATAACAAAGATACCCCATTGCTTCTTCAAAACTTGCTTTATCTCTCATTGTATATGATACAAAATAGAAAGCAAATTTAACTAACCTGTGTTGTGACCTAAGAGAATAATTTCACTTTGATTATGAGAGAAAACTTTTTAAAAATCCACTTGTGAGGGCCCTGGATTATATCAGGTATCCATGGCTCAGTCTCACACCAGCTTTATTAGGTCCTAAGTGAGTTACCAGAAATGAAGGTAGAGTTCTTGTATCCTTTCCTTTCAAGTAATGAAAATATCATGGTGAATACGTAAAAGGCAGTGTCCATCAGTATTCCACCGCCCTCTTCTTCTGAATTGTAAATTTCACTTACAGAGCCTTGCTCATTTGCATATGCAAAATTGTTATCATCTGAATGAGTCAGGAAGTTGACATTCACACTTTCATGGTTCTCATTCTCTGGCTCCACTCATCTGTAAAACGAATAATAAAAGGCAAAGAATAGATATATCCCACCAAGTGATACTCTAAAAACTGGGCAATTGCCTTGCTATCTCGGGTCTGCAATTTGGCAAATGAACCTAAAAGGAGTTAAAACACAAAGATAAAGTAAAGCTCATGCAACAGCCCCAGTAAGTTCTTTCAGACTGTAGAGAGCTCCTTGCTTTACACTGCTCTCCAGGTGCCACCCACCTACTGGGCAGTGACTTCCTGGAAACAAAACTTCAGTCCCGCTGGCCACATGTGCTTTCCTTGTCCTTTTCCCCTGTGACAGGAGTGCACCACCCACCTAGAGAAAGTAGACCAGTCCAGAGGGACATTTGTTTGGTAGCACCCAATTGCTCTTATTAGACGTGATTACAGAGGGCTGATAAAGCTGGAGGGGAAAACACTTTAAGCGAATGTAAAACTTTAGATGGAACAAAATGAGCTTTTGGAGAATTGATGTATTTCGAATGTAGGTTTGAAACCACCCAGTATATATGATCCAGTCATATGACTTATTATACTGGAATAGCCAATGCTAGAAAAACCATTATTTGTGCACCTTTTTAGAAAGGTGTTTGTAGTTTAGGATTCTTACTAATTATGGAGCAGGTGACTTGTGGAATACTTCAAGAGCTGAGTAAGATTGGATTTTCAACTGCCTGCTCAGAAAGAAGTTTTCATTGAATCACATTCTTTGTGGGTGAGTGGAAAGGGCTTTGAAAATGAATAATCTCACTCCTTTGTGAGTTTTGTATTCGAATGAAGTGTAAATCAATAACATCATAATGCATTAAAAATACAAGAAAATCTCTAAACCCCCTCAGGACTATTCTCTGCAAGAGTTGCTGATGTTGATCAGGAGATTTTATTAAAGTTGCATGTGTACTTGCATGTCAGAGGATTGAATTTCACTAGCAGAGTGAAAGGTCCTAATTTCCTCTGTTCGCATTTAAATTTTCGAGCCAACATCTCTAGGTCGTAAGTACTCAATAAGCAGACCCCAGTGCAGAGAGTCTTGTTGAGATCTCAGAAGGCTTCTCGGGGTGATCCTGAGGACTAGACTTATAAACAGACACTCCTGAGTTTGCTTCGTTCCCAGGTACCGTGTTGCCATGGTGGACGGGTAGGCTCTTACAGCCTTTCAGGGCTGCTTCACTTGTTCAGCCCTGATGGTGGGAGGTCAGGAAGCAGAAGTGAGATACAGGTGAGAGCCCCAAAATAGGAGCACAGAGATCTTCAGAAGACCTAGTTAGTCCCTAACGAGCTGTGTGACTTCTGACAAATCTCATCTAGCAGAGGAAAATTAGCTAGACAATGATTAAAACAGCAATAATTTTTTTTTTCTTAACTTAGGAAGCCATTGTTATATGCTAGGCACCTGGCTAAGTGGTTTTCAAACTTTATTCCATTCAAATCTCATCCTACACGATGATGACTACTCCATTTTCTAAAAGAAGAAATTGAAGCTTAGCAAGTTTCAGTAACACAAATCATTAAGTGGCTCAGCTGGAATTCCAATCCAGACCATCTGTCTGTGGGAATCCTGCTCTTAACCACTGAATTATGGGGTCTCCCTGAGGTCTGTGATGTTGGAGGACTCTTACAGTAATACTAGAAAGAAATCCATCCACTTTGTTTAAGTGGCCTTAAACAAAGTCTCCCATAGGCTTGCCCTTTTGTGCTTTCTCTTAAATTATTATGAAAAGGGAGAAGAGGTTGCTCTTTTGTGCTGTGGTTACTGCAGCAAGAGGAAGAATATAACTTGAGGTAAGATTTACCCTTTTCTCTCTAGACTCAGAAAGCCAAGCTGGGAGCTCCTAGCTTTCTGCCAAACAGAACTTTTTGAATTAGCCCCACGGCTCCCACAGGGAGCATATTTGAGGCAAAGCCATGCCTCAAATGTTCCCTGTGCTTATTAGTTGAAAATTAGCTATTCCCCCTCCAATTCCAGATTCCCACTTTGTAAACAGATGCGTCCTATACAAAAGTGGCTCTTTGTGGATATTTTCACCTTGAAGAGACTAAGGTTTTCTCCCCGTCGCATGCCACCTCCTTGATGTTCTTGTGCTGTGTGCCTTCCTACAGCTTCGGCATCCAGCACGATGGGAAGGAGAATGACTGTGAGCCCGTGGGCAGGCACCCGTACATCATGTCGCGCCAGCTTCAGTACAACCCCACCCCGCTGACCTGGTCCAAGTGCAGCAAGGAGTATGTCACCCGCTTCCTGGAGTAAGTGGTCTCAGGGCAGGCTCACTGGGCTCTCTTTAAGCTGGAAGTGACTTAGAGTTTTACTTGAGACCTGGAGAAGTCTCAATTCCTCTCACAGGTCACGGTACCAGGGTGGCATCTAAAGGGGTGGATGTCACTTCTGCTTTCTAACCCTGAGATCTCGGTGAGTTCTGCCCTCCAGCCACAGCCGGGTAAACACCCTGTCCCCCTACTTGCTGCTGTCTCAAGGTGGCTCTTGATGAGTTGAGTGGGTGTTAGGTCCTTAGGGACCTGCAGGAACAACCAGGATATATCAGAAGTGGTCACCGAAACCCCACCAGGGGTAAGATGATGATTTTCTAATTTTACCACTGATTTCCTAGATCACACCTGAACTGATGGTGTGAGCTGGGGTTTATATTTTCTTTTAGGCAACAACCACTGTGGGCCTGGAGGATTCTCTGCCTTGTAACAATAAAGTTGTCTTAAAGGACAAAGAGTAAACTAGAGGGATGGAAGTTTCTGTTGAGTGAAAGACTAAAGATGAAGGAAATCATAGACATCTGCTCTCATTTCTATTAACTTCTTTTCAGCCGAGGATGGGGCTACTGTCTTGATGACATTCCTCAGAAGAAAGGCTTGAAGTCCAAGGTCATTGCTCCTGGAGTGATCTATGATGTTCACCACCAATGCCAGCTGCAGTATGGCCCCAATGCCACCTTCTGCCAGGAAGTAGAAGTAAGCCTTGGTATCTTGGTGCCTCTTGTGGGTATGTGCAGGACTTGAAGTCTCCAGCATGCTGGAGGAAGGGCCAAGGAAATATTTGGAAATTTGAAGATCCACAGAAATGGAAATTCTGTTCATGGCAAGGTGTCTATAAGGCAGAAGGATTGATGTTGAGGTCATTTATATTCCTCAACCCTGCCTCCTCAGTGTTCTGTGGAGTCAGCAATCCTTTGCAATGAATGGTGGTAAAAAAAAATTCTATAGTGATTTTCAAGAATCACAGCAATTGAAACCTACGAACTCCATAGCAAAAAACTTAACCCCTAAAATTGCCCCCTTTCCTGAATTTCTCATCCAGTTGAAGAGCATCACCAGATCCCAAGGTAGGACCAAGGTTCATCCCCAGTCCATCCTTCTCCTTTGTTCTCAGCATCCAAATGATAAGGCAGGCCCTGACATTAACCTCCTAAAGAGTTTGTGGCTCTCTCATGTCCTTTTCATTCCCAGTGGTGGTCTCTCATCATCTCTCCTTGCTATTGTAATTACCTCCTACCTGATCTCTCCCCCACCCACATTGTTTCTCATGTTATTTCAAAAACACTCATCTAACATGGCTCTACAGTGTCCACCAATCACAGGAGAAAGTCCCAGCTCCTTTTTGCGGCATTTCTGTGTAGTCTGGATCTTGACTATTCTCTGAACTCATGCCCTTTTAGTGCTAAAGTATCATTGTTAACATGTGGTCATGGACAAGCCAATTTCTGTGCTGGGCAATGAAAAAGATGAAAAAGATGAGCACTCCAAAATCAATAAGACAGAATCTCTGTCCTTGAGGAGCTTGTACTCTGGTGGAGGAGGCAAATGGGAAAATTTCAATACAGTGAGATATGGACGAAAAGAGAGATATAGAAAGAACTTTGAGGAGGGAGTAAATAAGTGCTTAGAACAAGCAAAGCGGAACAGAGACGATAAAGTTGGTGCAAACATCCCTAACCTCTCATTTCTAACTGGTTACCGAATTATGCCAATTCTGTCTCTTGAATATCTCTAAAATCTACCTGTTGCTAGAAGACTGCAGCCATCTCCTGACTGGTCTCCTTTCTTAGAGTCTGACAGATAAAACAAGCTGGCTGCTTTGCATAGTAAGTGAAAAAGACGAGGTTTCCTAGATGGAATAGTTTCCATGTCCTTTGATGAGCAGGTGCAACTAATCAGATGCCTTCTATCCAGTTTTTGGATTGGCCTTTTTCTTTGACCATCCTATTTGATTTTATTATCAGTTTTAAGTATACAGTACATTGGTTAGACATTTAGATGGTCTATGAAACAATCCCCATGATTCCTCTGTCTTCCCTCTGGCTCTCCACCCAGCCATTACATTACTGCTGACCGCGTTCCCCATGCCGTGCTGCCGTGCTCCCATCCCTGTGACCATCTATCAACTACCAATTTGTACTTTTTTAACCCTTCACGCCATTCTCCCAGCCCCCCAGCCCCCTCCCCTCTGGTCATCACCAGATTGTCCTCTATGTCTGTGTGTCTGTTTTCAGTTTGTTTGTTCTTATTCTTTAGATTCTGCACATTAGTGAAATCATATGGTATTTATCTTTCTCGGTCTGACTTATGATGGCCAATGTCACCAGTTATTCTGCCTAAGGGCAATGATATTGTGCCACATATATCAAAATTACAGCCCCAACTTTTAGGAAATGGCTTTTATCTCCATTTTTCTTATTGCCCATTGTGGTCTACAGATTATTGTTTATGAATGATGGCAAAGTCCAAATTAAATTTGACCTGAGGCTTCTCAAATGATTACTGTCCATCACTCTAGTTCACTCAGAACGCTGCTGTTCTGAGCAAACAAGAGTGGTGGGCCGTAATCTATAGATATGTGGGTGAGTGTGTGTATTTTACCATCACTGTAGAAATGGCTTTTGTGCAAGTTTTGAAAATGCAAATAAGTGCAATTTCACATTTGTTTTCCAGAATGTTTGCCAAACATTGTGGTGCTCGGTGAAGGGCTTCTGTCGATCAAAGCTTGATGCTGCTGCCGATGGAACACGATGTGGCGAGAAGAAGGTGATGTGTCAGGCTGGGGGAGGGAGGGCCGTGGGCATAGGGCTGGGTCTTGGGAAGAGCTGGGAAGGAGGGCAGGTGTTTCTGGGGGAATGGGCATCTCATAGTCAGTCCAGCCAGAAGGAAGGATTCACTCCCAGTACACCTTTTGAGCTTTCACTGGAAACAGGTAGCTGAGGATAGAGGGCTGAGGCCCAATCCCACACTTCACTTACAAAATTCCTGTTCCATCTTTCCCTGATGGAGTTTGACTGCAAGTTCTATGGAGTTTGCAGTCAGTAATATCTGCTGAGCTTATCAACTTTCATTTAGAGTTTTTTCTCCTCCATTTTAAAGATTGGAAAGAACAAGCCAAGGCCTTTTTTCCAAAGATGACAGTTTGGGGCCACTTACAGTCTTCTTTATTATCATCTGACTTGACCATGTTACTTGAACTTCTGTCCGCCACACGAAGCAGGAAAGCCAGACACTCAAGAGCTCAGAGGTGTTAGACGTTCTCCAGACTTCCTGAGAAGAGGGCGATGTGTCCTGCTCCACAAAACCGACTGGGCTTGTTGTGGGCCTCACACTTAGGCGTTTAGTGGGAATCTTTATACAGCCCGAGCATGGCTTAGCCATCAGTGAGGTGATAGAAATGGATCTAAATACACAGTGACCAGAAGTACTGGGGCAATGAGGACAACAAATAAAACATGTCCAAGGCCTCTGGGAAACATGGCCACTTCTGACAACCAAGATGCATTTTCCTTTGTTTCCCTTTCTGTATGTTCAACCTCCTAAACTGATAGTTGTTGAAGGGTTGCCTTGAAAAGGGAGAGTGTGAATTTTTCTTTTGAGTCTCTTGAAAGGCCAGAACTGGAAACAATAGGTAGAGTTACAAGAAAGCAGAAATTTTCCTTGATATTAGAAAGAACTTAAAATTCTTAACAAGTAGTGCTTTTTGGCAATGAGTAGACTTTTTCTGGGAGGATAAAGTTATCTTTTACTGACATTAAATATCCAGAGAAGCTATAAAGAAGTGTTATTACAATGCCAATCTGCAAAATGTTTGTTATGCTCTACAACAAGATTAGGGGCTTGCATCAGAAACGTAATGTAAATCAGCTACGTTACTAAACATCTATGTTACTGAGCATACTAAGCTGACATGCTTTTCATAGCAAGGCTTTCTCAGTGAAAAAAGCGATGTGTTGATTTACATTGTGCTATGCAATCTGCCAATCACACTTTGAGTAACACTTGTTCATTGGCTGTAACGAGGCACCATAAAGTTCTCTTCAATTCCTGAAATTCTCTGAAACCCAAGGCTCTTGGAGTTTTATGAGCTCTTCTTTGTTCTCCATGTGATGTGTGACTGTAGGCACCCTGCTCGCACAGGGAGAATTGGGTTGAACTTTAGGGTTCTTGGCTCAGCTTGCTATGGGAACCTTCCCGACATCTCTTGCTCTTTCCTTTCCAGTGGTGTATGGCTGGCAAGTGCATCACAGTGGGGAAGAAGCCAGAGAGCATTCCCGGAGGCTGGGGCCGCTGGTCTCCCTGGTCCCACTGCTCCAGGACCTGCGGGGCCGGAGCCCAGAGTGCAGAGAGGCTCTGCAACAACCCCGAGTAAGTCCAGCTGGAAACGTTGCCCTCTTTCCATGAGCTCTGGGAGACTTGGCTAGTGTGACATCAGTGACCCTGAGTCTCCTGAGGGAGATTGAGTGGGCTCCCAAAGGGAACCCAAAGAGTCATAGAACATGGGGGAAAAAATGGTTCTGTTTTGTTTTGCCTCATTTTGGCTTGGCACCGATTCTTACTGAAACTTTGATAAGTAAGATGATTTCATCACTTGGAGGAACAAGCAAATTTCTTTTAAAAGTACGATCAAAATGAAAGCATTTTAAAATTAAATCCGTCTAGATATCGCCCCTCTATCAGTGAGAGATTAGTTACACTCAATTTTGCTGATAAGATTGTAGCTTTCTTTCAGTCATAATGAATGTACAGTTTATAAAAATATTTTCCTTCCCTTAGGTAACTAAGAAAATATAGCTAGGCACATTTTTGAGGATTGTTATTTTTAAAGTTTTAGATAAAGATTTTTATATTTTAAATTTGTATAGAGATATTACATATGAATTAAATTTAAATTTCTTTATTTTCCAAATTTATATTACATTCTTAATTTTATTATTTGCTGGTATACTAGTTCCCAAGTATAATTTTTAAAAAGTATAGGTATGATGCCTCCTGTAAGTGGAAAATGTATTAAACTTCTTTAACCAACTTTACATAGTCTGTATTGAAGAGTAAGAGGCACATTTTTTAAAAGGCAAGTGATAAATGTGATTCCGATTCCCTCAGTATCCTAGTTCCAAATCTTACAACTTTTTATTAATAAATATATTATATATATGTACATGTGTGTATATGCATATATCCATTACATATGTAATAAATTTCTTGTAAGGGTTAATAAGTTAATATCTAAAAAGAGTTTACTAAAATACCTATTAAAAATTTTTCAGTAAATGGTCGTTATTATAGTCATTATTTTCACTTATCACACATATAAGTGTATATTTGAGGAATTTGGACAAAATTATTTTAAAATCCTACCCTTTGATAAAATTTGCTTTTGTTTAAATATAAGATTTCTGCAAATTCAAAAATATAAAACCAGGACTTTCTGATACTTTATTTTTGCAGAAAATCTATTTTATAGTTTATTTCAATGTGATCAGAAAAGTGATTTCCACTTTAGAGAGAGGCGATCTGCTCTGCTGCCTCTCGTCAGTGCTGTGTGTCAGCTGTTACCAGTCTGTGCCCTTCTTGAGAGAATGATCAGTGACCTGTGGTTATCAGAAAAGGGACATCTGTGTTGAAGAACTGAAGGGTGATTCTCTAATTTGGCTTCAGGGAGAAATGGTTCTAACTACCATCTCAGAGGCCACAATTTGTCATAAAGTCTCCTCAAGTGAGTGACCATATCTCATCTTGGTAGCTGGTTTGCTTATGTTCACTGAGAACAACGCCAGTGGAAATGCAGGCACATATTCAGCTCTGGGATTCAGGTCACCCATGCGTGTCAGTGCATGACCAAGTGACCTTGAGACTGTGTCCTCGATGTTGGTCAGCTGTCTAGTAAGAACCCAGCAGGGTCTGGTCCATAAAATGCCCCCAGTGATGTTTGTTGGATCGAAGTGAATTGGAGAGATTCCAAGTCATAGATTATCACTCTGTTATAACAAGTAGAAAACCAGCCTAACCTCAGATATCAAGGGCAATTCCTTATACCTCCTTTAGGGAGTCAGTGAATATGACTCTGGGTCAAAGAATTAACTTTGGGAGTGCTAAGTACAGGAAGTACATACAGTGGGATAATGAAGTGTCATTTAAGAGGAGAAAGAGATTACTTCTGCAGAATTCCAGGAAGAATTAGTGATGGAGATAGCATTTATTTGGTCCTTAAAGCATAGGTAGTATGTAGACATTTAGAGACTTAATAGTGGAGAAATTTATCCAGAGGCACAAAAAACAAATAGTAAATGTCAGCTCACATTGCTGGGGCAGTGTGCAAATGAAGGGGAGTGTGAGAAAAGAAGTTGTTAAATTGGAACTTTGAATTAAGTCAGGATCGTGAGGGCCTTGAAGGCCAAACTCAGGAGGCTGGACTTTATTCTGTGGCCATTGGGTGCCATTAAAATATTTTAAACAAGAAGTTAAAATAAATAAGGTAATTTAAAAAAAATTGAGGTAGTTATGTGCACCAGATAATAGTGCACACAGTAGGTTGAATGAGGAAGAATGGGCAGAGAGGAGACAGGAATGGAGATAAGAATTGGACTAGTTTGGTGATTATGGAAATGAAGAGGAGGAAACAAATGTAAAGATACAGCTGATGACCAGGCAACTGAATGACCATGGGAAGGGGTCAGGCTGCTTCAAAACAAGCAGCTATACACTCGGGACTGATGATTCATGGGCAACAACACAAACAAAAATATATGAAATTGAAAGGATTTATTTAAAAGGTGAGTTTTGAGGGTCAAGAGGGACCTGGTTTAGCAAGGAATGAACATGTCCAGATGCCAGGGATTTTTAAAGGATGACACTGGCCTTTACGAACACTAAAAGAACAGCTTGTGTGTGCCGTTTATAGACCAAAGTTTGGCGGGAAGTACTGTACAGGGGAAAGAAAGCGCTATCGCTTGTGCAACGTCCACGCCTGTCCCCCGGGCACACCAACGTTTCGGCAGATGCAGTGCAGCGAGTTCGACACTGTTCCCTACAAGAATGAATTCTACCACTGGTTTCCAGTGTTTAATCCAGGTAAGAAACCGTAACAGTACATTCCAGATCTGGGGCTGCAGCCATTACCAAAAAGCCTGGGTGTATCAGGGGTCTGTGATGCCCTGCAAAGTTCCACGAAAAGGGAATTAGATCACCAGGCATCTTCTATTTTAGGAGGTGAAAACGCTGATCTGGTTAAGTTGATTAGGAAATGTTGAAGGCTAAGTATGTCTGAGTCTGTGCGGAGCTCTGGGAGATACAGGAGAAGTTTACTGAACATGATGGCTCGCATCAGAACAGTTGTGATACAACTAAGTGATAAATGGGGGCATGTAGGGATTTCGTAACTGATGAAAGTGCATGTTGATGAGAATGTGGAACTGACTGAAATTTTCGGCAGAAATTTAGAAAAAAAAAAAAGTCACTGCATTTGGAGTAATTTCAAAGACAGCTTCCAAGGAAGCAGTTAGCTCTTAAGAAAGATTTGGTTCTTTCTTCTGAAAGAAGGGAAAGGAAAGGCATTCAAAGTAGAGTCAGCCATTCCACGGGGGAGAACAGCACAATGAAGGATGGTAGGAAGACTTTCATCAGAAGATAACGAGAGCCGGCTCTGGGCCAGAAATCAACATTTTGTATGTGTAAGACAGTTTAAGAAGGACAAAAAGCAAAAAGCAAGCATCTAAGGATGCACAATAGGGGTTGGGGACATAACTGAATTGGGGGATGGAATAGCAGCCTTGGCAAGACTGCCCTTGAAAATGAAGCAGAATCATTAACCATTAGCTATAGAGTAATATCAAAGTATCTGCTGTTTGTTGTTCTTCCAGTAAGGACTGGAATTTCCTGAACTACAGAGATTTGAGGCAAGGTAGTAAAAAATAACAAAATTTTTAATGATTTTAAGTTTCTGAAATTCCAGTGTGATAGGACACACGAGGAATCTTAGATGTCAGCCAATGAATGAAAATTACATATTTGAGCTGGTATAAAAATGATATAGTCAATTGCTTTTGACAGAAAGGCCCTATAGTGCTTTGCCCACTATTTTGGGTCTCTAAAATGCCCTGATAGCTACTGGTTGTCATGAACAATGTCTATTCCTTGCCCCCCATTGTTTAGCATCATTCATGTTCTAGAGGAGCAAGTCATTTGGTTACTGATTTAGCTTCCTGAGTCAGCCCTTTGAATATAAGAAAACACATGTATAGTCTCATGTGGACTCAAAAAACAATCAAACAAAAAAATCCCACTAATGATAAAAGGTACTATCCTTCCTGTATTCTGGACATTCTCTATTTTGTTGAAACTATTTGGGTCCATGGTCCTTCGGACCCAAAAGAACCACCCTTCCAGAACCAAGGCAGCATAGCTGCACAGTAGTATAACAGGGGTGAACTTGTTTGCTGAACTTTGATGGCTTGGATAACTGGACTTTGAATAAAAGATTTCATTCAGCTTGGTTTTTCATTTTTTTATGAGCATTTATCATGTGTGTATTTTTTTGCCACCATAGCAATAGGTACTAAAGAAATAAGAGTTATAAAATTAGACATAAATATCACTGATTTTGGAGCAATTGGTTTGCATCTAAAACTAATATGAGGCTGAATAAACCATATTATGGAGTTAAGTTCACTGCCTACCTGGGCTGCAGTTCTTCATTCTCCATCCAGCTGGCTTGCTTACAGGCTCCTGTACTATTACCTGAGCATAGCGACTTACCTGCTAATCCAGGTAGCTACTACCTTGACCGAAACACTGATTTCTTTCACCCATCAAACTCTGTTAAAGAATTGCTATTTGCCTAGTTGACAGGCATCCCTGGTAGTGACAAAAGGTTGTTCAGTCAACAACTGTGTATGGAGCACTTATTCTGTGCCAGGCATTAAGCACTTTATACCCTCCCAGCATTCCGTTAAAAGTCACCGAAGGATAAAGTATATGTACAGCAGAGTTTCCTACCCACCCTGTGAAGACTGTTCAGTGTCTTAGTACATGATCTTTGGCAGATTTGCCAAGCAGCCAATAACAGAAGAATCATAGATTCAGACATTTAGAATAAGCATAGAAACTCCATCAAATCTTTGTTTGTAAACTATGTTCCATGGAATCTCAGGGCTTACAAAATTATTTGATTCTAATTTCATTCTTCAAAAAAATTTTTTATAAAAGTGCAATAGAGAACAGTATTCACGCTAAAAAATATTGTATGTCAGATTTTAACATAGTAGAGACCACCAGTGCCTTAATTTATACAGTCAAATTAATTTGGTTTTCTGTAGACGATAGAATAAAAATTTTTCCTCAACACAATTTAATTGAGAACTATCCTGAGATTGCAGGTTGGATTGTCCTAAACTGTTATCATTTACAACTGTTAGTCAAGATTTTTCAATAATTGCAACCAAACCCACCCCCCCACACACACACACAAAATTAGGTTCTGCAGCTCATACAAATCTGTAACTGCTATCCATAAGCTTGATTTTAAAATTTTTTGTTCATTCCTAACTGATAATGAAAACAGCTTATATTAAACTTCTATCAGTACTTGCTCTGTGCTTGGCCTTTCAATCAGCACTTAACAATGAAAGGCATTTCCCTAATTTTATATCTGCAAGAAAATTATATGAAAAAAATTTAATTTTGACCCAATTCTTATGGATAAGCTAATTAATTTAGAGAATTTAAGTAACGTGGCCAAACTCAGGCAATAAGCCAAGTTAACCCAGGCCAAACTCTTCAGCCTAAATATTAAAACCACTAAAGCAAAAGATCGTGGGTTAGTCTCATTTCCTTGAATTTTTGTAAGAAGATGTTCATATTTTTAAAAACGTCATTTCATGGCCTAGGAGCTCTGGGGGTAGGTGAAGAGCCACAGCTACTCTTTGTAACATGATGCTGAGCACTTGCTTTATTCAACCTATCTATCTTACCTTTGAAAGCCAATCTTTTCTAAACAATTAAGTATTATGACAAAATTAATTATTTCATTTCTTTAACAATTTAAGTTGCAATTCCAAATTTAGCATCCCAGTTTTTAAATATCTTAACCATAAGAAAGAACTTAAAAATATACAGTAAATAGTAAACATTACTAGATGTAGCCTAGTCTAATATATCAAGGATGTAGGTTTAATTCATTTCTAAAGATTAGTTCTATTCTTGTTTTTATACCATTCTGTGGTTACTGTAGAATTTATTAATTTTAATGCCTTCTTGGGTTTAACTAATATATATTTTGATATATTTGGGGATTACAATAATACATCCATATCAGAAAACAAAAGAATACCATCTTAGACAGTGCAGAGTTATAATCTTGGCAATGACTTTGTCGATTTTTTATCAGGACTTTGTGTTAGCTTTTGTTTTATTTATTTTTTTCCCCCTCCAACTGATCTGAGCCTAGTCATTAAACTGAGCTGCTTTTTCAAGTTGAATATTTCTTGTTATAATGATAAAACATTTTAAGTTATGCCTTTGTTTAAGGTTTAGTATTTCTTAAAGTCTGGCAAGGAATGGCAGCCATCCATATCACAGATCTCTTCTGTTCATGCACATGCTTCACTGTGCCATCAGACTTCACTTACAAAACACAAGTTCAAATACAAAATTACTAAGGGTTTCGAGACAGTGACAACACAGCATTCAGACAAGTGTGAGGTGCAGGGCGACTGCACAGGGCTCATACCCATGGAGCCCTCCTGTAAATGGATTTTAGAAACTGGATTTTTTTAATGGTGAGACTGAAATTGCAATCTACTCAGAAAATATGAAATGCATCAAAACTTTTTCTTGACCTAAGAATTATTTTTATCCTTATTAGCAAATTTTGTCTTTCACTTCTAATGATCATTTCTTAAGATCATTATCCAAAAATGTTGAGCTGTCCTGTTTCTGCTAATTGAAAATGCAACCTTTGATTCAATAAATTAATTCCATTACCTAAGCTTCTTTTGAGAAGATTAATCAGCCAGTGTGAGGGTGAGAGTTTCCAGTAAATTAGTTTTAGAATTTCTGCTTAGCTGAGTTATAAATGGATTTAAAAGCTCTTGAAAGCTAGAGGGGAAAAAAAGTCACATGACCCAGACAAAAGGATGTGTCAGGGCAGATGAATACATCTGAGCCAGTGAAAATACTCAATTCTGATGGAGATTATGTAATTTATGAGGTTGCTATCTGGAACAGTGACTCTGATACTCATGGTGACTGTTGAGAACTAAGACCATCCATTGCTACCCCTGCCTCCTTCTGAGAGCCCTGCATCATAGGCCAACCTAATGACATCCCAGAGCACCAGGAAAGCAAAGGAAGAGGCGAGAACAAATGAACAGGATTTAGGTTCAGCCTCGTAAGTTGTTGGATAGCGCTGAATTCACAATGGCTACTTTCAAGTACAGGCTTCTTTCTTGCCTTAGGTACACATATAGGTCGTTGGTATGCAAACTCTGGGAGAGTCATAGCAGTGGGTTTGTGTGCGTTATTGCTGTTGCCATGAAGGTTTGTTTTGCTAGACATTTCTAAGACTCCATACTGTTCTTATACTCAACAGAAATTCGTGTTCCTTAAATGCAGTATACTTCAGTTAGCCTGCCTTACCTTGAAGGCTGTACTAGTTCAGTGCTGCAGGAGCAAGATAGAAATCGTGAAATTAGGGCCTCTTCATGGAGATGTGTTCTGATTATCATAGGAAAAAGGAAACCTTTCCAGTTTTCCAGTGGAATGAAATAAAATAATTTTTTATCTTATCATGCTTAACTTATTCCTCAGAAGCAACTATTGTTACAAGCATGTTTTTGTTTGCACGCAAATGGAATCATTCTTTACTGATGCTGCGACTCTCTGGACTCACTGAACAGAAGATCGTGGCATCATGGCTTACCTCATTCCTTTTAGTGACTATATAGCCTTCCATTATGTAACTGCAACTTAATTAGTTTGTCCATTTCTTTCTGGATAAACGTGTAATTGCTTCAATGAACATCTTTGTCTTCTGTCACTAAGGCCAGTGTCCATTGTGACAGTTAATCTCTGAGGTTGAAATTATCTCTTTGCCATTTGTCCCAAAGTTTCTCCCTAACAGTATTGATCACTGTCATGTCTGTGAATTAGCAAACATGAGTTTTTCTACGTGTAATGGTCTACTAGACTCTATTAGGAAAGGTTAACTAGACTCTATTAGGAAAGGTTAACATTTAAACAACTACTCTATATCAGACACCTTATTGGAGATTTTAACGTGTTGCCCTCTGACAGCCCCCTCTATGCGGACCAGAGACAGAGAGGCCTTCGCCAAGATGTCAGAGTCAGGGCTGGGATTTAAATCCCAGTGGATCTAACTTCACAGCTTGTGTGAAGAAGAACCACCTAGGCTGTGTTTATTGCCACCTCTGCTGTGTTTTTGAGTCCTCGCTGGTGTGTTATGATTCTTCCTTTGTACTGTCTGGCCAGTAGTAGCTAATCAAGGCACAGATGACTTTAGGTTCCCTTGAGGACACTGCAGTTCAGATGAGGAGCTTGTAAAATGTATAGTCTTGGAACTGACGGAACCTCAGTAGTCATTGTAGGAGCAGAACATCTTTGGACCAGGTCTACAGTTACAGTTTAGGGAAGTCATGGAATCACCAACTGCCCGAGCGGGATCTAGAATTCTTTATGCTACACTGGCAGGACAGCAGTTGATTAGAAAATAGTAAAACAAAGTATGAATTATGTGCAGAATTGATCAGAACTAACATAATGGAATAATCTGAAGGAGAAAAGAATATTTCAGAAACGATTTTTGGGGTGAGGAGAGAATTGAGCTGGCATTATACAATACGTGTCTTTAGGGCTATGAGAGAAGATTGGGATATAGAAGCATAGCATATTGGGGCACCTTAATAATTAATCAAATTCATGATCAGAAGGTGAAAACAGCAACATAATGATTATCACTTGTCGAGCACTTACCGTACACCAAGTACTGTGCCGAGTACTTGATATACAATCTCTGTTTTAATCCTCGCAATTGCTCTGCTAAGCAGGTGTGTTTTCCACATTTTCAAATGAGGAAACTGAGTCATAAAAAGGTTAAGTAACTTTCTCAAGGTAATATTAGACTAAAACCTTTACATCTGCTCTCTGTAGAGGTAAATGGTTCTAGAGGCTGGTGATTCATATATTTAAGCCCCATGAGAAAATATTAAAATGGAGTCCAGTTGGTGTTCTACCATGTTGGCTCCTCAGTCATGATTCATGAGTAAATGCATCACCTAATAGTGTGAAGAGGGGTTACTTTAAAGATCTCACCAAAGACTTTTATTTTTGTTAAAGAGAATTGTGTGCTTTTAGGTTATGGCTCTAACCTACTAACCTTGTAGCTAGTAGAAAGTCATATGGTGAGATCTTGGGAAACTTAACCTCACTATACCTAGGTTTTTCTCATCTATGAAATGGTATCGGATAGTAAAAGTACATCAACATCGTAGGATGGTTGTGATTGTTAAAATGAGGTAAGATAACCACTGCAGAGCATAACAAGATCTGGGAAATACTGTTCAAATAATATATTGGCTGTTGTTTTAACAATCAAAATTCCTTTAAACTCACTGTATAAACAAGAATAGCAAATGTCTCTGGGCAGTTTTATCCTTCAGGGAATGAGGTGAACGGCATAAGCCCAGAGGGAATGAAACCAAGGCAAATATTGCAACATCACCATTCCAGAATTCAGTGCAATGCTGGCCATTGGAGGAGGGGTTACTAGCTATGAGGACTCATTTGTACAACCCTGAGAGTGAGTCCCTCAAAATTTGCATCCTAGGCACCTCTAGTTTCAGCCTCTCTCTCTCTTTCTCTCTCTCTCTCTCTCTCTCTCTCTCTCTCTCTCTCTCTCTCTCTCTCTCTCTCTCTCTCTCTCTCTCTCTCTCTCTCTCTCTCTCTCTCTCTCTCTCTCTCTCGCTTTATGTGTCCAAATACAAAACCCCAAATCCAAATTCTAAAGCTCAAATCAAAGTCTTATTTAAAAGTGTTTCCTCTGCCTCCATCCTTCTTGATAGCCCAGTGTTTCATGAAATGATTCCCCGGGCTCAGCACACCTGGGAGGATGTTCTCATCTCTAGGAGTGAAATTGCTGCCAGGTGGCTCCCTCTAAGTACTTTTGTTACAGTTCAGGCAGAGACAGGGCTTATCATGCTGTCAGGAATGAAGATTTACCTCTTGTCCCCAGAGGCTTCTGGCCCTTTTCCATTGGCACTTTGTCCAGTGATCTCTCCAACTCATTTTGACTGTTCATTTTCTCAGACAACTTATCCATGGCATCGTATATAAAATCAGTTATATTCTTTATTTGCTTTTACTTTTCTTCTTTAAGCTTTGAGCACATGCCTTTGACCTCTATCTCAAGTTCATCAAGAGTTTAAGTGTTTAAAGCTTCTGCTCTAAGTTTATTCATGTAAGTTTTTTTATTTACTTACCGCATGGATCACTGCATCCTCAAGCAGCCACACCCAGAGCTGTATGTTCTGGCTTTGCATTTGGTGTGCATCCACACGAAGGCAGGTCCACAGCAAATGGCTTCATAGCTGGTCTCACTGAGCCCTCAGCTTGTCACATCACCAAGAAACTCTCTGCCATTTTCCTAATAAACATATCCAGAAGAGATCCCCAAAGGACCTTTCTAAAGAGGACAGTCTCAAGTTTTTCACCTGAAGAAAACAAGACATGATATTCAAAAGACAATTAATATTTGAATTCTTATCATATACATATATTACCTATTGAAAGCTTTAAGGGTACTTATATTTTAAGTTAAGTATCTTTCCGGTCACTCCCAAGTACCTATGCACAGATACTTATTCATGTTACTAAGTAAATCTTTAGAATAGTTCTGTGCTGGAAGTCACCCAGCACCCATAGGGAATAGAACATTGAACCTTAGAATGGATTTAATGCAGGACCCAGCATGACGGGATGGACCACTGTGTTAAGCAGGTTGACTTCAGCTGTGGCCAAAAAAGCAGATATTTTTGTTTCTTTGTAGTTATAAATCTGTGTCCAGGGACTTCTTGGGCTTGAGAATTAAGGGAGTCTATTTGTTGGGGATGGGGTTACAATAGTGGTAATAGTGTTATTGGTGAGCTAGTCCTGTGGGAGAGGACCCCCTCTCCTCTGGAGGTCTGCTTACTTTGCTGCAAAAAATGGATGAGTGTCATGCTTGCCCGAAATCCCGTGTCACTGGTTAATATTACTTAACTTCCAGGCCAATGCCAAATGTGCCATGCCTTATTTTTACAAGCACAGTTTGATGTCAGATTGAAAGATCTCATGATTTTTTTTAATTTTAATATTTTTATTGTTTATTGGGGTGACATTGGTTAATACAATTATATGATTTTCAGGTGTACATTATAATTTGACATCTATATTTTCTTTTGTGTGATTACCACCCAAAGTCCAGTTTCCTTCAGCTACCATATATTTGATCCCCTTTACCTACTTCACCCTTCCCCTACCCCCCTACATTTGACCCCCTTTACCCGGTCCACCTCCCCCCTTCTTACTACTCTCTACCTGCTGGTAACCACTAGTCCATTGTCCATGTCTCTGAGTCTCTGCTTGTCCTGTGCATTTGTTGTTTTTAGGTTTATATCCCACATATAAGTGATATCATGTGATATTCAACTTTTTCAGTCTGGCTTATTTTGCTTAGCATGATTATTCCGAGGTCCATCCATGTTGTTGCAAATGGCAGTATTTTATCTCTTGTTATGGCTGAGTAAGATTCCATTGTATATATGTGCCATAGCTTCTTTATCCAGTCATCTATCATAGGACACTTCAGTTGCTTCCTTGTCCTGGTCACTGTGAATAATGCTGTTATGAACATCGGTGTGCAAATATCTTTTTGGATATGAGTTTTCAAGTTTTGAGGGTAAATACCCAGTAGTGGGATTTCTGGATCACATGGTAGATCAAATATCAGCTTTTTGAGGAACCTCCATACTATTTTCCATGGTGGCTGTACCACTTTGCAGTCCCACTAGCAGTGTATGAGGGTTCTTTTTACTCCACAGAAGCTTTTTAGTTTGATGTAGTCTCATTAATTTATTTTTGCTTTTACTTCCTTTGCCTTTGAGGTCAAATTCATAAATTCTCTTTAAATCCAAGGTCCTTGAGTTTTGTTCCTATGTTTTCCTCTATACATTTTATTGTTTCAGGTCTTATATTCAGGCACTTAATCCATTTTGAGTTAATTTTGGTGTGTGGTAATAGACAACAGTCTGATTTCATTCTTTTGCAGGTGGCCTTCCAATTTTCCCAGCACCATTTATTGAAAAAACTTTCCTTTCTCCACTGTATGTTTTCGGCTTTTTTGTCGAAAATTATTTGCCCATATAAATATGGGTTTACTTCTGAACTCTTCATTCTGTTCCACTGGTTGTGTGTCTGTTTTGCTGCCAATACCATGCCATATAGATTACTGTCACTTTGTAGTAAATTTGAAGTTGGGCAGAGTGATGCTTCCAGCCTCATTCTTTTTTCTCAGGATGGCTTTGGCAATTTGGGTCTTTTGTGCTTCCACACAAATCTAATGATTTTTTGTTCTATTTCTTTTAAAAAATGCCAATGAGATTTTGATGGGTATTGCATTAAATCTGTATAATGCTTTAGGTAGTACAAATATCTCATCATTTATAACAAAGGCCATAGCATTTTAAAGCAATCTTCCCAAATTAAGTTGTTATAAAACTGCAAAACAGAAAAAAGCCTATGTTTTAGCATGTGCCGCAGAAAGGAAGAATATGGGAATCTGCAGATTAATGACACCTGAGGTCAGAATTGCAAAAGAATTTTGGGAGATGGATGCTGAGCTAAAAACCTAACTTGTAAGGATTTGTCTCTTTTTCATTCTAGCACATCCTTGTGAGCTCTACTGTCGACCGATAGATGGCCAGTTTTCCGAAAAAATGCTGGATGCTGTCATCGATGGCACCCCTTGCTTCGAAGGTGGCAACAGCAGAAATGTCTGTATTAATGGCATGTGTAAGGTATTGGGTATGTTTCCTTAATCTATAACTTTTTAAATCATGCTTTTCTAATTCAGGAAGTCATATGTTCTAACCTTTTGCTTTTTTGTGTCATTTGCATGTGCTCTACGTTTTATACATAGTCTGTGAGACAAGACTTCTCAGTGTATGTCAAAGTTTGGAACTGAATAGTCTTTATTTCTTGATTTGTTGTGCTCTGTGATATTATTTGCATAAAGCAAGATCAAATTAAAGAAGGAAATACTGAGAAAAGGGAACCCAGGTTATTTCAATGGCATTAAATTATTCAATGGTTACTTGCCAACAGAGTAGGTAAATTTGAGGAAAAACTGAAATTAATATTTTGTATAGTGTTCTTCACAAAGCATTTTTACATTTAATTCTTTATTGATTACCAATATGATCTTCTTAAAAAAAAAGAGAGAGAGATGCATGAGAGGTAGTTATAAACCAGGTCTTCTGATTTCTATTTAACTTTTTAGCACTTTTGGCTCTATTAACCAACTCCACCTTTCTGTTAATTACTTAGATCTGATTTATTAATGCTTTTATGTGTATAGCCATTGAAGAATTTTTTCTCATTGCTCACAGTTTGTTTTGTAAGAAACCAAAGAACAAGTTTTATGACCCAACATGCAGTCATAAATCTCAGTTTAAAGAAAAGATGTTTTTAATCAATGAAAGAAAATTATACTACAGAAAAACCTAATTAACTGCTGGTAAAGCAAAATAGTTTAGTGCTCAGGTTCTAGAATATGAACTCATTACCATTTTTTGTTAGCTGTATAACCCTATACATCTTTCCGATGCTCAATTTTCTTTCATAAAATTAGAATATTAGTATATCTACCTAGCTGGGGTTTTCAGAAAAATGAAATAAGGTCCTATTTGTTGAGACCTGACACACAATACACTCAATGTATTTTCTTTGTTTTTGTAAACATTTATCATCATTTTTTTCCTACTGGACCAAATTGCCACTGAAAATAGCTCCTGACCATAAGCATTCAGCGCCCTACGAGGATGCACTTATCAACTTGAAGTCGCCTTTTGATTTATCCAGTAGTGACCAGAGCACTGGAGGCAGCGTACTGATTCTCAGGAATGAGTGAGTGAGCAGCAAGCCATAATCAGACTCTATATTTGAAAAAGCTCCAGAAAAATTCTCTTTCAGACTCACTATTTACCATTGTAAATACAAAGAGCCAAAAAATAATTATTATAGTTTAGGTTAGATGTGTTCCCAAAGTGGCCAAAACAGCCCAACCACTGTCTAAAGCAGTGGTTTTCAGGCCTGACTGCCTATTAGAAGTACCTGGAGAGCTTTTAAAACTACTGATGTCTGGCTTGATCTCAAAATTCAGAATCTCTGGAATTTGGGGACTCACAATTGATATTTTAAAAATTCCCCAGCTGATTCCCATATGCAGTTAGGGCTGAGAAGGTATGTCACCGAGAAATGAATGTGATGCTAAAATTATCTTTTAGACCTAAACACCATTGCATGCACAGAGACAGCATCTTTAGCTTGTGATGGAAAACACAGGCATTTTGAACAAAGCATAAAGGGTCTTGAGTGCCTCTCTTAAAACCAAGTAAATCAGTTGAATGGAATAAGCCAGATTTATCAGCTTGCCTTCCTCTTCCTGGAAATTGGTTAAGACCTTTTAGAAGCTATAATTACCCACTGACTGCCTATATCACACTGAGCTAAGATTTTAGGCTGAAAAATTATGTCAAATTAAATTTATCTTAATAGCCTAAATTCGATTTATCTTCCAAAGACCAGGTTGTAGATATTTTCAGCTGTTAGGCTTATTCATTTACTACAGCTTTTTTCAGAAGGATTTGAACATGTTTTGAAATGAAAAGATACACTATCAGAAAAAAATGTCTGCAGTGTTTGTCTAATTCATCTTCTCTGTGGATATGAAATGTTTGCTTATATTTATATAAATATTTAACATATTTACTTATGTTCATATATTCAGCTGTTTATTTTGAAATTGTGATATTTGCTAACATTTGGGCATGTTAGATTTTCAGATTCTATTGTCAAGAGAATTATTAAGCCTTGATCAAAATTGAATTTGTTCTAGGAGGTAACTACCTGTGCCCTTTCCCAATTTTTTTTAACTTGAACTGAATTCTTAAGCCTGTTTATCAAAGATATAAATTTAAACTTTCTCTTTTCAAGATATGTCTCATTTTTAATCACATTTGTGACATGGAAAAAGCTTTTAAATACATGAGCCAATATCCCCACCCTTCCTCCAGCTTTCTCAGCTCTGCTGTCTTACCTGCTGTCTTACAAAGTCTGCTAACCTTCCAGCTCTTTCACCCCTTTCTCCTGCTAACCAGTTCTTTGCCCTTCATTTCCCTCACTCTTCCCTTTTCCCTAGTCAACATAGCTTTGATTTAATTTCCTTCCCAAACAGCCTCAATGCCCTAATTGCTCCTTAGCTGTCTCCTAGACCGTTCCTCCTAGCTTTCCATCAATCTCTCACCCCAGGACCCTGGTGTTGCTCAAGCAGCCACAGCCTTTTCTGATCTTACTCTCAGCCTCTACTCTGTACTTCTTAAAATAATAAAGTCAGCTTTGTGAATTTGTGCCCTTACAAAATCAATGTCTTCAGTCCCAAGTGAGTCCTTAACCTTATATGACATTGTTCCTACCTGTTCTAAGTTAGCTCTGTCTCATTCCTCTCAGAAACTGTCCTATACCTTCTTCATTCTCTCTCAGTACCGTTTTGGTCATTTCAGTGATGTGCTGAATATTCCCAAATCAGTTTCTCAATGGGTGAAATCTTTCTCCAGAATGCCAGATTCTATCTCTTGGCTCTCAAAGTTATGGTGTAGAAGCATTATTACTACCATCCCATTAGTTAAATAGCAGAAGCATTCACTTGTTCTTTCCAGTTAGCATGACCGCGCCCTAAGTATCTGCACACTAAAGTTTCATTGGCTGGGATGAATCTGATCTTAGAACCAGGCGTTCTTCTAGAATCCACCTTTGTCAAGGGACCAGAGGCAAAAACATCCCAGGTGGATTAGGTCGTGACACCAAATGGTATTTCATTTCCCAGTCACTTGAGAATGTACAAGTAAAACCATGTTAACTCAAGAGGAAAAAAACGAGAATTGGTAAGAATGCTTATTACATATTCACTTATGTAGGGCTAAAGGCCTAATGAAAGACTGACACCTAATTTCTCTAATTCTGAAGACACTCTTCAGTGCAAACAACGGAATCAAGAATTGATGATATTCTTCTGCACAGTGAAGGAACTAATCATCAGAATGAAAAGCCTACAGAATGGGAGAAAATATTTGTAAACCACATATATGATAAGTGATTAATATCCAAATGTATAAGAAACTCTTACAACTCAATAGCAGAAAAACAAGTAACCTGATTTAAAAAATGAGCAAAGGATGTGAATACACATTTTTCTAAAGAAGACATACAAATGGCCAATGGGTACATGAAAAGGTGCTCAACATCATTAAATATCAGAGAAATACAAATCAAACTCACAATGATTACACCTGTTAGGATGGATATTATTTTTTAAAAAAAGATAAGTATAGGCAAGGATGTGGAGAAATTGGACCCCTTGTACATTGTCAGTGGGAATGTACAATGGTACAGCCTCTATGAAAAACAGTATGGAGGTTCACCAAAAAATTAAAAGTAGAACTATGATATGACTCAGAAATTCTACTTCTGGGTATGTACCAGAAGAATTGAATCAGAATCTTGAGGAGATATCTGTACTTCCATGTTCACTGTAGCATTCACATGAGCCAATATATGAGAACAACCCGATGCCCATCAACAGATGAATAGATAAAGAAAATGTGGTGTGTATATATCCCATGGAAGATTATTCAGTTTTAGAAAAGAAGGAAATCCTGCCATTTGTGACAACATGGACAGTATGCAATGTGAAATAAGTACAGTCACAGAAGAACAAATGCTACATGATTCCACTTGTATGAGAATCTAGGTTGCCAAGGGCTGGGGAGAGGGGATGGTGGAGTGTGGCTGTTCACTTATGGCAGGTGACAGAGTCCTGGAGACCTGCTGTAGGATGCAGTGCCCATGGTTAACGGTGCTATGGTGTGCACTAGAAACTTGTTAAGAGGATGGGTCTTGTATTAAAGAGAGGCACGGGAGCTTTTAGAAGTGATATGTTTGTTACCTTGATTGCGGTGATGGTTTCACAGTGTTTGTCTAAGTCCCATCTCATTGTATACATTAAATACATGCAGTATTTTATACATCAGCTATATTTCAACAAGCTGTTTTTTTAAAGAAAGGGGTGATAATATGATGGGAAATTTAAGTGACTTTCTTTAAAAAAAAAATGCTGCCCATTGGGTAGCCCTCTGTGCACCCTGAGAGTCACATCGGAGGAGAGCCACGCTAGAGTCAGAGACCACATTTGGCGGCAGTAGCAGAGTCACCTCTGGTTCTGTTAAAGGCAGAAAGTCAATACTCTTGTGACCCTGTTGCCAGAGCACATATGGCGTGAATGAGGAGAGTGACATATGTTTATTTTCACCTGCGTTTTATGTGCAATAAGGAGAACTGGCTTATGCCTTATGTTATATACCTAGTTCAGTGTTGACTGTAATGTGTGCGGTTGACAGAAGCAGCAAATGGAGAAGACTCCACAAGAACCCATTTAATGTGCTAGGGACAGCATATTGGAGACATGTTTGTCCCCTGCCCCAACTCCCCCACTACCCGCCACTGCCCAGCTATGCACGTAGTAATTGCTGGGGAAGAAAAATGGGCTCAAGGTATTTGTTTTTCTGGCTTTCTTTCCTTTATTATTCACATTTTAAAAAAATCTGTCCCTTTTGGTAGTTTTAAAATACTTTCAAATTAATATGTCTCAGAGGAAATTTCCCTGGCTTCTTCCAAATCAGTGAAGGAAAGAAGGTCACTGGGAATATGATTAGTGAAGGTCAGCTTCTTAGAGGAGGGTCCACCTCGATGGAAGCACAGCACTTGTAAAGGTTGGCATTTTGCTCATAACCACTGAAGGCTTCAAATCTACACAATTCTTTTCTTTCCATTGTGATTAACATGATTAAGTTTTTAAATCTCTTGATTAGAGGTGGCTTTAAAATCAGAAAGAGAATTATCTTTGAGAGAGAAAAAAAAAACTACTCAAGCACAGTTTTTCTTCCCAAACAGAGAAGAACCAACTGACCAATAAAATACGGTCTGCTTTTCCCTCTCACTGCTGACATGGGGTTAGGCGCATAGGGCCACGTGAGAAAGCAGGTGACGGAGGAGTTCAGCTGAAGCTCCCGTGTTTTATGACTTTAAGTCTAGGACTCATGCTACTTTGGTATCTGATGCTACCGAATACTGATGCTCTCTTTTTCCAGAATGGGAATTTTAGGATGGGAGAGACTTGGCCATGTTGATGACTGAAGAGAAGGAATAAGTAGGGAAGGAGAGATGATGATTCAGGAGATGCAGTGGACAGAACGCTGAGAAGGGGTTTGGTCCAACATACAGGGCAAGATTAGTCTTGGCTCAGAAGAGAAGTGGCCGGTTCCTTCTCTGCTGCTGGAGGAAGGGAGGTCAGGATGGCTGGGATATGGCTAAGTGTGAAGAGGAGTTGGGGCTGGGGGGTCGTAGGAGGCTCTGAAGTGTCTGATGATGGGTCTGCAGGTCAGAGACTTCATCTCTCATGGAGCAGAGTGGTCTTAGCATTAAGCAAGCCTTTCTCCGATGGCCATTGGTTACCTGCTGACCTCAGACAGGAACCAGGGAGAATAACCCAGTGAGGAATGTGAAGGGGCTGAACGACCAAAGTGTAGGTGGAGTAACTGCATCACCCCTGGGAAGCCTCCAGAGAGAGGAGGGGCATGAGGTTTGCACATCTGAAAGGGACTTGCTGCTCCAACTTCAATTCCAAGACATTTTCATAGTTAAATCTTTAGAAATGTGTCCGATTCTCCCTCTCACTCGGGAGATTAGAGACCCACTCAGTGTGGACTTCTTTCTCCTCTAAGCAAGTATTTCCTTTACCATCAGTGGAAGCTGTGGTTATTCCTCTGCTGCCACCAGGGAAAGGCAGTGTTTGTCCCTGTGTCTGTCCCCAGCCCCATTCTCATCAAGAACAAGAACAAAGGTGGAAAGGAGAAGTCAGAGACCCGAGGCTAGGGTGACATCTGCCTGTGTCGTTCATCCTCAGTCTCCCTTCCTGCAGATGGTCGGCTGTGACTACGAGATCGATTCCAGCGCCACAGAGGATCGCTGTGGCGTGTGCCTCGGGGACGGCTCTGCCTGCCAGACCGTGAGGAAGATGTTCAAGCAGAAAGAAGGATCTGGTAACGAACAAACCAAAAATAATAATTGAAATGGCAGGGACTGAGAGTGGAAGGCAAGATTAATCTTTTTAAGCAGATTGTGTCTTTCAAAGAATTTAAAATGGGAATGATGGAAGAAAAGTGATTCTGCTGGATAAAATATATTCATCATTCTGAATACTCTGGAGATAGTCTTACTGACCCTGAAAACATTCTCTTGAAATGGAATAAATGCCTCAATAACACTTCTGCTACTTTTTAAAATAATTCTCATTTCTATAAAAAGGCCCATGAGGGTGAGACATACAAGAGGATTTGTTTCTCATCTCTGTTCTACCAACCACATTTTTCCATTAAAACACTAGATTAGGGGTTAGTAAAACCTGATTTTATATATATACATATATTTTTTTTCCACCTAGCTGTGTGATGTGGCATAGATTTTTTTTCTCTTAGGAACTTAGTTTCCTCATTTTTTAGATAAAGCATTTGGTAGCCATTCTCTTCAACCTAAATGTCCATTAATAGGGGATTGGTTAAATAAATGGGTTTGTGTCATTTTTGCACTTGTTGAAATGCTCAAAAAATATGACAAGATATATTAATTTTAAAAAGCAATAGTTAAGATAGTTCATATAGTATGATCCCACTTGTTTAAAAATATTTGTATGCATGCTTATAAATACAAAGAAAAATTTTGTAAGAGAACCCAATAAACTATTAACTATAATCATCTTTGATACAGAGGGCTGGCGGTGGAGGAAAATGAAAATTTTAATTTTTGTTTTATACCTCTCTCTATTGTGGGCTTTTTTGTCATGTGCTAAAGAATCTGGTAGATATTTTATCATGGTTCTTTTTTAACTCCAAATCACTATAATTTTATCCACTGGCTTTCTTCTGGGTATTCTTTTGCAAATATGTATTACAAATATGTATTATATTTGCTCATGACTAAATCTACTTCAGTTTACAGCTTCTGTCTACAAACTGTTCAAAAGTAGTTCTTATATTCTCTGAAAGCCTTTATTGTAAATTTTATGTACCTCCCCACAGACTCTGCTCATGACAAACACTTATAATTTTGAATTTTCTCTCTTAAGTAGAAGATGAAAAGCAAACTCTTTAAGTTTTTTTTCCCACCTAGTTTTCTTTTCTTTGTCTATTTTGTTTGTTTTTACACAAGGGATGAGGTAGTAGCTGGTTGATTTTCCGGCCTGAGTTCTGCTGTGAGAAGCCATGCACTATTCTAAGTCAGAAAGTAGTTATCGGCAGCAATGCTCCAAAGGCATTAAAATAATTATATTAGCCTCAATACATGTTAGAAATATTTTCTGTGAGCTAGTTATAAATTAGTAGTTTTAACCTGCTGTCTCAGGTAAGTGTGTGAGGCCAAAGGGAATTTGATCAAGTACTACAAGACTCACGTCTGGTTCCTCTGCATGGGAGCTGTGGTTTGAAAAATGGGACTGAGTTTGTGGCCTGTATCTAGTGTCTGAGCAAATCATTCCTGCCGGCCAGCCCAGGGTTTCAGCTCCCAGGACCCCATGCTACTTCAGTGTCCAAGAGAAAAGGAGCAGTCAGTCTACTTCCACGTGACAAAGATGAAGGTTTGCTTGTCAGGCTGAAAAACCTAGTGTAAATTCAGTGGAAATGACCAGACTAGGATGATGTTTTATATGGAAAGGATGAAAGAAGAGAAAATGTTTAGCTTAGAAAATGGCAAAATAATGGAATAGCAGAGCTGGGAGGGACGTCAGATGTCATCTCATTCACTTCCCTTCATTGTGCAGATGACATTCAAAGAAGTTAAATGAGTTGATGAACATTGTAGAGCTTGTTCATGGCAATAGAACTAGAACTGGAAACTAGAAAACCAGAACTCGTGTTCTAACCCCTATGCTGCTATACTCCTTTCACGGTGCATCCCCATGTTTTTTTCATCCCATTTTGTTTATGAGGTGGTGGTTCTTAAGAAGTATAAATAGGATGAATAAAGTACTTAGCATAGTCTGCTAAAGAGAGGAAACCATTATGTGTTAATTCCTTTCCATTCCCACATGTCTCCTACCATAACAAGCAGTAGTAAGCAAGGCTGACTGTGGCTGGAATTGAATATTGTCTTTAAATGAATATCCTCTATGCTTCTTAAGAGTTTGGATTAGAATACATGAAAGAAAAATGTAAGTTCATATTTCAGCAAAATTTAAGAAAAATTAAGAAAAAAAAGTCCAGCTATATAAAAAGCTGTGCTCAGAGATGAGTTTCTCATCACAAACTGTATGCAAGAGAACCAGGGTGGCAATCAGTCCAAGGTTCCCCCCGGGATACTCTTAATGAAGTTAATGTGTAATGAAATCACTTCTGAGAGTCTGTCTTTAATTTGTAGGCCTTTGGGATGAACAAAAAGATGATTAATCTGACAGCAACAAATGGAGGAGCTGAGATGCTAAATGGAAGCTATGTAGAGGGTGTAAACTTTTGAACTATCAACATAAAATCACAGAAAAATAAATGTTGGATCAACAAAAAAAATTTCAGAGTCTGATCTGCATTTATTTAATCCTTTCTCACAAAAATGTACATACTGAGTCACAAAGCTCCTGGGCAGTCTGCTTATGGCCCAGCTCTTTAAAGTTCCCCATACTTAGAGCATCTACTAATCACAGAGACCACCCAGGAAGAGGCAAGGGCGCTAAGTGATGGAGATTCTGGGAAGAGGTGATGATGGGTCAGAAACAGTTAGTGTTCAGCTAAACTAGCATGCCTCTTTCGTTGTTGTATCTTTTCTCCTTAGGTTATGTTGACATCGGACTGATTCCAAAAGGAGCAAGGGACATTCGGGTAATGGAGGTGAAAGGAGCTGGGAACTTTCTAGCCATCAGGAGTGAAGACCCTGAAAAATATTACCTCAATGGAGGATTTATTATCCAATGGAATGGCAACTACAAACTGGCAGGGACTGTCTTCCAGTATGACAGGAAAGGAGACCTGGAGAAACTGATGGCCACAGGCCCTACCAATGAGTCCGTGTGGATCCAGGTAATACAGAAAGAACTGCCAACGTATACAGTAGCTATGATCTCTCTAATTTTCTTTTGCAAGGTATTTACCAGGGGACATTAAATACCTTGGCAATTCTTAACACTTCTTTAAGCAAGGAATAGGGAAGGAAGCAGGATATTAGTTTATGCTGTCAATCACTTATTGCCTAGATATTGTTAAAACCCCCATTATGAAATGCCAGGGGCCCTAAAATTGACTTTAGTTTCCAGTATGGTGGACACAGGCTGTTTATTTGTAGGTCATTGTTCCTTGGGTAAAAGAAGAATGTTTTCAGTCTGTGTCAGCCTGACATGAATTTCTACTTAGCTTTCCAGCAGAGGTGATGAACTGACACGGTCCTTTCAGATGTTCTCATGTGATTGTCCTCAGGCAAAGGGTTTGACTTAGTGAAACTCTTGGGTGTGGGGAGGGGTTAGGATGAAGGATATACTCTTCAAAAGCACAAATGATTTGTCTTTCATATTGGCCAAAAACTATAATAAAGGGATGGATTATGGTACTAGTAGAAGCAAAGTTTGACAGTTAGGATCCATACATGTCAGGAGACCTGATATCTTACCTGCCCACAGGGGAAAGGATTTATATATGGGAACCCCAAAACCACCGCACAACCAATCCACTCCCTCTAAGTTTAAGATGAATCCACTTTCGATTCATGTGGCAAGAAGATTGCCTGCAGGAGAGGGAAGGCAGCCTGTGATTGGTATGCCTTGGCTAAAACCCAGGACCATTTGTATCTCAGAGCTATATGCTTAAAGAAACCAATCAGCCCGAGAGCTAGAGAAGGGAACAACAATAATAAAAGTCAATGTTTATTGAGTGCCAACTACATGGCAGGCACTGCTCTAATTATACCTAATATACATTACACTTATTTATTTAACCCTCACAACACTATTTATCATACTATTATTATCCTCACTTTGTAGGTGGGGAAATTAAGGCACAAAGAGATTAAGTAACTTACCCATAATCACAAAATTAGCAAGTACACGAAGTGACCTACCAGCCTATTTTTGGAAAGGATACCCCTTGTCATTTTCTCATAGTAATTCCCATATGATTAGACCTCCCATTAATTTAGTCAAGAAATACTAGAGTAGAGGTTAGACATAGAAATAGCTGTATGCAGATTTACAGGTCAAGGTAGAGGTATATTAATTTCCTAGCATTTATCCCAGGCATGCCTCCATAACTACTTTAAGATGATGGACATTGTGTGCTATTTTTACAAGACAGGTTTGCAGCATGAAGTCATGATATTGTTTAATGTCATCCTTCTCTTGCCTCTTAGCTTCTATTCCAGGTGACTAACCCTGGTATCAAGTATGAGTACACAATCCGGAAAGATGGCCTTGACAATGACGTGGAGAAGCTGGTGTACTTCTGGCAGTATGGCCGCTGGACAGAGTGCAGTGTAACATGTGGAACAGGTAAGAAACAGCTGCGCTCACAATGAACCCACGCCAACTCCATGGCGGGCCATGGGGGCAGTGTAAGCCAGCGGCTTGCCTTCTGTGCCCGTGGGTCCACAACGATGGCCAGGGGCCCCAGTGGGGAGTGAATGTGTAGGTCATGATCTAAAGGGAGAGGCAGTTTGTTTGTTTGTTTGTTTGTTTGTTTGTTTGTTGTTTGGCAGTTCGGTTTTTTTAATCAGCTTTATATACTGTCCCTCATGAAAAGTTTTATTTGAAAAAAGGGTTACATGTCTTTTGAAAACACAAAAAAGAAAGAGGGAAAAAAACCACTTCTGTACTTGAAGATCTGAGGACTACAGAAGTCAGGCTGAGGGCTACAGAAGTCAGGCAGCCCACCAAAGACCTACCGTAAATCACAGCCCAGAGCAAAACGTGCCCGTTTGTTTCTGTCTCCAGTTTACTGGTTTATTTGTATCTATTGGAAAAGTAGTTTTCTCACAAAATCAAGTATTGGAGAGATTTCTTTCTTTCAAGTATTGGGGTGGGGATAGGTTCTGCCATAGTAACAAAGAAATTGAAATCACAGGAATCAACACAGTGAAGGTCTGTTTTTAAGCCATTCCAAGTCTGACGCAGGTTGGGTGGCCCCACCTCATCTTGTAGCTAACACATCTGAAATGTATGGCTTCCAGCTTGCCCCGCAGGGAAAAGAGAACTGGAAGAGGCAGACTGGCTCTTAGGAATGGCCTTGGCCTAGAAGTGACACAGGTCACATCTGCTCATGTTTCCTTGCTGGACCGTAGTCCAGTGGGCATGATCTAACTGCAGAGAGAGGCTGGGGGCTGTAAAGGAGCGTGTGGACACTTGTATAGCCCAGACTCTCTGCATGTCAGGCATAGGGACTTTTTCAAGGTCTGGAGGGCAGAGATCAGGGCCTGTCAGGTACCTGGGACTCTTCACTCATTAATAGTAGTGTCATATGAGAAAGCATGTAGTTCTCTTTCTCCTTTTGGATCATGTCCAAGTCTTTTCTGGAACTTCCTGCCTCTAGCCTGCGATTAAAGTCTATAAAACTACAGTGGCTGCACAGTGCAGCACCAGAGTCAGCATGTAGCAAAGGGAATAAAAGAGAGGGAGCGAATGGGCCAGAAGAACACAGCCCACTTCTCCACGAGCTGCCGTCTCAGGTATGTTGTCTCAACAGCACTTGCTGACTTGGTTTTGCCCCCTCCCACCTCACTCCCTACCCCAGGAGGTAGTTGTAGAAAGAGGTTCAGAGACAGACATTGAGTCATGCGCCATCCATCTAATGAACAATTTTTATAATACCAACTTCTTTTTCTCCCTTCTTCAGTACAGAAAACCAAGGGTTAACTTTTAGAAATCACAGCAGTTGTATATTCATTTCAAAACGTATGATATTTTGAAAATCCCAAACCTCTGGAAATCTATCTAGGTCAAAGGTGCCGGCTGCATCAGTCCCTCTGTTCCCAGCGCTGCCTCTAACGTTTCCACATGTGCAGCCCCCACTGCCCAGGAGGGCTGGGCTCCCAAGAAGCAAATGTAATTTAAACAGAAAATAAATTGGTGAAAAATATTTCCCTGAGGAGCAGTTGTGAGGAAAATGAAGTCATCAGGACTGTAGTTACAAATACTTTTTCAATGTCTCATCCCCATTGTTCTTTTCTTTCAACAAAGTATGGGCTTAAGCTTTAAGTTTAAATCATTGTCTCAGGACACCAAGGAGTGGAAATCAGCCTGACTGGGTGGGGACTCCTCAAAGAAACAAGAGCACATCCACTCCTCCCGCACACACACGCACATGCACACTTCTCTTTCAACACAGATGAACCCTTTGCATTACACATGTGGTATTTCCAAGCTTGGGAAATACAAGGTAAATGGCTGGTTTGTACAGAGATTATAAAATACACCCGCAGTTAGCTAGGAAATGAAACATCCATACCAAGTGTGAATCAGGCATTTGGTGTTGATACAGCCTGATCCTCCAGCAGTACCTCTGCCTACTTGGGCAAATGTCATTCTGGTTATTAAACCTTAATAGGAACTATCAGGATGTTTCAGCTACATTGCCTATTTAGGTGACAACTCTCTTACTCGGCAGAGTGGAAAGACAGCATATCTACTTTCATACTCTCAAACACAGAGGATGAAATGCTAACATTCACATAGGACACACTGCTAAATACAAAGATGGATGACTACCTGATACACTATACCATTCAGTGATGTTTTTTATTTTCTTTGAGTGAAAACCTCCAAGTCACCACCCTTACACATGTACTTTGGTACTTTGCTTTATTACTATTCAATAATCTTTTTTTCTAATCATTTATGTATATACTTGTGTGCATATGGATGTATTTATGTACGCAAATATACACGTTTTCACTTAACACCATAACATGGATGCCTTTCCATGTGTTATTTAACCTTTATAGCTGTCATTTTTATGGATGCAATATGTTTCACTGGCAAGACAAAGCAAAATTCCCTTAACCAGTACTTTAATCCTCATCTTGTGATGAGCATCCTTAGGCTTATGTAAAGAATGATCTCATTAGTATTAATTCATACATGGAATTTCTAGGTTCAAAGAGTATAAATATTATGATAATGTTACAAAACTTATTACCAAATTGGCTCCTATTATAAAATGGTTACACACAGGTAGTAGCAATAATTTATTTTATTTTATTTTAATTTATTTAATTTAATTTTATTTTATTTTGGTATTTTAGTTTTATACTTTTTTTTTTAACTGGGAAAATGTTTCAGTTGTCTCAGCAAAATGGAAAATGTATAATTCCTGTATATTGACCACTCAGCTATATCAGCTCTTATCATATGCCGTGTGAATTTCAATCTTCATTTTAAAAAAATTGCACAAAAACACTCAGGAGCAATCCCTAATTTCCCTCCCTTTTCTTTTCCCCCAGAGTTGACTAGTGTCAATGTTTTATTTCTGTGTGGGAGAAACATTGAGGGATGGAAAAGAGATAGAAGATTTTGCAGTGGTGTAGGGAGGTCATAACAGTGGCTTGAATGAGAATTAAGGCAGCACAGATAGAAAAACCGTACAACGTAGGGATACTTAGGAGGAAGAAAGTGGTTTCAGCACGAGGGAAGATTGGAGGGCAACACCCAGTGTTTTCCCTTGGGTAACTGGCTAAAATGGTGGTGTCACTCGATGACACATGGGAAATGTGACAAGAAACAGGTTCTGAAGAAGAGTTAATGATTATATATATTCAATTAAAGTGCCTATGAGATTTCTCCGTGGAAATGTCCAAAGGCAGTACCATGCTTATTGGAAAGCGTTTGTCATACTACCTGTCTTAGTCAGTTCGGGCTGTTATAACACAATATCATAGACTGGATGGCTTAAAAAACAGACATTTCTCTCAGTTTGGGAGGCTGGGAATCCAAGATGGAGGTGCTGGTAGATTCAATCCCTAGCGAGAATCCTCTTCCTGGCTTGTAGATGGCTCCCTTCTTGCTTGTATTCTCACATGGCAAAGAGAGCAAGACCTCTCATGTTTCTTCCTCTTTTTATAAGGGTGTTAATTCCATCAGGAGGGCCCCACCCTTGTGACTTAATCCAACCCTGACTACTTCCCAAGGGCCCCATATCGAAATACCATCACACTGGGAGTTAGGGATTCTGTGTGTGAATTTTGAGGAGACGCAAACATCAGTCCCTAGCACTGCCCTCTCAAATTTGTTTTGTGCAGAATGGATTCCTGTTGTATTTATTTTGTTGTCTTTCTTAGCATTATAGTTGCTATGTATTTTTGAATTACAACTTACAATAATTTCTTTTAGTTCCCCTTTTTCCTTTTTCCTGCTCTTTTCCTTCCTTCTTTCCATAGGCACCCCACTCTTTCTAGTGTTTTTGCAGTTTTTTCTTGACCACACTGTGAGACCCCATTTCAGGACAGGATTTGTTAGGGTTGGTCAGCATTACTGTCTCATCGTGACATCAAAGATATGTTAGAAACCCTCATGCAGCCAGCACGCCAATTGACTGAGCTCCTGGCTGAGAAGCTGTGTCTCCATTTTGTCACCTTCCTAGGCCTAAAACTTGTCAAGAGTTAAGGCTCTAAGAAGTTTATGATGAGGGGGGTCTGGTTCCCATATAATGTGGAGCATTTGGAGTCCTTAGACTTCACTGGAGCTGTGCACGTGGCCACTACTAACTGCTTCTGGCCAGGAGCCTGACAGACTCTTCACAGACTCTGCACACTTTTGTAGGGATGTTTACCTACATGAGCATTGTGTCTTTTTGCTGTGTGTGTGTAAATATATATGTGTGTGTGTATACATAAATATATATATGTATATATATAAATATATATACACACATACACACATATGTGTATAAATATATATACACACACACAAACACACACAGCAAAAGCATATATCTTTGTGTTATTTATATATACACACATATACACACATATCTTTATGTTTTATAAGTTAATATTTTTACATATTTATATTTTACATATTACTGTTGTGTTTGGAACAACATGAATTCACTAGATGCTATTTTCTTAGTTTGGCTATTTTAAAAATTTTTTTGTCTTTGTTTTACATCAGAAATCCATGTGAAAAACCAACAACACAATATTATAAATTGGGCTAACTGTCACAAAGCCAGCTTCTTCTCCACAGCCCACTTTTCAAAGGTAAAGAGGACCCTCAGAGAATACCAGTGACAGTTCTCTTCATTCTTCTGTCCTCTCAGCCACATTTGCTTTCACTCCGACCTATCTGTGGGGAGTGGCTTTGGGGTGACTCTGCGGGGAATTGAAGACTAGCTGCCCTTCAGGAAAAGTTAGAAGAGGGTGGATCAATAAGTGCTACTGTCCATGACAAAAGGCTTGTTAAAAAAATTCACCTGAGTTGCTCATCAAAAGATCAAGCATGAAAATTCAACCATTGGGTTGTCTGTGAAGAAACAGCTGCAGGAACAGCCCTGCACAGGTGCTGGTCTCATAGGAAGCTTCAGAACTCCTTATTGAAGAAAAAACATTTTGGCAGAAACTCAAGATCACTTTCATAAAAATGTAAAAGCTACATCTTTTCCCTGTTGCATCTTTAGTACTGCAGAACACTGTCAGCCATAATACATTCTAACAAAAATGTCCTTGTTTCCTGTAAAACTCATAGTGATTGTACTATTAGAAAATGGGTCATTGCTTCTGAATGTGACCTTTTCCAGTTTTGTGCTCTGTAGTCTCCCTATTCTCTTTTTTCCAGGTATTTAAGTATGGCAGCAGCCTGTACAAAAGGGAGGACATATTGCCTTGCCCAACCCAGACTTCATTTCCCTTCACCCCACTTGGCTGAATTCTCTGTGGGGTTCAATTATTGTCCTTTCGTTTAAGGAACATCATGCTCTAGTAGGAAAAGGCAAATATGGAAAGCTCCAAGAACCATGCAATCAAAGCTCCTAGAGATTGTTCAAATGGTTCTAACCTGCCTTAGAAACTAGATCGTGTACATTGAAAATAAATACATGTGGAATGATCCTTAGGTTTACTGAAACTGGTCCTCACAGGGTTTATCTGACAGTATTGCTACTAAAGCTCAAAGTCACCATGTAGCTTGAGATATGTGCTCATAACCGTTAATAAAGCATGAGAATCATACATAGGGACACATACCCCACTGACCCTGATTTGTGGCTCTAAACTGATGTTTAGAAGACAGAATTTTCTTCTTTTGCAAATCAGTCAGATATGTCTTTGACTTTTTCAAAGCGCACTCATCTTGGTGCTAATCCATCTCACCGTGTCCACTGTAATTTTCTGGTAGAATCAACCAAGTCCAGATACTGATCTCTAACAATATCTGGAGGATTTTTTAAAATGTAAGACTTCCTGAAGATACTAGGAGGATTTACTGACATGGATTTAAGCATATGCTATGGAATGAGGATTACATATACATATATATATATGAAATAAACTACAAGTAATATACAGTGAACATCTGATAACCTTTCAGTTGTACTTCATAAATGAACTAATGAGAAGCTAGAATGGCAAATGTATGTTTCATTATTTTTTTTTTAGTGATTGCCCCAGAGTTTGCAGTGTACATTTACAGCTAATCCAAATCCACTTTCAAATAACACTATACCGCTTCATGGGTAGTATGAGTGCCTTATAATAACGAAATAATCCTAACAGCTACCTCCCGTCTCTTGTATCATTGCTGCCATTCATTTCACTTATATATAAGCATGCATAAACATATGTGCTTACATAAGATACATGTAAATATGCAGAATTGAAAACATTGTTGACATTATTTTTAACAAACTGTTTTCTGTTAGATTGATTCAGAATAAGAAAAATAAACATTTTTATTTAAATATTGTTTCTTTGATGGGTTCTCTTTCTTTATTTAGTTCCAAGTTTCTTGCCAATATTATTTTCCTTCTCTCTAAAGAACTCTTTTA
Source organism: Macroglossus sobrinus (assembly GCA_004027375.1). Classification (NCBI taxonomy): domain Eukaryota; kingdom Metazoa; phylum Chordata; class Mammalia; order Chiroptera; family Pteropodidae; genus Macroglossus; species Macroglossus sobrinus. Next base: position 251,366 of record PVKZ01001107.1, read on the forward strand.
ACATTTCTTGCACTGCAGGTCTACTGGCAACAAATTCCTTCAAATTTTGTTTATCTCAGAAAGTCTTTTTGTATCCTCCACGTTTGAATGATAATTTCACAGGGCACAGGATTCTAGCCTGGTGGAGTTTTTTCGGTCAATACTTAAAGTATGTCACTCTACTCTCATCTGTCTTGAATGATTTCAGAGAAGTAAGATGTAATTCTTTCTTTGTTCCTCTATAGGGAGGTGCTTTTTCCTTTTCTTTCAGGATTTTTTTTTCTAGCTTTGATTTTCTGTAATTTGAAAATAAATTGCCTCAGTCTAGTTTTTTGGAATATTTACCTTGCTTGGTGTTTTCTGGGTTTCCTGGATCTGTAGGTCGGCATCTGACGTTAATGTGGTAAAAGTCTGGTTCCCAGGTGGCTTCTGCTCCTGCGTCTCTGCTCCAAGAAGTTGTGACCCCTTCTGTTCAACTATCTGTCTTTCTAGTCTTGGGAGCAGCAGTTTGCCCTGTATCCTCTCCTTTCTCACACCTAAGAAAAATTGCTGATTTTTCAGTCTCTTCTGCTTTTTACAGAGGGGCAGCTTTCAAGTTTCTTACACATGGGACCGTTAACCAGAAGTCTTTCAAAGGTGGCTTATCTGATGGTATGCTATTCTGCTGTCTTAGTCCCATCCTGCAGCCGTTCGAGATTAGTCCCTCCCTTATTTGCAGGCTCTTGATGGAGATTTCTCAGTTGTTTTCTATGAAGGCTTGCTTTTTGCTCAGTGTGTGTGTGAAATGCTGACCACTTACTTTTCTTGTCAACCCGTGAGTGTTGTGAAATTCTCAGGCCTCTAATTTTCTTTAGGTGTGCGTGCACTGCCTGATTTGTACACAATGGCTACGAAGGGAGTTAGAAGTAGGAAGGACTACTTCTGGTTATGGTAAATTTTGAAAATGAATCCTTCATAGAACAGAACTTTGTCTTACTTAATTCCAGTAAGCATTCTTCAAGTACCAGCAATGCTTCTGTTTTAGCACTTCTTACATAATTTCTTGTGTTACCCCTGACTATGACAGTCAGTCTATGTAATCGATTCACTCGGATTTCAGGGAGATGAGAACTATTGGCTTTGAATCTTCTGATGTTCTGCGGTGTGTGGGTTTCAGCCATGGAAAATAATAAAGTCAAACCTCATTTTTTGATGTTCAATTAATATTTATATTTATTGAAATCAGTGTCAATGTCCCTTTGATCTAGGAGAAAACATGAACTGTATAAGGGCTCAGTTGTTGCAGTAAGGAGGTTGCATCATAGGATTGTGAAGACCAGATGAGTTGGATTTGCTCTACTCCCTGGGCTCAGAGTGTGAAGCCAACCCCGACTCACAACATGCAAGAAACAGAGTTATGGAGGGAGTAAATGCCCGTGACTGGGTGAGTGGGTTACAAACAGGCTTCAGATTCAGGTTCAAAAGCTTTTCTCAGGGATCTAATATGCATTAAGCGCTATGCCAGGACTTAGAGTATATCATGTACATGTCAGGGCACACAGATCATTTTATTCTCACAACAGTACTATAATCTCATGAAGATGAGGACAAGGAAACTGAGGCTGCAGAAAGTTAGGAAGATTGTCTGAGATCTCTCAGCAAGTGTTAAGAGCAGGATTCAAATCCATTTCTGATCCCGATGGTGGTAGTAGTGTTGATATTGATGATGTAATTATTGTTGGTGCCCTCCCACACACACACATGCATATTTCAATAGGTTTGAGCTCTTGGGGTGATGGGACCGAAGTTCTATCTGACTGAGCCTTCATTATTATATATATATATATAATACACACACACACACACACACACACACACACACACACACACAGATATATATATAATAAGATATATCTGAACTCACCGATCAAGGAAATCAGAGATGAACGAGAAAAGGGGCCAGAAAACACAAGGGTTTTTGAGAACAGAAATTAGAAGTTTGTAGAGTTAAGGATAGACTTGTCAGAAAGACAGATGGTTAACAATCCCTTCTACTCATCCCTTCTTCCTGTGCAGTTAACATCATTGCTCTGTAATTAGAGGAATTGTAGTGACAGCACTCTCTTTCAATTCACAGAATTATCATATTAAAATCAATGGTATGCCTAGTTTTAGGGTAACTTTTTTAGATATTATAAATTTTTAGCCTTATAATTTATATGTTAAATGTTAAATTTATGTGCTAATGTAAAATTTAATATATACTGCCTAACTTGTACTAACCTAAGTTGGTTATAAAGAGATCTTATTCTTTGTCAGTACTCTAAAGACTGTAAATATAGTACTTTGAGTTTCTTTCAGATGATGTGATTAAATATTCAGTGCCTTGAGTATCTTTGATTTTAAGTTTAGATATAATAGGAAATATTACAATTTTTGCCATAAGTCATTAAAATAAATGTATGTCTTCAGTTATTTTTTCTATACCCTTCCTAAATTGAATTTTTGAGTCAGGAAAATTCTATATGAACTAAATTAACTCTTTTTTACAGTCTCAATATTGAATTGGGAATATGATGAGCTACATCACTGTTCTTTTTTTTTTTTCTTGGACATAAGGATTTTTGCTTGTTTTTTATATTGAGGGAATTTTTCCACTTAAGACGATCAGGCTTAGGGGTATAGGAAGACAGTTTTTAAAAGTAAAGGCTCTTAATTGAGCTTTCGCTACTAGTATCCAGAAGACTTACCGAATGTATACAGCTGCATGGTGACAGTCTCATTGCTACATGGAGAAAGAGACTCAGAATCCTGTGGAAATCATATTGTGAATTTGATTTTCATACATTTTGGAGTGTGATTTATTTATACCTAAGGTCTTTTCAAGTAAACACTTGCAGATAAGCAGCTAACTCAGTGCTCTGGCAACATATTGACTGACTGTCATCCTTAATTAAGTAAAATTTATTTTTGGGCTCTGTTCATTGTGTAAGAGAAAGTGACAAAAGGTATGCCAAATTAAAAGCCAGTGTCATTTTTTTCTTCCTTTGATTTCCAGAGAAAGGTCATGGTCATATAGGTTCAGCCTAATCAGGATCACTGATCTTAAAGGATGACCCGATTCCAGCCCCTTTCATAAAACAAATTGCAGTGTCCATGTCAAAGAAAGATTCTCTTATTCCAGCAATTGGTTTACAGAGTTAATTAACGAGTATGTCATTCAAGATTAATGATTTGCATTCTTTACTGCAAAGGAGACCTTATCAATCAGGGCACATATGGCATGCCCAACTGAATAACTTCACTACTTCGGAGTGTTTAGGGGAACTAAGAAAGGTAATGCATTACCCCAGCCTATTAACAGTGAAGAATGGGACAGATAAGGGTGCCATCCCTAGGTCTCAAAAGTAAGGGGGAAAAGTTGTTTAAAGAGACAGTGCCTCCATTTTCTAAGCCCAGTCGGAAGCCACAGCAATCCATGCAATAGGCTTCCCAGGGTTCAGGGCAGGTACAGCGTGGACCTTGAGCGACAAATGGCAGAAATGTAACACAGAAGAAGAAGAGGTAAAAAATCAATAAAATCAATAATGGTTAGGCAGCTAGCAAGCCAAGCTGGATTGCAGCTATGGGTCTTGACTCAAGAAAGGGAGAAAGTTAGCTTTTATCGAGTGCCGTTCCAGTTACTACTGCTATATAATAAGCCAACCTAAATCTAATGGAGTAAAACAACCATCATTTTATTATGCTCATGGATTTTGTAGGTCAGAAATTTAGACAGGGCACAGTGGGAATGGCCTGTCTCTGCTACACGATATTTGATACCATGGCTGGGGGTGACTCAGGTGGCTGGGGGCTGGAATCACCTGGAAGCTCCTTTATTCACATGACTGTCTTCTGGGATGGATGACTCAAAGGACTGTCAACTAGAGCACCTACACCTGGCCTCTCCAAGGACATGGGCTTCTCACTCCTTGGCAGCTGAAGTACCCTGAGCGTGAGAGATCTAAAAGAATCAGAAAGTGTGTGGCCTTTTATGACCTAGCCTCTGAACTCACACAGCAGCACTCCTGCCTCTGACCCAAGGCCACGGTAACTAGACACCATGTCTTGATGGAGAGATGGAGTGGTCACATACAGAAAGAACTTCCTGGATGAGAGGTTATTGTTACAACCAATATGGGAAACTACAACTTAGCATATACACATTCACTAAGGCAGTGTGAATGAATATATTTTTTGAAACATTCTGACATCAGTTGCAGCAAACCATTTTCTAAGTAACCTGTAAAATTATATTAACCAGAATCCTCTCAGTCTAGGTTTCCAATGATAAATCTTGAATATTGTCTTCCCTTCATGGATTATAGATTTTAAAATATAAAGGCACTTCCAGAGATCAACCAGCTCAGTTTCCTGCCCTAAAACAATCTGAATGTCATTATTCTCATTTTCCTGCAATTAGTCAAGTGATGTGTAGAAGGAAAAGTAGAATGCAGAATGCTTGGATTTTATTTATTTGTTATATTTATTTAACCAGAAATTAACAAGGAATAGAATTATAGACTAAATTTTTTACCAAATAAACACATAAGCACCAGAATTGAGGAAGAAACCCTTGGCCAGGTATTGTGTTTTTGTAACATGGGAGAAGTTAGGCTATTGGGTTGGGGCCTGTCATGGAAGAGCTGAGCTGAGCTGTGTGTCTGTCATGTGGGAACTCAAGGGCCAGGAGAACAGAAGAGTAACAGTCACCAGGACCATTCATCCCGACAGAGAAACTCTGACACATCATTAATTTTCCCTTATGTGCCTGACAGTATCTGCCTGGCCAGTTCGTCTGTCCCTCTCACTGCTGGTCCAGGGGGTGACTCATGCAGCATCGCTAATGCTCCTGAGGGGATTTCTGTAACATTTTGTATGCTGCTTCCGGAGCCAGAGGCACCGAGCTCACATTTTCGTTATTCGTGCACAGAAACAAGCCTTTTGGGGATGTTTCCAGCCTCTTACGAGTCATCTGACAGTTACCTGACTTTTTCCTTTTATGTTTTGACATCAAGAATTTGCCAAACTACCCAAAGCTTTGATAAAATTTCTAATATCTAAGCTTTTTCTTTATTCTGCTCTACAGGGCAGATATATGTCAGCTTTTCTGGCTTCAACCATTGTCAGTCTCTATTCCGCTCACACTGTCTAAGACTTTTCTACAGGAGTTTGTGTCTTTCCAAACAATGGCTCACTCATTGTGCCATGAAAGTTCCTTTTATAATGTTGCTTCCAGCTGTTAAAAGTGTTTTATTTGTAAGGCAAAAGAAGAATAATACATTCTCTATCACTTTAGAAAAACCTACATGGTTGAAAGATTACCTGTCTTTTCAAATACAATAACATTGTTTTATTCAACAATAAAATGCTATTGATTCATTTACTATTTTGCAGCTCCTCTGAAGTTTTTTTTCTTCCCCTCTTTAATTCCCCCAGCCCCTTCCACCCCTGGCCTATGGATGATGCCGTTTCCCCTTAAGAACTGGATCTCTGAAGGGCAGGCATTTTGTCTTATCTCCTCCCATCCCCACTTCCCCCCACCCCCAGCTCCTCCCCACCCCACCCCTGGGTATGGTCTGTGGCTCCACCTGGGTGTGAACCCAGGACCTTCTGCATGTAAAGCAGACGAGCTAACCACTACACTATGGAGCCATCCTCTCTGAAGTTTTTAAATGAACAGGTGCCATCTCTGGCATCTGAGTTTGCAAGCCATTGGGCTGGGCCAAGTCCAGTGAGGTGCCGGGTGGTAGGAGTTCAGGTCCTGCCCGCTGTGTGGCTGTGGGGAACCCCTCCATGTCCTTGCCAGTAAAGTTAGGAGGTGACCAGCTTATTGGTGTACTGATGGTCTTTCCAGTTATGGAGTTCTGTACACCAGTGAGCCCACTCAAAGCCTGGCTTCCCTGAGAGCTCAAGGTGCCAGCCTTTATGCAAGGTGACCATTCTGTCTCCTGGGTGTCTCAGTCTTCAGTCTCCTCACTGGTTTGTACATTTAACGTTGAAGTGTTAGCTCTCTCAAGAGGATGATGACTCTCTTCCTCACTACCCTTTCACCTCTCAGTCTGTGACATTCTGGCCACTCCTCGAAGTTCTCATTAATGACGTCCTAGTTAGCAAAGCCAGTGGTCCTTTTCCTTTCTTAACCTGCGTGACTTCACTGTACCTCAGTTCCTTCACCTGTCAGAGTGTGATAGTGATAATGTTGACCTCACTGGGTTGTTGTGCAGTTTCAGTTATATATTATAATAGATAACAGGTAATACATTTTGTGTGTGTGTGTGTGTGTGTGTGTGTATTTGTCTGGGATATGTATATATGTCATACACACACACACACACACACACACACACACACACAGTTTGGAACAGCACCTGGGACAAAGCAAGTACTATGTGTGTTAGGTATAATTATATATTCAAAGTCCAGTCCAGTGTACAGATATGCTTGGTTCGCCTGTAGTCCCTGACGCTCCCCGTGTGCTTCTCTTATATTACTGGCCAAAGGCAGCAGTATTATCGATCCCTGCTATCAAAACTCTCTTCTTGAAAAACATAACCTCTTGAACTTCACAACATTATTTTGAAGTATATTCCTGTATTTCAGAGTTTAAGAACCCCAATTAATACAATGATCCCTACCTCCTCTATTCCTTTACTAAATGGATAATGTGGCATTTCTGTTGTAACACCTGCTTTTGTTATTTAAATCTCATTTTGTTTTTTGTTTGACATGTGTGTTAGTCTTGTCTCCACATCTAGATTGTAATCTACATATTAGAGTATATATTAATATACCTATGTAATTATGCAATTATGTAATTGTAGATTATATATTAATCTACCTGCTCATCTACCTTCCACCCATCGCAGCTGCAGCATGAGTGTGGATGATAAGAGGTCCCCATTCCTCATGCTTACTTTCAGAACCAAATACCTATGGACAACCTTCCCATCAGCTATAAGCATGATCCCTTAGCATGACCAGGGGCCTCACCTTACACCAAGCATGTGGGCTCAGGATTCATTCTGTGTGAACTTTTCTGCCCGGCCCCAGGTATCCGCCGCCAGACTGCCCATTGCGTGAAGAAGGGCCACGGGGTGGTGAAAGTTACGTTCTGTGACCCAGAAACACAGCCCAATGGGAGACAGAAGAAGTGCCATGAAAAGGATTGTCCACCCAGGTAACCACTGATAACTGCTGGAGTTCTGTGTGTCCGCCTAGAATAATGTCTAACTCAATAGCAATCCGATGCCCAGTGACAGAGGAGAGCTGTGTGGCTCTGTTGTTAGGATAAATAACAGGAAAGCTGTTCCAGGTTTCTGTGACTATGCTGCGGCCACATGCTGTGAGTGAGGATGTTTCACTCCTAGAGAGCAACTTTATATTTCTTACAAAGCTGAGGTGTTCTGTGTTTAATTATTTGGTAAGACTAAGTTTCAAAGCATTGTTGAAGAGAATGTTTTGTACATCACCCAAAAGTTCTGCAGTTATTGGGTTTGTCTTTTCCAAGAGCACTTCACCAGTGTGACAGTGGCCTCCAGAAAATGCATCGACACTTTCGGACTACGGTGCTCCCTGCACCTCAGGCTGCCTGGAAGAGTAGACTACTTACAGACGGGGCTTCCTCGGCCTTGGCACTATTGCATTTGGGGCCAGATAATCCTTCATCGTGAGCGGCCTGTCTTGTGCATTATAGGATGTTTAACAGTAGCCCTGGCTTGTATGTATTTAGAGGTTAGTAGCACTCTAGACCCCCCAGTCCAGGCTGTGACAACCAAAACTGTCTCCAAACACTGCCAGATGTCTCCCAGGGGACAAAAAATAATCTTTGACTGAGAACCACTCTTATACAAATATTCATTTGCTGCTAATCATGTTGATTCAAGATATTGTCATCCTAGAAGGTAGCTGGGATGTTATTATGTGGGGGAGGTGTTTAAAAGAGAGAGGGAAAGGGAGGGAGGGAGAAATTGAGGAAGGCAGGGTAAGGAGAGGAAAAAAGAGAGGGGGAAAGGAGGGAGGGAAGGAGGAAGGAAATAACGACAGAAGGAAGGGAGGAAGGGGAGAGAGGCAAGATGGATGTATGGAGAGATAGATTCTGGGAGTATCTTCATTCTCTGGTGACGTTAAATGGGTGATTTAGGTTGCAGATTCCATCAGGCATTCATTCCAGTCCTAAGAAGACACACTGAGAGGAGTTTAGATTAATGAGAAGGGATTAGTTGGCATAATAGATCAAACAGGTGACAGGTATAATTCTAAAGAAGAGCTAAATGAATGTGATAAATGCCAAAGAACTAGATTTTTTAAAAAAAGTTTCTAGAGAAGTCAGTGAAGGCAAGCCTCGTCAGTCTCTTATAGTTTCAAACAGGCAGGACCCAGAGGCCAGGATGTTCTCACCTCAGAGCCAGAGTTTTATTCTCTATCCAGTTCTGTGGTTTCTTGTGGGTCAGAGGTGGGGTGTAAGGTCCAGAGCTGGACTGTAGCTCTTTGCTGGGAAGAACTAGGAGCTCCAGGGGAAGATCAGGCGAGCACTAGGTTTTGTATTTAGTTGCAGTTTCTATGAATCCTTCTCGGGAACAGCGAGCCAGGAAAGAGGAACCTTCCTTAGCGCTAATCAAGAGCCCGCTGCTCTGCAGGATGCCCGTGCCTCCCTCACACCCACTCTCCCCCACAGCTAAGGACCCTCTGCCACTGAATTCCTTTGCTCTCATTAAATATCAACCACTGCACACATGCCTGGGATTCTTGCCTCATTTTTCAAAGCCACTCCCTCAGGTGGATTGGCCATCTTCTTAAAAACACAGCTTTTTATTTCCTGAATTTAGTTTTGTCTCTGGTGCTCAAGTTCTCATTCTTATTGTCTTGGCCTGAATATTACCAGCAAATATTTGTTAAGTAGCCGTTATTTCCCATGAGGGATGCAATGCTGTTAATAATTGTATAATAGTTGCCATTTATTGAGCACTGATATTGTGATATGATAGAAGGCATATTTAGTCTCCGTCCCTGGTTCTGGGCAGAGCTCCGACAACCTTTGGAATCTCCAGAGTGGCAGTGATAAGTGTCTTTTTATATGCTCACTGGTGGCTTGGGGCTTCAGCCTCAGGATAAAGGCTGGTGCCTGAGGAGCCACCCATGTGATTAGGAAGTATTATGAAAGGAGAATAGATGAAAACAGTGTGATTTTTTAAAGCACCTGCTTCACCCTTGACAATGTTTTAAAGGTGCCTGATATATTCTCTTTATCGTTCTCAACTACTTGGAAAAATAACTATTATTATGCGAATCTTCCAGAGGAAGAAATGTTCATGACCTCACTTGGTATCATGCAGCTCATAGGTAGCAGAGATTTGAATCCAAGGCCGTCTAGCTGTAATTCTGCAGCAGGTCTGCATGCAGCAGAACCCCTAAAGAGAGGTGTGCACCTCTCCCCTCATTCAGGCTGGGCCCAAAGCAAGGAAGGAGATGTGGTGGGCACCAGAAGATTTCGATGCAGACACTCACCTGCCAAGGTTGAGGCAGAGCTGAGGATATTGATGCATCATAATCACCCAAAATTCATAGTTTATCTAAGGGTTCGCTCTTGGTGGTGTACATTCTATGGATTTGGACACATATATACTGACATATTTCTATCATTATCATATCCTAGAGGTATTTTCACTGACCTAAAAATGCTCTGTGCTCCCCCTATTCCTCTCCCTACCCCTGGCAACCACTGATCTTTTTACTGTCTTTATATTTTTGCCTTTTCAATAATATCATATGATTGAATCATATAGTATGTAGCCTTTTTAATTTTGTTTTATTATTTTATTAGCATATGGCCTTTTAACATTGGCTTCTGTCACTTAGTAATATGCATTTAAGCTTCCTCCATGTCTTTTTATGGCTTGATAGCTCATTTTTAGTGACGAAAAATATTTCATTGTCTGAGGGCACTACATTTTATCCATTCAGCCACTGAAGGATATCTTGGTTTCTTCCAAGTTTTGGCAATTACAAATAAAGCTGTGATAAACATCCAAGTCCGGGTTTTGTGTGAACATGAGTTTCCAACTCATTTGGGTAAATACCAAGGAATACCCTTTTCATGTTGCCAAATCATTTATTTATGTTGGGAATCCTAATTGTTAGATATTTTTATATATTTTATTCCATTGTACAGATGACGTCACTAACCTTTATAAAACTTTCCAAGGTCATTTAACTACAAGTGATAGAGTCTAAATTTGAACCCAGATATGTCTGCCAAGAGGTCTGTGCTGGTGCTACCACATCATGCTACTGTCTGGGATCTCAGGATAGGCAGGTTTTGGTGCTAAAACCAGAACCTCCCATTTAAAAATATTTCTCACACATTAAAGCACAATGAAAATGATATAACCTAGCAGAAAAATCTGACTCTAAAGCTAAATCATGCATGCAGATTCACAAAGGGATTAAAGAAAATAAATTAAGTTAATTTGCTTTTTAAGACTAAATGAATATTAACATTGATTGCTTTGTTGATACTTGTTTTTGCAAGCTCAGTCCAGTAGTTTCTTTGGATTTGAATTTCAAGTTGCAGCATCTTCCTCTGTCACTAAATTTTATGATACCTAAAAAGTTCATACCCGTCATTAAGAGCTGTCATTTCCCTCTTCCAAAATGATTTCATGTGCAAGATTTCTTCTTTTTTGTTTCTGATTATTGTCCTCCAGTGACAGTTTGGATGTTCTGTGTTCTTTCTCAAATAACTATTCAAGAGAGAATTTTAAAGATTTAATAAAACCTTCAGATAATCTAAACATAAGAAATATATGGCTTTCGGGATGAAAGTCTTGTGTAGCACATCCAGGATGGAGTAGCCTATCAAGAAAGAAATTATTTGGAATGAAAGTATATCTGATTCCAGAAAGAGGTCATTTGACTCTCTTTTCTCTGTTGACTTCTCTCTGAGCTTTGGTTCACAGCCAAGCAAAGCTCCGCTAGGCTACAGCTGTGATGGTGCCCAGCATATCCAAAGTGGTCGATAAACTTCTGATAGCAATTCATCTGACCCTGGCAGCTGCATTTAGGTTTCAGCATGAAAAGAATGGCTCGCAATAGAATTCAAGCTTTCTAACTAAACCTCAGCGTTCTAGCCACTTTGGTTTAGATAATTCGTTGTTGTGGGGGACTGTTCTTTCCATTGTAGAATATTTAGCCACTTCCTTGTCCTCTACTGACAAGATGCCAGTATCACACTCCCTACCCCTCCATTTGTGACAACCAAAAATATCGCCTTACGTTCCCAATGTCTCCTGGGGAGAAGATTGTGAGAATTCTACTGATCTGAGTAAAGGAATGGGGTCATTGAGACTACAAAAGGACCGTGAACTTTGGGAGAGGAAACAAGTGGACCGTGTGTAGGGGACAACAAGCAAGCTAGAGGAAATGAGGTGGGATGAACAGGATGGAGTCATAATGTGAAGACATTATGTAAAGGACAAGGAGGCAGTCAGTGGCACTTACATTGTAATACTGGTTATATTGGAATTTGGAATGTCATTTGAATTGGATTTTGGAATGTAAATGCTATTAGGGAAAAGATTAAGACAAAGAAAGTGATTTTTTTTTAAGAGCAAGAGTTTCTATTCTAAGCAGGAACAGTTTTCTTAGTAATGACGGTTAGAAAGAGTTTATTTTTGTATTTTATTGATTTGCTGGTAGTCAGGGCTGCCAGAGCAAGCACTGGTATGGGAACTGGTAGAAAATACAGATAAGAGAGAAACTGAGAGGTTCTCTATCTCATTCCTCCTACTTGATCTCAGAGGCTGTCCACACTGCAGTAAACTTCCTAGACTACTATAGGTTCCTTAAAGGACTCAAAACACTCTCTCTCTCTCTCTCTCTCTCTCTCTCTCTCTCTCTCTCTCTCTCTCTCTCACACACACACACACACACACACACACACACACACACACTTCCATATTATACAATAACTCATACTAAAACAACAGCATCCATTTTGGGAAGAAAAAATTTAAGATTAACAATCAAATCCATTTATTTGGTACCAAAAACATAAATGGTTTTTAACCCTGGCTTTAAATAGAAGTCATCAAGAACTCTTAAAAAACACTGAAGTCTTGGCCCTACTCCCAAGAAATTCCAGTCAACTGATCTACAGTGGGACCTGAACAATGATCATTTTTTAAAGGTCTCAAGTGTTGATACAGTGTAACTGCGATTATAAGATAGTGACTAACATATAGGGTCTAAAGAACAAAAGACAATGCATGATTAATTATCCATTTGTATGTTAGGTGTCATCAGCATCCTGGTAGAAGAAAAATTAATGGCAAAAACAGAAAGTCAGGTTAGGTTACTGTTACTTCTATGCTGATTGATCTAGAGAGATTGTCTTATTTGGGTAAATAAATGAGCTGGGTTTTTTGTCTTGCTGAGTTATTTGTATATAATTTTGCCCTTCTCACCAATCGCTCAGTGTTTTAACAGTCTTCTGTTATAAATCTCCTATAGATATAAATATAAATTATCCTCCTGCATTATAAAACTCCTAGAAGAAGTGGGATTATGGCAGACACAAAATGAATGAGATGGGCAACAGAAAACAGGCAGTGGCTTCTGGGCCCTGGGCCTGGAAGACATTTGCAGGGAAATAAAGAGAACAGTTTTCACTGTAAAGTGGTGACAAACATATGTAAAATGTCCCCAGGAGACTGTGGAGGGAATTTCAGAATGAAAAAATAAGAGGTCCATTATCACTTTATGATGACATAGCTAAAAGCCATGGAGCAAGTAATTAGATAAATTATACTTTCAGTTATCTCAGATTAAGGCCCTTCCAGAAAAAACATTTTATACATTGAGTAGCATGTTTGACCTCTTTTGGAAATGTCATAGGTAAGATAATGTGATTAGAGTGATACAGTGGGCATTCGTTTTTTTTTTCATCATATGGTTCCAGCATTAGCTCTTTATCCACACAAGACAGCCGGATGTCAAACACTCAAGAATATTAAGTAACCTCAATTATTAACCAAAGAATATAACAGAATTGAAGAATAGCTATCTTCTAATATTTTTCAACCTGAGTATGAGAATCAAAAGAAGTCCTACCTGAATAAAACCAGTATTTTGTAACTATAACTCATACTACCAAGTTTTGTCTTCTTCAAAATTCAGTATATCAAAAGATGGGAAAACTTCTTTAAATTCAGGAATGAAGGACATGCTGTATTGTTATTTCATGCAGTAATAAAATAGAAATATTCCACTGTGTTACTGCATGGAGGGATAAAGAAGCTGACTGTACATTCAGGCAATCGTGAGCCCAGACTACACAAGTCAGGACACTCGTTCTGTCTTTTGTGTTCGGGAAGATTTGCACAATGATGGAGAATAAAAGAAAAGGCCCAAAGAGGGCTTCCTGTGATTTTTCAAAAGCTATTTCTATGTAACCACTGGGCCCACAGCCTAGAATCTTGAGTAAATCATCCATGATTCAGGAGAGAGAAAGAGCATGCATACTTGTTTTTCCACAGAGAATCTAGAATATTAATTTAGCCAACAGTTTCAACTGTTGAATTTGTCAAGAACAGCTGACAAGTAAAAAACATACCTTACATTTCTTCTTTTTCTACTCTTCTTATCAAAGGGACCAGTGAAAATATTAATGGGTAGACTGAAGGAGATAGTGGGGAAGATGAAGGCAATGCCCCTGATTTATCACCTCCTAAGTTAGTAAGTGTTTAAGTACATGCCTAAACACTTCCTATTCATCTTGGAATAGAAAAACATTTGATTAGGAGCCAGGAGACCAAATTCTAGATTCTTTTACTCAATAGCAACAGTCAAAATAACAATGGATAATAGAGTTCTTATTATGTGTCAGGCTCTGTAGTATGCACTGTCCATAAATTGGTATTTCAGTTGATCGACAACATTCATATAAAGTCAATACTGTTACTTCCATTCAACAGATGAGGAAAATAAGGCTTAAACTTGCTTGAAGTTGCACAACAGAAAACCAGACCTCAGTTTTCTTGACTGAAAAGAGAGCCTTTTTCTTTGTTTCTTTCTTTTTTTCTTTTTTTTTTTTTCATTTAAAAACATGCTTATTTAGTATTTCCTTATGCCAGGTGCTCTGCCAGGCCCTGGAGCCATGATTGAACATGCAGAGCACCCTCTACTGGGCTGGAACATCTCCAAGGACCTCTTGGCCCTGTATGCTGTACCTCTTCTCAGTGATTTAATTGAATGTGTGTGTATATATATAGAGTAGTGATCATCTCTCCCTTATCCATGCGTGTCTGCAGGTGGTGGGCAGGGGAGTGGGAAGTGTGTTCGGCGACTTGTGGGCCCCATGGAGAGAAGAAGCGAACGGTGCTGTGCATCCAGACTGTGGGCGCTGACGAGCAGGCCCTGCCCGCTAAAGACTGCCAGCACCTGCTGAAGCCCAAGGCCTTCATTTCCTGCAACAGAGACATCCTGTGTCCATCGGACTGGACAGTCGGCAATTGGAGTGAGGTGAGCTCAGGGGTTAAAAGGGAAACTGGCCCTATTTATGCCTCATCAGCACCCCCCCCCCATTCCTTATTATTAACCAATCCAAGGTGACCCTAGAGGAAATTGCACACTGGCCAGCATCTGTCACCTCTGGCCTGTTTCCTGCATTTCCCACCTCCTAGTATTCTATCTTGTTTGTTTTCCATTCTTACAGGATCTTCCTCTCACTTATCCAGAGATGAGCTGGATCTTGCTTGCACAGGCATACAACAGCTAATTGCTACATTGTCAGAATTTTTGCTGGCCCATTGTCAAACCATTGGTAGCAAATTGGGGCTCCCCAGAAACCCCAGGAGCTGGTTTGTTAAATGTTTACTAGTAGTTATGTTCCACTGGAACTATGTAGTTAGCTAAAACCAAAAGAGTGTCACGTAATGGTAGGACGACAGGCAGTATACTTGATACTGGAAGACGCCTCTCAAATCATCAATCTTTTCAGCATGTGTCAAAGCCAGACCTGTCAAGGTTTAGGACATCTCCTAGTAATAATCACAGAAATTCGAATAAGTGTTGCATTTCCCAAAAATTAATCTGATATGATTTTCTGAGTATAACTAGAAATCAGTGGGCTAGAAGGTCATGAAAAACTCCCAGGCTTCAGTTTCCTTCCTTTGGGTCACCATGGAACATGGCACTACCTGATGGACACAGGATGTACCAGCTCTGAGGATAACTAATTGAAAACAGAAAACACTCATTTGAATGCAGCTGCTTTGATAACCTTATTTTCAAAACTCTATTTCATTAGCTTGTAGTCACTGTTTAGGTTTATTTCACTTATAATTCTGTGCAGAATTCTCTCTTGGGCATTTCGTGAAAAGTTTTTTTTTTTAATGGTAAATATGGTCCTTATATTATAAAACTTTTTATCAAATGGGAAATGTTGGACCAAAAATAAAGAAAAGACAAAGGTATACATGTAAAGAAAACATATCTAATACAGGTATGCTACTGGTACATGCACTGATGCATGTGCATATACCAGAAATAGGCCAGAATATTCCCCCTGCTATTCCCAGGAGGGTACAAAGCGATAGCCTGCCCCTCCTGGCCTATTCGTCCACCACCAAGCTAGATTGCTGTAAATTACTGTGTTGTCAGAATAAGGCTGAATAAGATATTGTGCTGTTCCATTAAATCTGTTTACCAAAAGTGTTTGGGCTGCATCCAAAGCAGTCAGTAATTCTTGTCATGTAGAATTTACTAATTGCCAGAATCTTCATGCTTTTTAAAAAGACTCTGCAGTTACATATTTGGCTAAGGGGTTCTTATTGTTTGTGTTTATGGGAAGCAAAATGATATGCCTTAACTGGAGAACAAAGGACCAAAATGCTGGCACAATGTGACAAGTACTCATTTCTTTTGTTCCGTGTACAGGCCATTGCATAGTGTATTGCTAGTAGACTTGATCAAATTCAGTTTCCAGCTTCCACTTGAGGTTGCTGAACAGAAAGTCTGAACCACTGCCTTCATTCAGGAGATGTCAGGAGAGGTGCTTTTAGTTAAATCAGCATCAAAATAGTCATCAAATAGGTCTTCCTTTCTTCCCTCTGCAGTCTTGCTAATGTCTGTACACATTAACCTTTTAATGAGCCTTACTGGAATGTGACATTCTAACTATGCCTAGATACTTTAAGAGAGATGATATAGTGATTCTTGTTATACCTTGTATTTATAGTCTTGAGATTTTGGATTTTGTCTTGAGATTGACATTAATTCATGCAGGGTACCACTCCAGCAATACCTGGTCATTTGGTCTGTACTGGGCCATTTGGGTTGCCCTGGATGAGTCTGAAGCTGTAACATAACTGGGCCAAAAGACCCAAGAGCTGTGAGGCTCCTAGACTCCTGTAGAATGGTCCTCCCTGGACTGCCCAAGGTGGGAAGAAGAAGATAAGGCAAATACATGACCTACCCTTTCCTGTCAAGGCACCTCTGCCAACTCAAGCAATAAGAGAACGAAGGACTCAGCTGTGCCAGCCTGGCATACTCATCCCGACCCAGCTAGGGGTCAAATGGGAGACCTTGGGAGTGCCCGAGCTCCCCCTGTAACCAGCTCCTCCCCCTCTTAGCTCAGGTTTTGAACTCCTGGCTCCTACTCTTTATCTTAGATTTCATCAAGAATCTTTTCCTGGTTTTGCCCAACCTACTTTGTGGGCTTGGAGCGTAAAGAAAGGGGACTCTATTGTCTAAAGTATCAAAGTTTCTGTGGCTCCCTCTGACGGGCCTTGTCAGAGGCGCCCAGTCTACTGATGAAGGACATGGCCCATGGGGTTCAGATCCTGGTTCTGCCCCGTATTAGATGTCTGAATTTAATATCTGTTGTTGCTTCTGGTTTTTCTGTGGCTCGTTTTCTCCATCCATAAAATAGAGATGACAGCAGTACTTAGACAAGGGAAGCTATAAGGATTAAATGAGTTAATATTTCTAAAGTTCTCACTAGAATGGTACCAGCAGTAGTAAGCTCCACATATACATTCTTAGTTAAAGTGAATGGATGGAAATATCGACAGTGTCATCCACCATTTGTTGAGTGCTTTTCATGCTATATAGTTCATCTCATGTAACTCTTAAAATAATTCCATGAAGTTGGTATTAGTTCATTAATTTCCATATTTCTCCTGGAGTTAGGCTAATAGATTTAGTGGGATAGTACTTTTTCTAGGTTTTCCAGATCTGGCAAGCCCTAATTATATGGCCTTGAACTGTTATTAAACCTCTCTCGGCCTTTTCTCGTTTAGAAAGTCGGGGTTATTGTAAGACTTGATGATAATTCATGTCAGCTCTTTACGAAGTGCCTGGCAAATACTAAGTACTCACTAAATGATAACTTTATTATCAGGCAAAGACTTGAAACTAATAATAATTTTTTAATGGAAATTAAAAACTAATAAATAAAAAAAGACAAGGGTCTATTTTCCCTGCTACTCTGATTTTGTAAACCTGTCCAGACAATAGCACCCAGATGTCCTGACAGAATTGATCTGTGGCCCCCTGTATTTGAGGAGCCACATGTTAATAGCCAAGCTGAGGACTGTTTTATTCATGGAGCACTATAAGTACAGGGCTTAGGCCCTGCAAGTTTTTTAAGGGCCTACAGAAATATTGACAGCCTGGGAAAAAAAAAAAAGCAAATGTACTAATTCCATAAAAACAAAAGGACACTGCCAAATCAGAAATCAACATTTAATTACGTATCAATAGCAAATACTTATTGAGCATTTAGTGTATGTGTTAAACACCTTTCTAGGTATTAACACAATACCTCACATGAGCCTTATTAGCCCTATTTTACAGGTGAAGAAATTGAGGCTTAGAGATGTGTAGAAACTTGTCCAAGGTCACACAGCCTCCAAGCAGTAGAGCCAGGATTTGAGTGCAGGCAGCAGAGCTTTTACTCTGAACACTTTGCTGTATTAGATCGCAGATGATATGACAGCTCCTAGTGTTCATAAAGAATGTGTTATGTTTGGAAACAACTTGTAAATAGGCTTTCCTCGCTTTTCTGGGATTCCAGACTATACATAAATCAGAGCCACTCATAAATTAAATGAGTTACCTACACCAAATATTTTCAAAAACAAAAGAATGAAAAGTCTTTCAAGTAGTTTTTACAGAAAAAAGATTATATTTCACTTGAGACTAGAGACACTTTTTAATATATCTGATGGGGACATGGAGTGTAGCCTCCACAAGCAGACAAGCCAGGGTCCTTGAAGATCTTTGATCAGACCTTTCTGTGTCTGACAAAAAGTATACAAATAAACAAATGAATAAAACAATTAATTAGCCAAGTTTCTGAGAATCCATTAAGTGCAAAATGTTCACTTGGGTGTTGGAGTGCACTAGTGACCAGAGAGACAAATGAGCTCTCCTGGCTCTTCAGACAGAAGGCACTGCAGCAAGCACCCATGATGTGTCTACTGCTGAATGGGAAGCAAATTTAAACTCGTGTGAAGTCCTACAGGAGTTTATGCCAGCTGGAGGAACACAGAGCATGGAAGGCTGGGAGACATTGCTGAGTCGCTTGCTTACCTTAGTATTCCCCAGTTGTAATTACAGTCTAAGATGCTCCTGTGGGGGCTGGACACCTGATGTTTTAGCCTCGACCACCTGCCCTTTTGGTGTGGGACATCTGTAGGTGCTGATATCTCAGTTCTTCCCAGATGTCAGCAGCCTGTACTTCACTGGGCTTCCTGGAGAACACAGGTAGGCACTCTTGTTTGAAACAGCTACTCACAGAAAACCAGCTGGGGGCCATGTTGGTTCTCTACATCATGTCCGATTTTTAAAAAATTGTCTAGAGTGCTGTCTTAGTTTCTTAGGACTGCCATTACAAAGTACCACAAACCGGGTGGGTGAAATTACAGAAATGTCTTGTATCACCACTCTGGAAGCCAGAAGTCCAAGGTCAGAGTGTCAGCAGAGTTGGCTCCTTCTGAGGCCTCTGAGGGAGAGTCTTTTCCTTGTTCTTCTCCTGGATTCTGATGGCTTGCTGGCAGTCTTTGGTGTTCTTTGGCTTATAGATGCATCACCCTGATCCATACTTCCATCTTCACATGGCATTGTCCCTATGTGTCTCTGTATCCAAATTTCCCCTTACTATAAAGACAACAGTCATGTTGGATTAGGGCCCACCCTAATGACCTCATTTTAACTTGACTAGCTTCGGTAAAGATCCCATCTCCAAATAAGACCACATTCTGAGGTATGAGGAAAGAGGGTGAGCAGGGGTTAGGACTCTGATACATCTTTTTTGGGGAGAGACACAGTTCAAGCCAGAAAAGGTACCTAACTGTTTTAGCTTACTTTCAAAGCTGGTTTTAGTATGAGATCCAGTCATCCATTTATAAATTCTTGACACTATACATTAAATATGTTCGTGCTCAAAGCGTTAGCTGTTTCTCTACTCAGCCCTCTAGCTCAAACTCTCTGAAAAACCCTAAGTGTGTTTTTGACTGCAGATCTGTCTGAGCCAGTTATGAGCCCTGCTTCCCGACAGTGCACCTCAGGTGGGTGGAGTTGACTAATTCAGCAGCAGACCTCTTTCTCAGCAGGCTCCCCAAGAGGCTTTAATCTAGGGGTGGTGGCAAATGAAAGCAAGGTAATTCCCAGGGAGGACATTAACAGATTGACAAGCTGCTTGCCTGGTACAGAATTCAGAATTATAAGGTAAGGGCATACGATAATCACAGCAGACACTGGCTTTGAGAATTCTGAAGCTACCAACTGAGATAAGTTCCAAGCGTAGCGTTGTGTCCTGCATTTCTCTCTTCTGAAAGGCTTGACAGCTCCCGAGGAGATAAACACAGTTGGAAGATGTACCAGAAGTGTGGGCTGAACACAGAACAACACTGCTTTTTCTGGTGTGACTATGAGAAAAGGCAGCTTGGGTTTTGGGCCTAATATACTCGCTAGATCATTATCACTGTCCCAGTGTACCCCAGTGTGAAGCAATGGCACCCCCGATTATTTGAAAGATTCGCTGTTAGCTGTCTTAGCATACATGGGTAAGAAAGCAGATGGGGAAGAACGATAGGTGTTTTGGAGAGCATGTACACACAGGATGTCACACTGAATAATGGCTGTGGAGCCCCCTGAAACCCACTGAGCATTGTACAGTCCCCACTCTCAAGAAACCTGCTTTGGGGTCAAAGGTATACAGTGGACAAATGTGAAACAGTCAGGATAGACACCTGGACCATTCATGTTCAAGTGCCAACTGTTTGGCAGATAACGTAAAATGTCATTGGAAAAGAAAGCTAAAAATGGATCAGTTTGGTAAAAATATGGATTTTTCAAAACATCTAGAAACTTAGTGTCATGTAGCAACTTTATGTGTTTTACAGCTGCTCAGACTGATGACATAAGTATTCTTTACTGTGATCCCTGAGGAAGAATTTTTCTATTAGGATTCCATGGGCAGTCTAGGTGCCTGTGCTTTGGCACACCCTACAGAATATGGAGGGAACACTGGGGTGTGGCCCCTGTCACTGCCTCAAGCAGAGATGAGCTAGCACTTTGTAAAGGGTGTCTCCCAACTTTGGTTAAGTACCCACCTTTAAATTTCAGAAAAGGGCCAAGATCTATGTACATGTGTGAGTATGTGATTGTCTAGCTTATAATCTGAACCCATCTGACACAGGCAAGTGAAAATAGAGCTTATGGTACCTGGGTGAGACTATGTGAATTGTAATAAGTATTGTCTAAATACAAAGAGAAAGGTTCTTTAGAATTAACTTAATAGATGTCAGAGAATACATAAATGTTTTACATTAATTTAATATCATCAAAACCCTAGGAAAGATATTATTATCTCTTTAAAAAGATCAGGTGACATATTTAAATCATTGTACTCTGTAGATTTACTACCCAGCGTTCAAGGCCCAAGGAGACTTCAGGTGTACTATATCATGGTTTATATTTTTAGTTTGTGGAAGGTAAATGGTTGGTCTTGAGCCTTGGCTAGTCTCCAGGAGAAATATATTTCTATTGGAAATTAAAGGAACACAGAAACCACATATAAAATGGAAGAGAAGAGTCTTAGCTGCACGGTTCAGTTCCTGCTGGGCCTGTCCTGGCCGCTGTGGAGCTGAGCATGGGAACCAGTGCCTGTGTTTCCCAGGGATCTAACAGGTGTCTCTCTCCTCCAGTGTTCTGTTTCCTGTGGTGGCGGAGTGCGGATCCGCAGTGTCACATGTGCCAAGAACAACGATGAGCCTTGCGATGTGACGAGGAAACCCAACAGCCGAGCTCTGTGTGGCCTCCAGCAATGCCCGTCCAGCCGGAGAGTTCTGAAACCCAACAAAGGCACAGTTTTCAGTGGGAAAAAACTACCAACCTCTGAGCAAGACCCCTTAAAGCCCATCCCTCCAACGACATCGAATCCCAGAATGCTGACCACAGCCACAGTGCCCGAGTCCGTGAGCATGAGTTCCCTGGCAGTCACTAGCCCTAGTCCTACCACAGTCTCCAAAGGGGGAGACCTGGGTAGGAAGCAGTGGCAGAATGGTTCAACCCAGACTGAGCTGGACTCCCATTATGTCACTTCCCCTGGAAGTACATCCCAGCCCACCCTCACTTCCTGGTCTCTGAGCGTCCAGTCAAATGAAGAGAACGTTTCCAATTCAGACCCTGGCCCTACCTCAGATGGTGACCTTTCAGCCACAACAACAACTGGTTCTGATTTGTCACCTTCCATCAACCCTGTGACTTGGCAGGTGACTCCATTTTACAGTACCTTGACCAAAGAGCCAGAAACGGAGATTCATAGTGGCTCAGGGGAAAACAGTGAACAGCCTGAGAACAGAAATGAAAATAGTTCTATAGTATGGACCAAGATTAGAGTACCCGGAAATGATGCTTCATTGGAAAGTACAGAAATGCCACTTGGACCTCCACCTACACCTTATCTTTGGGGGTCATCCTTGTCACCTGTCAGCACAGTGACAGAAGGACTACTACCCAGCCAAGGGCCTATTGCTCTCAAAAATGATACGCCCAGAGCTGAGGGGATGGTCACTGAAAAGCCAGCTAACATACCACTTCCTCTGGGTAGAGACCGCCAGCCAGCACCCTCAGAAAAGTTGGTAAACCACAGCCTCCCAGAACTTCCAAACACGACTCCAACACAGAGTTCCGAACTGGTCCTGACTGAAGAAGATGCAACGAGTCTGATTGCTGAGGGGTTTTTGCTGAACGCCTCCAATTACAAGCAGCTCTCGACAGGCCGCAGCACTCCGTACTGGATTGTTGGTAACTGGAGTGAGGTAGGAGGTCCACTTCTTACCCTAGGGCTGTTTCTATATGGAAACTTAGTTACAGGTGTTGTGTTCTTGTGCAGATTTCAAAATTACTTATATGAAATATAGTCTAATGTGGAATAAACTTGAAGCAATCAGTTTCATGCCCTCACCTCCCTCTGTACCTTTCTAACCCCAGAAATGGAGGTGGGGGGGGGGGACAATAAATCTTCAGGGAAGAGAAAAATTGTAGCGAGATGATAGTGACACTAACCTTGAACTAAGTCAGGAGGGCTGAGCCAGCCAGTTGTGTGATAGTGGAGAATTCAGTCCATCTCTCTGAGCCTGCTTTTTATTGCAGAACAATAAAGCTGGTGTAGATCATGTGTAATGTTCCTTCCGGCAGTGACCTTGTGATGAAGGACAACTCAAAAGGCCTGAGTGCCCAGCTCTTTCAGAAAGCTAATGTTGGGACCCTAGTTCAAACCTGTCAAGTCACAACAATTAGAATGGAATTCTAACACCACATTCTTTAAAAGAATTCTGTAGTTCACTGTAGTAATGATTTATTTTCTTTTTGGTTTATATACAAAAACAATTATTCAGCTTATTAAAAAATTAGAATATAGAGGGAGAAGAAAATACATAATGAAAAAATATTGGCTCCTATTTTCAAGCTTTAGGGGAATTGGCTAGATATTTGTTTTACCATTTCTAGAACTAATTCAATCCTTCAAAGCATTAAAAAATCTCTCATTTAAATTTTGAATGCTCAGTATATAAACTTATTAAACTAATGTGAAACTCAGAAGAGAACTTTGTGGCAAAATAATCACATGTTCAAGTCATTGAACACTTTTACAATTCATGATTCATCTCCTTAGCTAAAAAGAAGTGACATATTAGCAGCTAATATAAAAATATCAATACATTTAACTTATAAAGCATGTTATTTCCAAACCACTTTGATAGGTTGTCTCTTATTTTCTCCTTTTGATAGCCCTGGGGAGCAGGTATTGTCTGATTTATGCCAATTCATAAACAGAGAAACTAATATTTTTAATGGTTAAGTGACTTGTCTAAGGACACACTTGTCAGTTCGGTGATGAACCCTCTATTTTCCATTCCAATCTGCCATTGTTAGTGACTTTCAGCACCAATTGCCTTTGCTGTATAAAATGTTTCTTATGAATCCATCAGCATCATTGGCCATAGAATTGACTATACTGAAAGTAAGTAGGTAAATTCAGACTTGTAAAATGTTTTGTTTGCAAGTGAACTGTGTTTTCACATTGATGTATGTTTGATTTCTAAAGTAAGTTATCACAGTTTCTACCAATGGAGCCACATCTTACTATCTCCATTTGCAAATAAAGCATCCAGCTTCAGGAGGAAAAAAGATTGTCATGCTTAGAGTAATCCAGTTTGTTGAAAGAGTGAGAGGAATGTGTCTCCTGATCCCTGACATTTTTAGTCAGATTTCTTTCTATTAGGAAAGTTTAATGGGCTCTTAGCGATAAGGAGAATGTTGACAGTGAACATCAATAAATTGTGTATCATGTTTTATAGTATGATTTTATGCTAATTAGCATGCATTCTCTCATTTAATCTTCACCACAGAGCAAGGAGATTAGTAGTATTTTCCCCATTTTAGTGATGAGGAAACTGAAGCTGAGGGAGATTAAGTAGCTAGCCAGAATCACCCACACTCATGAGTGATGGACCAGGGACTTGAACCCAAGCAGACAGATCATATCCTCTGACCCATTGCTTTGCAAATCAGAAAATACCACCACTCTCTCTGCCTTCTGTTCTATTTGTTTCTTCTTTGGTCATATGACATAAAAACAATGCCAGTAATGAGGTGACCCTGGGTAGGCAGAAGAGAAAAATCACAGAGTTCACAACAAAGTATTTAAAAATAACATTGAGGTCTCCATGGTTCCTTTTGAGCTCACAGGGCCAAATGGTCCCTATAGTTGTCACCACAGTGGGTTTAGCCTAAACAATTTGAAAGAAAATTGATCTGTTTAGATTCTTTGAGGGATGTGCTTGAAAGGATATACTTAAAAGTAATACCCTCAAAACATATCTTTCCTTCCAAAAACATGGGGCATTCCTAAAGGACAGATAAACAGGCTTGTTGTTTTCCCTCCATCAAAGCAGTCTAGACAATGTGTGGCCTCTGCAGATGCAAAAAGGACATATTATGGAAACTTAGGCTACTAGTTAATTGTAGTATTTTGTTAGTGGAGATGAAGTCTGAAAGCACCTCTAATTAAGGACATTGTGGGACTTGAGAAGAATACAATCTGGACAAACAGAATATGAAAGACCAAATGATATAAGGCATAGATACAGGATTAATATCAAAATAATCAAAGTATGAATGACGTGTACAGCACGTCATGAATGCATAATTAAAAAATCACATACACATGAGAGGCTAGGCTGTTGTAACAAATAAAACCAAACAAATTATGGTTCACCAAAACAGAAGTTGATTTCTCACTTACATAATAATACAAAGGTAATTCCAGGTCTGCAATGGTGGTGATAGAGAATGATGCTCTGATGTATGTAGAATCTAGGCTGACAGTGGCTCAGCCATCCTCCTATCATCAAATTTGCCCTGGAGTCAGTCAACACCTTAATCAGTCAGAAAGGAAAAAGAGCATAGATAAATGCATTCTTGGAGGAGATTTTACGAGCCAGACCTGGAAGAGGCTGTATCACTTCTGTTCACATTCCATTTGATCAGCCACACTGACCAAATCAAATTGCAAGGTATCTGGGAAATGTAATCTAATTGCATGCTCAGGAAAAAGAGAGAAAAGCTTATAGTGAATATCTAGCAGTCTCTGCCACTGAATGACATGGCCCACCTGTGTATAGACAGCTCATTCTGGAAGCAGTGAGGATGAGAGATTTAACCTCTTGGGAGGTTACTGCAGTGGTCTAGATGAGGCATAAGAACTATGACAAGAATGCTTGGGATGAAGAGGGGAAGGTAAATTTAAGATACCTTTAGAACTTAAAATCAGTAGGGTTTTGTGAATAATTGGATATGGGGTGTAAAAGGAGAGTGGAGGAGAGGAGTCTGTTGTGACTATTCAGCTGGAACTTTGCATGTTTCCTGGGTAGAGCTTCTATAAACTGAGACAATGTATAGGGAGAGTGAGTCTCAGTAGAGACAAAGTAGGGGTGATGAGTTATAGATCATATTTAATTGGTGGTACCTCTGGGATACCATATGATAACCAACAGATGTTCATGTGTATGGGTCAGAGGTTCTCTAGAGAGGTGAAAACTGGAGATAAGATTTGGTAGCCACGACAATTAGGAATAAGTTAGAACCTTGAGAGTGAATGAGGTCACCCATTGCAAAGAGGAGTAGGCCAGGGATGGGACTCTAGAAAACATCAGTATTTTAAGGAGCTGGCTAACAAAGAGACCACATGTGGAAGACTAGTAAGGAACATTCTCATTTTTAAGACATAAACCAGGATGTCTAGGAACAGTGGACTGACAGTGGATCTAGTGGATTTGACAGTTAGCAGGTCACAGGTGACTTTGGAGAGAGCAGCTTCCATATTGAGATGGAGGGAGGTACCAAAGTGAAGTCCAAAGGAGAGAGAGACCCTTTAGTGGCTATCACAGTCCTCAGATGTAAGAGTCTCATTAGGACTGTTAATAAGGATGAACAAGC
The DNA here is from genome assembly GCA_004027375.1 of Macroglossus sobrinus. Lineage (NCBI taxonomy): Eukaryota > Metazoa > Chordata > Mammalia > Chiroptera > Pteropodidae > Macroglossus > Macroglossus sobrinus. Next base: position 277,373 of record PVKZ01001107.1, read on the forward strand.
CCTCCTCAGTCCACATATTAATACTAGTTTTATTTAAAAGTATCTTTAGGATGATCCAGAAATTGTTTCCTCTCCCATCTTCTTATCTTTTTATTCATTCCCAAACCCCAGAGCAGTTGTGTGGCATTATTAAATTTAAATGTGTTCTAATGCTTTTATTCTGAGGATATTTAATATGTGTTGATTAAATGATAAATGTTAGTTGATTCTATGAGAGATTACTATTCCGAAATAAACTAAACCAAAATAAAAGTACAATACATCGTACAATACAACTGTGATGACTGAGCCCAAATGTTAATTGATACATTTGATTATAGTAAATCAAGATACACAGAATTAATTGTATTTCAAATGTCATCATTTGACTTTGAAAAAAATAAACCATCTTATTGAATACATGATAGTTCAGCAAACCATGGTGGAGCCATTGAGAGCTCTTAATTCCTGGCAATTTGGCTAGGAAAAGGGAGCTGCCCCAGATTGTACTTTTTCAAAACTATGAGGAGAATATAGAATTCCACATTTGGCAGGAGTTCCCTTCATGCCTGGGCTTGGTGCCTGATCCCTTTATGCATCTTTCCAAACAAAATGTTTAATACACAGAATTGACAGGAAGGAAATGAAAACTCCAGGTTTTGAGTTTCCCACTGTCCTCGATTTTGTATTCTACCCATTTCTGAAGCTGTTCCTTCCAGATGGCCTTCCCGGCAGCATCAGTGGTCCCTCAATCAGTGAGTCTTAGAAACCCCAGCATCACCATTGATATCCATCTGCCATATGCCACTGAAAAGAAACAGTTTGCAAGTCAGTATCACCTCATCATTTCCCTCATCTCCTCTTTATTTCCTGTTAGTTTAAGACCCAGTGGTTTCCAATCTAATGGTAGGAGGCATTTGGAAAAGAGTGGGAATGCTTTTGTTTGTTACAGTGACAGGGGGATGAAATGCTGATAGCATTCCATGCATATAGATATCTCAATGTAATAAAATAGTCCAGAAATGTGTGTGTGTGTGTGTGTGTGTATCTGTTTTTATGTCATTACCGCATTATTTTGATATTTTGATGATCGTAGTTTTGTCGTGTAGTTTGAAATTAGGGAGTGTGGTACCTCATTCTTTCTTTTTTGAGGTTTCCTTGGCTATTCAGGGCCTTTTCTGGTTCCATATAAATTTTAGGATTAATTGTTCTAGTTCTGAGAAGGCTTTGGCTATTTTGTAGGAACTGCACTGAATCTGTATATTGCTTTGGGTGTAAGAACATTTTAACAATATTAATCCTTCCAGTTGATGAGCATGGTATATCCTTCCATTTATTTGTATCCTCTTCAATTTCTTCAGTGTCTTACAGTTTCAGGGTTCAAGTCTTTCACTGCTTTAAATTTATTCCTAAGTATTTTATGCTTTTTGATGCAACTGTAAATGGGATTGTTTTAATTTTTCCTCCTGATAATTTCTTATTGGTGTAGAGACATGCAACAGATCTCTGTATATTGATTTTGTATCCTGGAAATTGGTGAATTTATTGATCAGTTCTTATAGTTTTTACAGTGGAGTCTTTAGGGTATCCTATATGTAGTGTCACGTCATCTATAAATAGTAGCTATACATCTTCTTTTCTGATTTTGATGCCTTTTATTTCTTGTTTTCTGCTGTGGCTAGGATTCCCAGTACTATGTTAAATGGAAGTGGCATTTGTGGGCATACTTGTCTTGTTCATGATCTTAGAGGAAAGTCAGCTTTTCACGATTAAAGATGTTAGCTGTGGGTTTGTCATATATAGCTTTTATTACATTAAGGTATGTCCTCTATACCCACTTTGTTGAGAGTTTCTATCATAAAAGGATGTTTTTTGTCAAGGATATTGAGCTTTTTCTGAGATACATTTTTTATCCTTCATTCTTAGATGTATCATATTGATTGGTTTATGGATGTTGAATCATCTTTGTATTCCTGCAATAGATCTCACTTGGTCATAGAGTATAATCTGTAATGTATTGTTGAATCCAATTTGCTAATATTTTGTTGAGAAATTTTACATGCATGTGCATCAAGAATATTAGCCTGTAGTTTTCTTTTTTTCTAAGATGTTTGGTGTTGGTATCAGGACAAATGGTCGTTTTGTAAAATGAGTTTGGAAGAGTTCCTCTTCCTTCAATTTTTTGAAATAGTTTAAGAAGGATAGGTATTAATTCTTTAAATGTTTGGCAGAATTCACCTGTGAAACCATTTAATTCTGGACTTTTATTTGTAGGAAGTTTTTTGATTACTGCTTCAATTTCATTGGTAGTAATTGGTCTGTTTAGATGTTCTGTGTCTTCTTGTTTTAGTCTTAGAAGGTTATGTGCTTCTAGAAATTTATCCATTTCTTATAGATTGTTGAATTGTTGGCCTATAATGGTTCTTAGTATTCATTGTATTCCTGTGGTGTTGGTTGTAACTTCTCTTTATGATTTTATTTATTTTGGCCCTCTATCTTTTTTTCCTGATGAATCTGGTTAGAGGTTTGTCAATTATTTAGCCTTTCAAAGAACCAACTCTAGTTTTATTGATCTTTTTTATTTTAAAAATGTCTGTTTCCTTTATTTTGCTCTAATCTTTATTATTTCCTTCCTTCCGTTTACTTTGTTTTTTTTTTTTTTTTCTAGTTTCTTTATATAGAGAGTTATATAGTTTACTTGGGATTTTTCTTATTTCTTGAGTTTAGCCTGTATAGCTATGACCTAATTTTTTGAACTGCTTCCATTGCATCCCATTTTGAAAAGCTGTGTTTTAATTTTCATTTGTTGCAAGGTAGTTTCTCATTTCCTCTTTGATCCATTTGTTGTTTAGTAGCATATTGATTAATCTCCACGTATTTTTGTTCTTTCTGGTTTCCTACTTTCATGTCATTGTGCTTGGAAAAGATGCTTGATATAATTTCAGTCTTCTAAAGCTTATTGAGGCTTATTTTGTAGCCTAATATGTACTGTATGCTGAAGGATATTCTGTGTGCACCTGAAAAAAAATATTCTGCAGTGTTTGGATGAAACATTTTATAAGTGTCTATTAAGTTAATCTGGTGTCATGTGACATTAAAGGCCATTACTTCCTTATTACTTTTCTGTCTGGATGATCAAGCCATTGATGGAAGGGAGTATTAAAATTCCCTGCTGTTAAAAAGCTGTGACTCTCCCACCTTATGTCCATTAATCTTTGCTTCATAGATTTAGGTGCTCCTATACTGTGTCTGTAGATATTTTTGATTGTTATACACACTTCTTGAATTAACACCTTTATAATTATATAATGTCCATCTTTGTCTTTATTTACATTTTTGTTTTAAAGTCTATTTTGTCTGATAGGAGTGTTGCTATCTCACCTTTCTTTTTGTTCCTATTTGAGTGAAATATTTTTTTTAAAAACTTTAATTTTTAATTTTATATTGGTTTTGGGTACACAGTATGTTGGTTAGACATTTATATAATTTATGAAGTGATCTCTCCTCTCCCCAATTACTCTACCTGGCACTAACATAGCCGTTACAATAATATTGACTATATTCCCTATGTTGTGCTCTACATCCTGTGACTGTTTGGTAACTACTATTCTGTACTTCTTCCTCTCTTCACCTTTTTCACCCAGACCCCTGCTCCCATCCCCTCTGGCAGTTACCACTTTCCTCTCTGTAACTGTGAGTCTGTTTTTGTTTTGTTTATTCATTTCTTTTGTTCCTTAGATTGTACATGTAAGTGAAAACATATGGTTTTGTCTTTCTCTGTCAGACGTATTTCACTCAGCATAATAGGTCCATACATGTTACTGCAAATGGTAAGATTTTATTTTTATAGCTGAATAATATTTCATTTTATATATGTACCATAATTTCTTTACCCAATTATCTATGGATGGGCACTTAGGTTGCTTCCATGTCTTGGCTATTGTAAATAATGCTGCAGTGAACATAGGGGTGCACATTGTTTTGATTTTCTTTGGATAAACACACGAGAAGTTTAATAACTAGGTAAAAAGGTAATTTCTTCTACCTGAGCTTTGGTTGCTCTTCTTTCTCTATTCCTTTAGGTATAAAGTTAGATTGTTTTTGAGACATTTCTTGTTTTCTGAAGTAAGGTCATATTGCTATGAATTTCCTTCCCTCTTTGGACTGCTTTCAGTGTGTCCTGTAGATTTGGGGTCATTGTGTTTTAATTTGTCTCAAGGTATCTTTTGAGTTCTTCCTTAATCTTGTTGTTAACCTATTAATTGTTTAGTAGCATCTTATTTGCATCCATTTGTTTGTGTGTTTTGTTTTATTTTGTTTTGTTTCCTTAATTCGATTTCTAGTTTCATACCATTGTAATTGGAGAAGACTCTTGATGTGATTTCAGTCTTCTTAAATTTATTGAGACTTTTTTTGTGGCCTAACGTGTAGTCTTTTCTGGAAAATGTTCCATGTGTGTTTGATAAGAATGTATATTCTGCTGCTTTGGGGTGAAATGCTCTAAAAATATCAATTAAGTCTCTCTGGTCTAGTTTGTCATTGAATACTGCTGTTTCCTAGTTGCTTTTCTGTCTGGAAGATCAGTCCATTGATGGCAATAGAGTGTTAAAGTCCCCCACTGTGAGTGCATGACGGTCGCTCTCTCCCTGTATGTCGGTCATAGTTGCTTTTTTAGGTCCTCCTGTGTTGGGTACATCAGTGTTTACAAGGGTTATATCTTCTTGGAGTGATCCCTTTATCATTATGAAATGTCTTTTTTTGTCTCTTATTGCCTTTGTTTGAATGTCTATTTTGTCTGATGTAAACATTGCTGCCCCTGCTATCTTGTTTCCATTTTCATGAAATACATTTCCCCATCCCTTTTCTTGCAGTCTGTGCACATCTTTCAATATGATATGAGTCTCTGGTAGGCAGCGTGTCTTGTTCTCTTTTGCCAAGAATTATAATCCCCTTTTTTCTTTTTCCTCCTCAATTTATTTATTTTTTAAAATGACAGTTGACATTCAGTGTTTTTTTTATATTTATTTTAGATGTCCAAATAGTAGTTAGACATTTATAAAATTCATGCAATAATCCCCATGATTAGTCTGGTACCCAGCTGGCACTCTACATAGTTCTTACGGTATTATTGACTGTATTCTCTAAGGTAGACTTTACGTCTCCATGATTACTTTGGAATTACCACTTTGTGTTTCTTAATCTCATCACCTTTTCACCAGAATCCCCAACTTCCCCTCTTCTCTGGCAACCATCAGTTGGTTCTCTGTTCTCTATGAGTCTGTTTCTGTTTTGTTCACTTATTTTGTTCTTTAGATCCAACATAGAATAAGTGAGCTCATATGTAGTATTTGTCTTTCTCAGTCTGACTTACTTCTTTTAGCCTAATACTCTCTAGAGCCACTCACGTTGTCACAAATGGTGAGATTTTGTTCTTTTTTATAGCCAAATATTCCATTGTATATATGTTCCTCATCATCTTTATCTAGTTGTTTATCCATTTCCACTGAGGTGGCTTTTATGTCTTGGCTATTATAGATAGTGCTGCAGTGAACATAAGGGTGCATGTATCTTTTTGCATTGGTATTTTGGATATCCTAGAAGTAGAATTGCCAGGTCAGAAGATAGTTCTATTTTCAATTGTTTAAGGAACCTCAAAACTATTTTCCATAGTGGCTGCAGCAGTTTACATTTCCAGCAACGGTGCATGAGGGTTCTCTTTTCTCTGAATCCTTGCCAACACTTATTGTTTGTTGATTTATAGATGATAGCCATTCAGACAGGTGTGAGATGATATCTCATTGTGGTTTTAATTTGCATTTGTCTCATTGGTGACCTTGAGCATCTTTTCATATGCCTGTTGGTCATCTGTATGTCCTCTTTGGAGAAATGTCTGTTCAGGTCCTCTGCCCCTTTTTCAGCTTGTTTCTCCATTGTTAAATGGTATGCGTTCTTTCTATATTTGGGTATTTACCCCTCGTTAGATGTGTAATTTGTGACTATCTTTTCCCAGTTGGCAGGTCATCTTTCATTTTGTTGATGGCTTCTTTGCTGTGTAGAGCTTTTTAGTGTGATGGAGCCCCATTTGTTTCTTCTGTTGTTGCTGTTGTTGCCTTTGCCCACAGAGACATATCCAGAAAGATGTTGCTGAGACTAATGCTAAAGGGTTTACAGCCTGTGTTTTACTCTATGAGTTTTGTGGTTTCAGGTCTTAAATTTAAGTCTTTAATCCACTTTGAATATATGTTTGTATATACTGTAATAAGTTGGTTTAATTTTTTTTTTGCATGTATCTGTTCAGTTTTCCCAACATCTCTTATGGAAGAGGCTATCTTTACCATCCCTTTATAATATACATTGTATATTCTTGTCTCCTTTGTCAGATTGATTGATCATACAGGTGTGGTTTTATATCTGGGTCATTTTATTACATTGAGATATATATATATTTCTAGGCTATTTTATTACATTGAGATATTATGGGCTATTTTATTACATTTATATATACCAGCATGTGTATACCAGCATACACATATATATGATATATATACATATATATATGATATATATCTAAGATGTATATATATCTCAGATATCTATATATCTAAGATGTATATATATCTCAGATATCTATATATCTGAGATACACACACACACACACACACACACACACACACACACACACACACACCAGCATTCCATATCTGAGGGCCAAAGATGATAAGGAAGAATTGTCCAGTCCAGAACACCAGTTGCCCCAGTTGTCGAGAATGGAGGACCCCTGGTTACTACTCTTATTTAAGGCAGATGCTGGACAGCTCCTTGCTGGTCTCTGCACTTCCAGTCTCTCCCCTTTCCAGTGCTTTCCACTCATCATTGCAAGAGATGTAAGATTGCCAAATTAGTCTTCCAGAAAGAACTTTCTAGTTATACCAACCACCTGCTCACAAATCTTTAATATGTCATTACATATCAGATCAGATAAAATCCACTCTAACATCTAAATAGCCTTCACAACCTTACATAATCAGCTTTCAGACCATACTGCCTCCACCTTAAGCTTCAATAAATCTTATCCGATCAGTTTCCTCAAAACCTTCCCCTTTCAGTCCAATGCCTTTATTTGTTCTGTTTCCTTTGCCTGGACTTTTCTCTCCCTCCTCCTCTTCCCTTTTAAATCCTACTGTTCTTCAGTATCAAGCTTTGAGATTCTTCCATAAAGCTCATCCTTATCCTGAAGATTGGAAGTAATTTCTCGCGTTCCTTAGTGTTTGATCTACAGTCTCCCTCACCATGTCCTCCCACTTTGTCCTGTGTTGAAGGACAGTTCACGCCCCCTGTTGTAGAGAGCACATTCCTCTAACTCATTGGGATTTCAGAAATTAAAGACTGGATATAAAAACCAAGTTAACACTATAAACAGACATGAAGCTTGAAACCAGATATTCTGGGTGTCAAACCTGGTTCAATCACTTACTAACTGTATGTCCTCACTGCACCGCAGTTTCCTCATCTGTAAAATGAGGACAATAATAATGTCTAGTTCATACAATTGTTATGAGATAAAAGTAATAACTCTGTGTAAGTCTCTCAGAAGAATGGCAGGCATGTAGGAAGCACTCAGTGTTTGTTCTGATATCTGTTTATGAATCAGAAAACTTAGGTGCTACACACTGTGCACGGGTGTGGTTCTTATTCTGATGGAAAACCGCTTCTCACTGAATTGCCTTTTCATTGAGTCAGACCCCCTGGGCCAGTCTAAATGGTTTTCCACCACCTTTAATATAGGCTTCCATGTAATTCTGATATAGCTCTTCATATCAGTACCAGTTTTAAATACCCCATGTGATTCTGATATAGCTCTTCATATCAGCACCAGTTCTAAATACCCCAAAAAGTGCTCCTTGACCTGTAAATCATTTGCCATGCGGTCACTAATTTCTAGGACAAAATGAAGTTGTCTACCTCCTCAGGATTCTCCTTTCTCTGAACCCTGACTCCCAATCTGAAATTGAAATAAGTGACAATTTATGGATTACAGTTTAATTTTCCTGCATTCCATGGGCATCCTGCGTCCTCCTGTCAGCTTCACCTTTGCACTGTCCTTTGCTGCCTAAATAGAAACTGTCAAAAAGGAAGGAAATTCATGTTTGCTCATGACACCTGTATCTACCAAGACTAGAGGCAGATTCCCAGGGACAACATGCAGTTATTTGCAACATAAATGTGGTGCAAAGAACTATGGACATTACTTGAGGTTTTCCAGGGTCATCACCAGCCTAGCAATTTGGTCTCCCTAGCTCCTTTCCTGGGGTTGGGCAAATGTCATGTTTTTCCCCATGTTGTAATTTGAAATTAACAACATACTGTCTGTGTGACCTAAACTTGCTGGGTTCCCAGTCCCTGGAAAGTGGGACTCACAGTGCTGACCTTGCAAGTATGTCGTATTTAGTAGGTAACATTTGTAGAGCACGAACCATGTGCGTGAGTTATCTCTGTAGTCCTCACAGCCCAAATGAGGAGGTCCGAGTGGTTTCACTGGTTTCACAGGCTAGAGAAGTTAGAAAACTGCAAAAGGTCACACAATTAGCCAACTGCAGAACTGTAATTGTACCCCAAGTCTCAGAAAGTTAGAGAAAATGTAAGGAAGGTACTTGTTATGTTGTTGTGTCAATTATCTCTTGTTGCTCCACAACAAACAATCACAATGCCTCAGTAAACAGGTCTGCAGGTCCGCTGGAAGTTTCTGCTGCTCTGGGCCAAGCTTAGCTGAACTCAGTTTGGCTTGTTCTGTATCTGCTGGAGGCTGGCTGGTCTGGGACGACCGCGGCTGGGTCACTCAGTTCTGTTTCACATGATCTCTCATCCTGCAGCAGCCTAGCCTACTTCTATTCTCAGGGCAGAGATGGGAGTCCAAGACAGAGACCAAGCAAGGGCTCTTGAGAACTGGCAAATCATCCACTGCATTTTATGGCCCAAAGCAAGTCACAAGAACAGTCCTGATTCAAGAGCTGGGGAAATATATCCCACAGCTTGATGAGAGGAGCTGCAAAGTCCCATTGCAAAGAGCATGGGTCTGAAAAATGGGGGTCACCAGTTCAGTCAAAGACAGTGATCAATATGTTACCCCAATAAACTTTTTTTTTTAAAAAAAGACAATGATCAATGCACTTCAGACATTATTGTCTCTATTTTGTGTGCATAATGTAATACAAAGGAGAAAGTGTAAGAACATAGGAGAGTTACAAACCAAATCCTAAAGAGCTTTAAGGACAAGGAACGATTACATCTATAAATGAGCCAGTTGGAAAAAAGAAAAGATTGATCTAGGCTATATTCTACTCTTCCCTTTCTATGATTCTATAGCAAACTTGTCTGCCTTGGAACTGTATTATGTTTTATATATATATATATATATAATATTATAATACAAGAACTTTTTTTAAATTAGCCCTGATCTATGTTTTATATGTCCAGAAACAGCCCCCCCTCTCTCTGAGGATGGGCAGGGGAAAGGGGATGAAAGAAAAAACACTGTATGAAAGAATTAGCCACACAGAATGGAAGAAATTTTAGTAGTGGAGGGGGTGGGGATTTGTATAGTTTTCAAGGTGACCCCACGCTAAACCTGACATATTTAAGAATTATAAATAAATGGAAACATCTTCTGAGGTATGGGCTGCACATATGGCAAAAGGTGATTGATTTACTCAACACTAGTGAGTCAAGTGGTGAAAAGCATCATGTTGTAACACCTTTCTAACTCCAAGTGTGGTCTGAGGACACACAATGAATAAATGAGTATCCTCCAGCCCCGCCCAGAGCTACTGAATCAGAATCTGCATTTAGCAAGGTGTCCTATGGACACTCAAGTTTGAGAAGTACTGCCCTAACAGACATCATACCACGGTTTGGAGGCAGAAACCCCTAGTCTTACACATCAGCTTGCCAAGCCTCAGTTTCTTTATCCACACTATAACATTACTGGTCTACACCATGGTTCATCACATAGAGGAATAAGCGAAATGATGTCACTGCGGTGGTACACGGAGGTGAGGTTCAGGTGTGAGGTAAGAGGCGGACGCATGGGTTACGAAGTATTAGTATGAAATCTGACAGTCTGACACTCAAACCAGCATAATTTGTAAAGGGAAGCAAATTCCATTTGCGTTGGGTTTTCCTCCCACATATAAGTCAGGGATTCTCAACCCCGGCTGTTTATTAGAATCACCTGGGAAATTATTTAAATGACTGATGCCTGGGCCCTACCTGCAGAGATTCAGATGAATTTGCCTGGGGCAGGGGGGCCCAGCGCTGGTATTTTTAAAAGCCCTGCAGGCAGTTTTAGCGAGGAGCCCTCGGGGAACTGAGAACTCCCAACTCCACATGGGGGGTGCCTGAGAAAGTAGCCCTGAGCCTCTGCCTCCCCTCTTTCCCTCCCTGCCGCAGTGCTCCACCACCTGTGGGCTGGGGGCCTACTGGCGCCATGTGGAGTGCAGCACCCAGGTGGATTCCGACTGTGCGGCCACGCAGAGGCCTGACCCGGCTAAGAGATGCTACCTCCGTCCGTGTGCCGGCTGGAAGGTGGGAAACTGGAGCAAGGTAAGCGTCAGCCTCCAAGGAGCTGTGTGAGTGGTGCGCAGGCGTGGGGGTGGGGGTGGGGGAGAGGACAGAGATGGGGTGAAGGGGCCGAGGGGCGGAGCATACGTAAGCCTTTGCTAACTCAGGTTTCTCTCCTTCCTGCCTGCTTCCCTTCTGCCTCATTGATAAATCATGGACGAGTAAATGACAGGCGTTGCTGTAGGCCTGCTACTCTTGTATACAATAGTCTTGAACAAGTACAGAGTTTTTATTAACTCGCTTGTTTATATCTGCCTGTCTGTTTCTTACCAAAAACCTGGGGGGGAATTTTAAATTTGCATAATTAATTGCTTGTCTATGCAACGCTATTTCTAAATTACTTAAATTTAGCATTATAATTAATAATTATACATTATCACATGTATAATTAAATATTGACTCAGCAGCTGCTCACAAAGCAAGTATACTGTTTATGCTGCCAGACTTGAAATGAAAAACAGCTGAGCCATAATGAGGAATTTGGTCTTTAAAGGTATATTTCTCTAGTGTTTTCTTTTTTTTGAAGTGTGATTTCATTGTCTTTGCTAATCCAGCTGTTGTTACTCACTTTGCTGTGCTGTCTTCATAGCCCTTGTGAAAGGCTGCATCAGGTTTTAGGGTTAGTTAGCCTCCGTGCGTTGGGGCACTGACCAGGTCCCACCTGCCCGTCACCCTGGATGCAGCCCCTGGGGAATGATCCCAGGCTGTAAGACACTGGTCAGCAGCAGTAGGGTTGAGAGCCGCTTGGCAGGTGGGGGTACAGAGGTGGACCCTCGAATACACCTTCTATTTACTGGGCACGGCCAACCCTAGGATGCCCCGTAGGCACCTGTCTTCTCTCTGGGGAGCCAGTTTCCCTTGACACAGAAGGGAAAAGAGAGCGCTCCCCAGCAGTTTGGGGAGGCTGGCCTCTTCTCCAGACGTTAGCATCCTCCTCCAGTGGAGAGTCGGTGTCACCCGAGAAGCAGCACCAGAGGTGTCTCACTGGGCATGTCTGATTCTCCTGGCAGGCTTACCTGGCAGACAGAAATATGGAATGTCATTTATCTGCTTTAAGCCCCCTTTCCCAAAGTAAGCCTCTGATCTTTGGGAAGAGAGGGAAAGTAGGGCTTCGCCGTGGGAAAATTACTTTGAGTTTCTTTGACGCCTGCCAGCCTCCCTTTCTCTGTTTGCACACCAGTTTTCTTTCAGGAATGAATGTTGGATTTTTTTTTCCTCTGTAAACTCATAATGAACTCAGGGTCCATCAAGGACTAAATGCGGCTATAAATTCTCTTCATTATCCAGAAAAATCTGAAACATCTTCTAGCTCTGACCTTGTCAAGTGCTGACCAAAGTCCTGAAGGCCCACTTTCCCATCACTGAGAAATTACATGCATCATAAAAAGGACAGATGCATGAAATAGCTCACACTTTGAAAAGGTCACTCACTCGGTCGGAACTTCCAGTTCTCCAGGGTCAGACCGGGAGGGTGGCAGATACTGTGTTTATTAACCCCTGTAGCATTCGTAGTAGTTCTGTAGAAGATACCTCTGACATAGTGTCCAGTTCTGCCAGAATGTAGTCACCACCACAGCTAAAATCTAATCCTCGAAGTTACTACAGCCCTGTCAGTAAAGAAAATGTCTCTTCTCTCGGGAAGCTAGACAAAATTTTACATCAGAGATGCTATTTAACTACTGATAGTTGTCCTGACTTTCGTTTTTTCTGTTATCGTGAATATTGCATACATGACTTCCACTTTGCCTTGGGCTGTTGATTTCGATTTTATCCTAAATTTTGATGATTTGATCCCCACATTACTAACCAGTTCACATGGATGTCTGAAGTCCACATCACCACTAGGAAAGACTTAAGGGCCTTCTTGGTTTCACTGTTCCATCAGGACTTCTAAGCTCACTCAGAGGGAAACCTCCAAACCCTGGAGTAGGAAAGTGGACCCCTGCTTTTGCCTTTAAATGTCCAGAGGCTTTAGATTCTGCCACTTTGACAAGTTTGCATTTTCATAGATACATTCTCAGAGGGAAGAATTCTAGTTTTCTCTTGAACCCTCTACAGTATCCCTGCAATACTGTAAAACGTTTTAATTCTCATAGGACTATAGAGTGTGCTGCAGCTTCACCTGAACCCGCAGATATCACACCTGAGACCTCCAGGGTGCTCACCAGTAATCTCCCACCACTGTCTAAATTGCAGTTCTACTAGCTTATGTCTCTAGCATCACCAGTGTCCATGATAAACCCCAATATTGCTGCTGTGGACATTTTCTCATATGTGACAGTAGAATGAGACTATATATCAGCTCTCTACCTTCACAATATGTAAAAGTAGTTTTTCAAAATGGCTTCCTTACTGTTGATGCATTTAATCAACCTGAAACAAACTCAAGGCCATAGTCCTCCAGTTTGTCCCAAACACATACTTGGGGAAATGGAATTCTGAATAATTGAATCTTAGAAGCAGTGCTGGGCTAGGGATCAGACACGTCTGGGTTGAAGCCCTACTCCATCACTGGCCAACATATGACATCGATCCATTCATTTAACCTCTTAGGAGCCTTAGTTTGCTCACCTCTGAGAATGAAGTGGAGGATTTTGCCTCTATTTACCTCATAGAGTTAGTTGTTATAAGGATCAAAACATAGCATGTTCATGAAACAACCTTATAGATGGTAAAAGACTGTTCTCATGAAACCCTGAGCAAACTTTGAGCTCTCGGTAAAGTTTAGGATTGGCTGTTACATGTTTACTAAGCTCTGCCTTCCTGGACTTGGGGCAGAAGGCCTGTGGACAGGTGATAATGGAATAAGTTCTGTCAGTGGAGTGACTGGCTCAAGCAGGAGTCCACTCCCCAATACTAAGCAGATGAGATGCTCAGTGTCCATGAACTCTGAGGCACTAGACCTATCTTGGGCTCTAGCATTTGCCAGATATACCATATACCATTGCACAAGACCTTTAGATAAACAATTTAATTTTCACCCAATACAGAACATTCTTTATCATTCTCACTGAGGAAATGAAAGCTTAGTGTTTAAATAACTAACTAATACTTGATCATGAAAGTAGTACTAAATACTCTCGGTTTTAAGAAGCCATCATTTCTTTTTTTTTTTTTTTATGCCTACAACACTTGGTCTTCCAAGGTGGTCTCCCATCCAAGTACTAACCAAGCCTGACCCTGCTTAGCTTCTGAGATCAGATGGAATTGGGCTTGTTCAGAGTGGCATGGCCATAGAAGAAGCCATCACTTTTAATTATAGCTTTTCAGAAAGAAAAGAAACACTGCATAATAAATATGTACATCAGTTGAAAGATGCATGTCAATTTCAGAATATTAAAATTTCTATGAGTGGAAAAAGTGATTCTTGTGAAGGAAGAAGTGCAGGATGTGATAAAGATGAGCTTGGAAACCCTCAGTCAAGCCGCTTAACGCCAAAGCCATGTATCATCCATGGCCCCACACACTTCCCACACGCATTTTGCCTGGACCTGCTAAAGTTTTGTGAACTGGTGACTTGAGAACCCCTTTATTACCTCACTTAGAATGAGCATTACCCTTTTCATAGTCAAGTCTAACAGATCTTGATTATTTCTTAAATAAATTACAAATGTATTTACTTTTTTTCTTGGAACATTCTGTCTTCCCACTTGGCAACTTTAGTTTCACAGTAGTTGATTCTATCATCTGTAGCTTTGATAGAAAATAAGAGAAAGTGGCAGTCTTTCCTTTATGGCCTTGGGTTTCATATATTTCCTAATACATTTGCATATATTGTTCATCCTTCTATCTGATTCTACTTCTTATCTCCAGTGCTTATTGGATTTTATAGTGCTGCAGTTTTAGATTTGAATTTTTATAAATGAATTAAATAGGGAAAGAGACCCTTGTTGGTAAATGGAGACAGTCCCCATCTTTCATAAAAACATGTTCCCAGAAACGTATATTAAAATCCAATATGCAGAAGTCAAAACATGGAGAAACTTCTGTCCTCAGAAAGCAAAAATTGAGTAGCAGGAAGGTGAATCGTATGCTGAAAATCACTGCATTATTTTGCTCTTGATGTAATTTGTTATATTCTAAAACGTCTCCCTCTTTTGACACCCTGAGAGTTTCAGATTAAGGAATCCCTAAAAAGAAATGATTAGAGGGATGGCAATTAAATAGAGGTCTTTGGGAAAGCTTGAACCCAAGACCACTCTAGCTGAGGACTGATACCCAGACCAAGGGGCCATCCATGCTGGCCCCCTCCCATCTCTCATTGTCCACCCCTACCCTCTGCTCTTAATGTTCTGATCAACCCAGACAGGCCTGTTTTCACAGCACTGTGCCTCAGTATACACCACTCTCTCCACCTTGAATATTCCCCACCCTATTTTACTAGTTGAGTGAGCATCTACTCATCCTATGACTCAGCTCAAGCTTCAGTTTTTTATTTCCTGACCTCTTCAGTGAAATTGATCACCTCTTCCTTTGTGCCCTCACTAAGTCATAAACAACTTATGACATAAAATCTTTATACTTCTACTCATTTATGTGACTTTCCCCTGCAGCTAGATTGGGATACAGAGCCTGGAACTTAACAAGTGCCCATTAACTGTGAGGAAGGGAAGTGGGGGTGTGTTGGGAAGAACAGATAAAAGGATGAATTGGGGTGCTGTTCAGCTTAGAATTCTTGGAATGAATTATTTGATCATAAGAGTCTTATGAATCTGTTTAGCATAAGGAAAGAGCAGGAAATAGTTCTTTCTGTATTCTAATTTAGTATTTGGTGTGCAACTTGGAGAGAAGAAAGTATTTTGAAATCAAAATAATACAAATCTAGTGATCTCATACACTTATACCACTCTAGAATGTTGGCATAGTTCAATCATCTAGTTTATCCTCCTTCTAATACCAGTGGAGAAATGGAGGCTTAGAGAAGTGATTAATCACTGCTATACAGGCACTTGGTGTCAGGGTCATAAATGAATGAAGTCTACTGACTTCACTACACTCACCTGAACACGCTGTATGAGTGCAACATGGAAAGAGTTTTTATCAGGATGACTTCATAAATCAAAAGCAACTCAAGGAAGAAAGGGTTGTGTTTTCATTTTATCTCTGCCAGTGGCTCCTGTAAGCTAAGGGTATTTTTCATTCTAGCAGCAATCTGATTTGCAGATTCTATCAGTTAAACACACTGACGCAGTAACTGGAAAAACAATTAGGCCTGTTTGTTCACAACAGGGCATCAGCCTGTATTTCTATTCTCATTAGTCTGGCTCCTGTCCTCAGTCTGGTCCACAGGTTAGGAAAACATGAATACAAATGACCCTCCTGTAGGGCAATAAGAAAATGAATAGAGTAATTGGCCTTCAGCACACAAAGGCAAAATAGCATTAGAAATGAAATGATTTTTCAAAATGGAATAGAAAAGTTACAGATTTAGTAGGTGTCTTTCCTTATTATTAACTTCAGCTTATTAATAAACTGTATTTTCCATTGAATGGGAAAACCCTCTCTGACAAAAGAGTAATGCCAATTTGAAAATTCAATTTAAGAATATCAGATTATGGTAACAAATGGAAAATAAAATAAAACTCCATTTTACACTTATGTCTTGTAAAAAGTTGCCTTTTCCAAATAAAGAGGACTTTTGTTTTAACCACGTACTCTTTCCCAGAAGTCTTTTTTGTCAGACAAATAAATGGCTGCTTTGTGTGGAAATTATTAGCGTGCTTCCTCATTTCTTCCGTGCCTGATTTTAAGTTGGCAGTTACTTTTTCCTCTGTGTACTTAGAGTGAGAGGAAAATGAAGTCTTTTATTTGTTTGGGTTGGGGGCTGTCTTCCAAGTTGCTTATTTCTGAGAAGCCAAACACTCTTGGTTATGGAAGCATTAGAGCATCAATCTGCTTGCTTATCACACAGGCCCATCCATATCTTTCCTTGCTGCAGCCCAAGGCTTAAAGTCAGTTGATTTTGTGAAGCCTGCCAGGGGCCAGAAGGGGGATGGTGTTTTGAGAGGTACTTCTACTGAAAGGTTATGAGGAATTTTCTTTTCCGAACTATAGCTCTACGATTGTGAGTATTCTATCATGGCCCTGGCCAGAAAGAGAGTATGATCTTTCACAGTGTAGAGAGGAGGCCAGAAGAAAACATACCTGCAACTGTGACATACTTTCTGGGGGGTGTATTTTCTCAGCCAAGACTGCCATGAAATAGTTGAAAGAAGAATTAAGAAGGTAAAGAAAGATGTTCTTCATTCCTGTGGTGACCACAGATCTCTTGCCAACTGAGTCACCCTGTCTACAGAATTTATATGTTCATTCAAAATGTCTCTGTGGACCATCTCTGCTCTGTCTGGCATCATGCTAAATGCTTGGGACACTATGGTGACCAGGGCAGATACGGTTTCAACTTGATGACAGTGAGAGTCTAATGGAAAGAATGGACATGGACAAAATAAATAAAAGCTGTTCCACATTTCAAGTCCCTGCGACAGAAACCAAGAAGGAGCTGAGGTAAATAACACGGAGAATCTCCTTTGAATAAGATATTTAAGGAAGGCCTCTCTGAGAGCGGTGGCTGGCAGGTAATGCGAAGGGTAGAGGGAGGAACGTTCAGGACATAGGACCACGAGGGCATATTGTTGGCCATATTCCCCAAGGAGAATCTAGGGGAGAAGGGCTGGGAAGCTCAGGGGTCTGCCTCCATCCCACCTACCTCAGGTCTTCACCTGAATGTGGGCAGTGACAAGACCAGCCAGGCCAGGACTGGCCATGAGAGACTAGGATGCAGAGGCAAGACAAGCGGAAGGGATTTGGAGGGGAGCAACATTATAAACAGGCTGCAGACCAAGTCTTAAAGGCTCAAGTTGTGATAAAAAAAAAAAAAATCTAAGCAGGTGGGGGATGGAGTAACTTGCAAAACTCAAGAGATCAGAGACTAAACAAAAGAAGTAGTCCAGAATAGGCCTCATAGCCCTCATTGTAGGTGACTGGCTTGTCATGTTTATTATGCTCTTACATACATGAGCCATCCTACAGGTAAGTCATGCCCTTTCCTGAGACAGAGCAGGATGAAGCAGCTGCTACACAGATGTGAGCACATGTGAAACGAGGGAGTGAGGGGTCCTTTGTCACAGCTTTCTGTGGGCATGTGCCGAGAAAACTCAGTGATGGAGGCAGGCGGTGGCAGCTGTAGGAGGAAGAATGGTGGGTAGTGGGGACAAGGACAGGGTTTGCTCACTCCCGCGAGTCAAACCACTCAGCAGTTATTCAATATATTTCCCTCACATAGGCCCTTCACTTGAGAATGCGTACCCTGCTGCTTTCAGAGGCCTGGAGAAACCAGGTCTTTAGCAGGATTCTGAGGGAGAGGGCTGCGGCTTGGCACAGAGGTCCCCTTGTGGATAGTTCTTTTTACCAGGACTGAATACAGACATCAGAGGAAAGCGTTTTATTTATTCTGTTCTCAAGGTGTGGTCCCCAGTGGCCTCAGCATCTTTATTTATTTTGTCCATTCACCGGGAATGAATACAGGCGCTGTGCCAGCAGGCACCCCAGCCCCAGTGTCTATATCTTCATGATGCCCCCATGAGGTAACAGTTGTCTCAGATTACAGGTACGACACCTGAGACCCAGTGTTTCTGTGACTTGCCCAAGGGCTCAGGACAAGTGAGTGACAGAACTGGACTGTGCCCCCAGTTCTGTCAGACATCATACCCTCACACTTCCACACCTGCATTTTCTGACACCAGCAGCCCCATCTCCAGGATCTGCTTTAGTGACTCCCTCTCTATGGCGTGTGAGAAAACACTTCACTGAACTAGAACTAATTCCTCTTCATGACTGCAAGCCTGGAACTTGACAGTGCTTTGTAGAACCCCCAGGAATCAGGGAATTGAAGGCCTGACCCCAGGGACTCAGGTCTCCCCTCTTCTCTCACTCCATACAGTGCTCCAAGAACTGCAGTGGGGGCTTCCAGACACGGGAGATTCAGTGTGTGGACAGCCGGGACCACCGGAGCCTGAGGCCGTTTCACTGCCAGTTCCTGGCCGGCGTTCCTCCCCCGCTGAGCAGGAGCTGTAACCTGGAACCCTGCGCGGAGTGGCAGGTGGAGCCCTGGAGCCAGGTACGACCCCCCCTGGCACACCACCCACACGACAAGGGCAATGTGAATGCCCATCATCACATGAGTCTAGAAGTCAGGGAAGACCACGCCTGCATCGTGCCAATGAATGGCCTCCACTCAGTGACCCAACACTGTGTAAGGGAGGCTGACCAGGTCAGCAGCTTGAAGACAATGTTGTGTGGTTTCAGCTGTGACAGTTCAGTGTTTTATTAGAACCTAGTTTTCCAGTGAATGTGCAGGGGAGTGAGGGTCTCTGTTGGGGAAACGTACGTGAACCACTCTGATGAAGGCCATTTAGGACGGAGCCTCACATGTCTTTCCTAGCTTCTGCAGTCAGGCTGGCGGGAATGGTCAGGTACTTTCCACAAACTCAGTTGAGTATTTCCTTGGGGCTGTTGATGGACTACACACCTTTAGGTGCTTTACCTGAGTCGTCATGATGCTGCTCTGTCTACACATACTATCTAACCCTATCATGGGAATGTTCTGGGCCCTTTCAGTGCATGTCAGCCAGCCCAGGCTATTTGCATGGAAGATGCATTTCAGCTCTAGGAATGTCTCTGCTCCAGTGCTCTCAGACTTTAGCATGCTTCAGAATCACTTGGAGGGTTTATTAAAGCAGAGATGTCTGTACCCTCCCCACCCTGCCACCCCCTACAGAGCATCCAACTCAAGAGGCCTGGGGTGGGGTGCAAAATTTTGCATTTCTAACAAGTATCCAGAATGTGCTGAAGCCACTGGGGACCACACTTTGAGAACCACTGGTTTATGTCTTCTTCATCCATTTTTTTTTGGTGGTTACTTGGCCAGGTGACCCCAATCCATATGCACGTGTGTAGGTACGTCCAAGGATCCCAATTGTGTGATTCCTTTCCTTTTCTCCTAATATATGGTTAATAATAGAGCTAATAAATGGAGAGAAAATTTATATTAACTCTCAGAGTTGGAATCTTGTGAAAGCAATAGATTAATTCGTTTATTGAGCAGAAAGGGTTAATTGCTATCATTTCCCTGTTTTCTGTGGTACCACCAAACACATAGTGCCTTTTGTGATGTGCAAGATGTTGACAACCATAATTGCTTTGTTGTTACAATGCCATAATTAAGATTTTTTCAAGGTACTCAAAGTGACTTTAAGGATCTGTGGTGAATTATTTCTTCCTTGAAACTTCAGGAAAATAGACACTATGTCTTATACAATTATTCTAGTGAGCAAAAGCCTGACACGTTTTAGAGCTGCGTTCCTTCTGGAATTCAACCTGTGGTTTCAGATTTATGTTGTGAGCATTAAGCCAGCGCCTCAGAATCCTGGGCAATCCTATCAATTTCTCTATTGTGAATACGGGCAAATTTAAACTCTCAGCTTTATGTAGTAGGAAAGGAAGACCGAACCCCATTTTAATAGGACATGAAAAAAATTGTATTGCAAATGTGTGCTCTCTGTTTAGGCTGTCAGAGCTAATCATAGTAAAAACATCTATATTTTACATTTTGGTTTCTAGACACTCATGTCAGGAGGCAAAATACAGATAACATAATGTCCCTTCTGGAATGATGACTCATTTAGATTTTTAAGCAGAATTCCTTCCATCTGATGTATGTGACAGTGAACTAAACATCTTCTGATGTTTTTCTTTTCCTCGTCAGAATTTCCTTTAGCAATCTCCTTCCTTCTCTTTAATTCTTCTTTTAACACTGAACACAAGTGATAGTGAAAATTCTTTACTTATCAGTGCAGAGTCACCATGGGATTTTTCACCTAACCTTGTCCTTGTTGTATATCAGTGTTCCAGGTCCTGCGGAGGTGGAGTTCAGGAGAGAGGAGTGACTTGTCCCAGAGGCCTCTGTGATTGGGCAAAACGGCCCACATCTACGGCACCCTGCAACAGCCACCCTTGTTGTCACTGGGCCACTGGGAACTGGGACCTGGTAAGAGTCAGATATGTTCTCTTCAACTTCTTTTAGTCTTTAAAAAAGCAATTGTTTTCTTTTTGCTTTCAGAAGAAATACATGTTCATTGTAAACGTTCAGTGTATCCATTGATTTATAGTGTGTTTTGGTTCTAGTATTCTAGTTTAGTTCTGCTATCCTTCTGCTATCTAATATACCTCTTAGTCTGCTGGAAGTTGACCTGTGGCTGACATGGTGATCAGTGTTTACTGTCTTGAGTTCAGGAGACACAAAGATCAAATATCAGAATTATCCCAGGGGCACAAAGCCTAAGGAAAGGCGATTGGGGCCCGAAGACCTTAGATCCTCTGGCTTTTCTTAGAACAAATGGGAATCTTATGAGCCTGCAAGTTTGAGGCTTTGCCTAATTTAGTGAGTTTCAGGTCTCTTGTCAACCCACAAATCAGTTTGCCAGGTGGCCAGCCCATCTGATGGACAAATAAAATAATTAAACTCTAAATGAGGGAAAGATTTATTATTCTTCAAGGTTTATTTATTGTATAAATAAAACTATCAGTGATACTGAAAATAAATAAAAATTCTTCCATAGACAGATTTAGCCTTCACTCTGATTTGCCCTATCCTGGGTTCTCTAGTAGAAGAGTCTTGAGGCAAAATTGAATAATTTATTAGGAAATACAATGTCAGGGAAGCAGCGTGATGGAAAAAAAGGAAGGAGGCAAAGAAAGGGGAATCAAACATGACGTGGTGCGTTACCAGCCTGTCTACGCTTGGTGTCGGGAGCAATTGGTTGCTAGTTCTCAAAAGGCCTCATAAAAACTACGTAAACTGCTGCCTCTTATGGTAGTTCATCAAGGGGAAGGAAGAGCCGGGATGGTCTACCGGCTCCTGTCTCCCAAGACTGGGTAAAAAATCTCCCCTCCGATGGCTAGTATCCCCCATTATCCTGGATTATTCCTATGTAGACAGGTCCTTCTGCATCTCACGTGTCAGTGGCAACAAGAAAGCTCAGAGTCAGGAGGTGGGAGGCATACAACATGGGCACAAGGGGCAGGTCAGTGAGTCGTGCTGCCATGAAGCTGGTTTCCACCTCCGCTGGGGGAGATCAAAGACCCAGAGCTGGGAGATGGGGCAGCCAAGAGGAGCTGATACACTAACCCCTCAGCTATTATTTTTTAAAGTGACTTGTTCTTATGTAAGTATATTTTAATGGCTATAATTATAACAGAGGCCAGTGTAGTGTTTTGCCCCCACATATTTT
This sequence comes from Macroglossus sobrinus, assembly GCA_004027375.1. Taxonomy (NCBI): domain Eukaryota; kingdom Metazoa; phylum Chordata; class Mammalia; order Chiroptera; family Pteropodidae; genus Macroglossus; species Macroglossus sobrinus. Next base: position 299,257 of record PVKZ01001107.1, read on the forward strand.
TTGGTTGCTTCTTAGTAATTTTCATTGTTCATAACTATATAGTTGTGCCTCTGTAGTCATGAGCAATTCAAATACTAGTAGGTACTCTCTTTTTGGCTACTACTATATTATTATTTTTATTGCTCATTCTTATACATGCTGGTTTCTTTATCTGTGACATACTGTTTTTCTCATACTCTCAAGATCCATCCATTTTGTCAAAAATGGCAATATTTCAACTTCTTATGGCTGAATAGTATTCCATTGTATATACATACTACATTTTATCCATTCATTGGTCAAAAGACAGGTTGTTTACATGTCTTGGCTATTGTGAATAATGCCACAGTGAACATAGGGGCACATATATCTTCACATATGTTTTCAAGTTTTTCAGATAGGTACCCAGAAGAAGGATTGCTGAGTCATATGGTAGCTCTGTTCTTAATTATTTGAGGAACCTTCACATTGTTTTCTATAGTGACTACAATTTACACTTCCACCAGCATGGTATGAGAGTTCCCTTTTCTTCACATTCTCTCCAACACTTATTTTGTTGATGTTTCTCGTCTTACTGATAATAGCCATTCTAACAGGTGTGTTGTAATATCTCATGGTTTTTATTTGCATTTACCTTGTAGCTGGTGAAGTTGAGCATCTTTTCATATGTCTGTTGCCATCTATATGTCTTCTTTGGATAAGTGTCTATTCAGGTCCCTGCTCATTTTTTAATCTATTTGTTTGCCTTTTTTTGGTGAGTTGTATTAGGTCTTCATATATTTTAGATATTTGCCCCTTTTTGAAAGTGTCATTTGTAAACATCTCACATTTGATTAGTTGAATTTTTTGTTTTCTTGATGGTTTCTTTTGCTGTGCAGAAACTTTTTCATATTCCTATTAATATACTTTCGCTATTACTTTCCTGCCTTTGGGCTCAAGTTCACAAAAACCCCTATGAGACCAGGTCCATAATTTAATGCTTGTATTTTAATGCTTGTACTTTATTGTACATAATACATTTAGAGGTAATTCTTCTGTATGGTGTCTGATAGAAGTTCAGTTTTATACTTTTGCACGTGACTTTCCAGTTTTCCCAGAACTATCTATTGAATAAATTTCCTTTTCTCCATTGTATATTTTTGGCTCTGTTATTGAAATGAGTTGCTCATATATATGTGGGTTTATTTCTGGGCTTTAAATTCTGTTCCATTGGTCTATGTACATGTTTTTTAGACAATACCATACTGTTTTGATTATGTGGCTTTGTAGTATAACTTGAAGTCAGGGATTATGATTGTTTTCTTCATTTCTCTTGATATTTCATTGTTAGTATATAGGAATGCAACAGATTTTTGTATATTGATTTTGTATCCTGCAACTTTACTATCTTTGTTTATTGTTTGTAATAGTTTTTTTGGGGGGGGCGGAGTTTTTAGGGTTTTCTATATATAGAATCATGTCATTTGCAAAGAGTGACAATTCAAATTCTTCATTCCAAATTAGGATGTCATTTCTTTCTTTTTATAGCCTATATCTCTGGCTAGGACTTCTAGTACAATGTTGAATAACAGTGGCAAGAGTTGGGCATCCTTGTCTCGTTCGTAATCTTAGTTTTTCAACATTGTATATGATGTCAGCTGAGAGGTTGTCATATATAGCTTTTATTATGTTTGAGGTACTTTCCTTCTATACCTATTTTATTGAATTTTTTGTCATAAATGGATGTTGTATCTTGTCAAATATTTTTTCTGCATTTAAAGATATGATACAATTTTTACCTTTTATTTTGGTAATGTGGTATATCACATTCATTGATTTACAGAGGTGGAACCATCCTTATATCCCTGGATTGAATCCCATTTGGTCATAATGTATGATCCTTTTAAGGAATTGTTGTACTTGATGTGCTTGTATTTTGTTTAGAATTTTTGCATCTATTTTCATCAGAGATATTGGCCTGTAATTTTCTTTTTTTCGTGATGTCCTTGACAGAGTGGCCTTGTAAAGGAGTTAGAAACATTTCCTCCTCTTCAATTTTTTGAAGAAGGTTGATAAAGAATGGTATGAGATCTCCTTTGAATGTTTTGTAGAATTCACCAGTGAAAACATCTGGTCCTGAACTTTTGCTTTTGGGAAGGTTTTCAATTACTATTTCAATTTCCTTACTAGTGATCAGTATTATAGGTTTCCCAATTCTTCATGATTAAGTCTAGGAAGGATATATATATCTAAGAATTTGTCTATTTTTTCTAGGTTATTGAATCTGCTGGAGTATAGCCTTTCATAGTATTCTTGTATAACCTTTAGTACTTAGGCTTGATATGATCTCAATCTTCTTAAATTTATTGAGACTAGTTTTGTGCCCCAGCATATGATCTATCCTTGAAAATGTTCCATGTGCACTTGAGAAGAATATGTAGTCTATCGTTTGGGGATGGAAAATTCTATAAATCCATTAAATCCTGTAGTCTAATACGTCATTTAAGGCTTATATTTTTTTATTGACTTTCTGTCTCAATGATCTATTCATTGCTGTGAGTGGGCTATCCAGATCCCCTACTATAATTATATTTTGTCGGTTTCTCCCTCTAGGTCTGTTAGTAATTGCTTTACATATTTAAGTGCTCCCAGGTTGAGTGCATACATACTGATGTATTATGTCTTCTTGATGAATTGTCCCTTATAGCATTATAAAATGTCCATCTTTGTAACCTTGGTACCTTTTTATCATGAAATTTATTTTGTTTGCTATAAACATGGCTATACTTGCAAATCTCTGGGTGCCATTTGCTAGGAGGATCATTTTCTACCCCTTTACTTTTAGCCTATATTTGTCTTTGGAGCTGAGATGAGGCTCTTACAGGCAACATATAGCTGAATCTTGTTTTGTTAATCTATCCCACTACTCTGTGCCTTATGATTGATGAGTTCTATCCATTTAGGGTGATTATTGATATATGAAGACTTACTACAGCCATTTTATTTTTTGTTTTCTGATTGATCTGATCTTTCTTGTTTATTTTCTCTTGTGAATCTGTCTGCTATTTTAATTTGGCAGTTTCTATGATTTTTTTCTTTTTCCTTTTTTTTTATGTTTTGTTTCTCAGCTATGGATTTTGTTTTGTGGTTATCATTAGATTTGTTTGAAATGTCTCATATGTAAAATAGTCCTTTTTCTTCTGATTATATTTTATCTTCATTCACCTGGTACAGGTTCCATCCCTTTACTTCTGCCCTTCATGATTATTTTGTCACAAATTATCTTTTTATGTTGTACATTCATTGCCAAATTATAGTTGTTATAGTTATAATTAAATACCTTCCCCTTTTTTACCCTTTTAGTGTTTGTTATAATTAATATCTTATTCTGAAGTAGATTTGCAGTTTCCTGTTTCTGTCTGTTAGTCATCTTAATCAAAGTTTTGTATACTTTTGTCTTTTTTAGAAGAGCTCCTTTCAACAATTCTTGTAATAAAAGTATTATGCTAATATAGTCAGATTTTGTCTGGGAAAACCTTTATTTCTTCTTCATATCTAAAGGATAATTTTGCTGGATAAATTATTCATGGCTATTGTTTTCTATCTTTCACTTTGAATATTTTCTTTCATTCTCTCCTGTCTTGTATCTGCTGAGAAACTTAATGATAATTTAATAGTATTTTCTTTGTAGAGTCTTCCCACCTACTCCCCTACGGGTTCCTTTTTCTCCATATTCCCACCAGCATTGCTGTTTATTGATTTATCGATGAGAGCCATTCTGACAGATGTGAGATGAGAGCTCTTGTGGTTTTAGTTTGCATTTCTCTGATGATTCGTGATGATAAGCTCTTTTCATTTGTCTATTGGCCATCTGTGTGTCCTCTTTGGAGAAATGTCTGTTTAGGTCCTCTGCTTATTTTTTAATCAGATTGGTTTATGTGTGTGTGTGTGTTAAATTTATCGGAATGACGTTGGTTAATAAAATTATATAGGTTTCAAGTGTACAATTCTATAATACATCATTCGTATATTACATTATATGTTCATCACTCAAAGTCAAATCTCCTTCCATCACCATATATTTGACTCTCTTTACCCTTATCTATTTCCTCCCACCGCTCTTTTTTCCTCGTATAACCACTAAACTGTTGTCAGTGTCTGAATTTTTGTTTGTTTGTCTTGACTGCGTGTTGCTTTCAGTTTTACATATCACATATGAGTGAAATCATATGGTTCTAAACTTTTTCTAACTTATTTCACTTAACATGATTACCTCAGGATCCATAAATATAGCTGCAAATGGCAGTATTTCATTTTTTTCTTTTGGATGAGTAATAGTCCATTGTATACATGTACCACATCTTCTGTATGCAGTCATCTATTGAAGGTCACTAATGTTTCCATGTCGTGGCCACTGTGAATAATGCTGCAGTGAACATCGGAGTGCATATATCTTTGTGCATAAATGTTTGCAAAATTTTGAGGTAGATACCCAGAAAAGGGATTGCTGGGTAATATGGTAATTCTATTCTTAATTTTTTGAGGAACCTCCATACTATTTTCCATAATGGCTATACCAATTTATATTGCCACCAAGCAGTGTATGAGGGTTCTTTTATCCCCACAATCTCTCCAACTCTTATTACCACTTGTCTTGTTGATAATATCCTTTCTTACAGGTATGAGGTGGTATTTCATTATGGTTTTGATTTGCATTTCCCTAATAGCTAGTGAAATTGAGCATCTTTTCTTATGTCTGTTGGCCATTTGTATGTCTTCTTGAGAACAGTGTTTCTTCAGGTCCTCTGCCCAATTTTTAATTGGGTTGTTTTTTTTTTTGTTGAATTGTATGAGTGAGTTCTTCATATATTTTGGATATTGCCTTCTTATCACAGGTGTTGTTTGCAAATATCTTATCTCATTCAATTGGTTGCCTCTTCGATTTGTTGATGGATTCTTTTGCTGTGCAGAAGCTTTTTAGTTTGATATAGTCCTATTCATTTATTTTTGCTTTTACTTCCCTTTTCTTTGAGTTCAAATTTATAAAATCTTCTCTAAATCCAAGGTCCATGAGTTTAGTACTATGTTTTCTTCAATGCAGTTTATTGTCTAAGGTCTTATATTTAGGTCTTTGATCCATTTTGGGTTAATTTTTGTGTATGGTGACAGATAGCAGTCTAGTTTTATTCTTTTGCATGTGGCATTTCAGTTTTCCCAGCACCATTTATTGAAGAGGATTTCTTTTCTCCATTGTATATTTTTGACTCCCTTGTCAAAAAATATTTGTCCATATATATGAGGGTTTATTTCTGGGCTCTCAATACTATTCCATTGGTCTGTGTGTGTTTTTCTGCCAATGCCATGTTGTTTTGATTAGTGTCACTTTGTAGTATAATTTTAAGTCAGGCAAGGTGATACTTTTCACCTTATTCTTTCTCGGGATTGCTTTGGCTGTTTGGGGTCTTTTGTGATTCCATACAAATGATGAATTTTTCTTCTATTTCTTTTAAAAAATGCCATTAGGGTTTTAATGGGGAGTGCATTAAATCTGTATATTGCTTTGGGTAATATGGCCATTTATACTCAACACCAAAAAAGCAAATCTATGTGTTCTTTACATATTTTTGACATAACTACTTATTGGTGAATCATTGGCAAATATTTCCCATTCAGTTGGTTGTCTTTTTATTGTATTAATGGTTTCCTTCACTATGCAAAAACTTTTTACCTTGATGTAGTACCATTTATTTATTTTTTCTTGTGTTTCCCTTGCCTGAGGGAACATATGCAAAATATATATTACTAAGAGAGATGTCAAAGAGTTTACTGCTTATATTTTCTTCTATAAGTCTTATGGTTTATGATCTTACATTTAGGTCTTCAATCCATTTAGAGTTTATTCTTGTATATGGTATAAGAGAGTGATCTACTTTCATTTTTTACATTATCTGTCTGGTTTTCCCAGCACCATTTATTGAAGAAGCTATCTTTTACCCCCATTGAATATTCTTGCCTCCTTTGTCATAGATTAATTGACCATATAGGCATGGGTTTATTTCTGGGCTCTCTATTCTACTCCATTAATCTGTATGTCTGTTTTTATGCCAGTATCATGATATTTTGAATACTATAGCTTTGTACTATAGCTTGGTATCAGATAACATGATACCCCCAACTCTGTTCTACTTTCTCAAGATTGCCATGGCTATTCAAGGTCTTTTGTGGTTTTATTTAGATTACTTGTTCTAGTTCTGTGAAAAATGCCATTTAGTATTTTGAAAGGGATTGCATTGAATCTGTAGATTGCTTTGGGTACAAGAGATCTGTTACCGATGTTAATTCTTTCTATTCATGAACATAGTATATGCTTCATTTTCTTTTTATATTCTTCAATTTTGTTTCTCAATGTCTTATAATTTTTCAAATACAAGTCTTTTACCTCAGCTACGTTTATTTCTAGGTCTTTTGTTTTTTGATGCAGTTGTAAATGGGATTGTTTTCTTAATTTTTTCTTCTAATAGTTTATTATTGGTATATAAAAATGCACCCAATTTCCAAATATTAATTTTGTATCCTGATACTTTACTGAATTCATTTACTAGTTCTAATAGTTTTTTTTTTTTTGGTAGACTATCTAGAATTCTCTCTATATATATAGTGTTATATTATCTGCAAATAATGTCAGTTTTACTTCTTTCCATTTTGGATGCCTTTTTTTTATCTGATTGCTGTGGGTAGGACTTCTAATACTTTGTTGAATAAAAGTGGTGAACGTTGATATACTTGTCTTATTCCTGACCTTAAAGAAAAAGTTTTCAGCTTTTCATCATTGTGTCTGATGTTAGCTGTGTGTTCGTCCTATATGGCCTTTATTACATTGAAGTATGTTCCCTCTATTCCCACTTTCCTAAATGTTTTGATCATAAATGGATATTAGATTTTTGTCACATGCTTTTTGTGCACTTATTAATATGATTATATGATTTTTATCCTTCATTTTGTTTATATGGTATATCATTTTGATTGATTTGCGTATATTGAACCAAACTTGCATCCCAAGAAAAATCCCACTTGATCATAGTGTATTATCTTTTTCATGTATTGCAGAATTTGGTTTGCTAATATTTTGTTGAAGATTTTTGCATCTATTTTCATAAAGAACATTGGCCTGTAATATTTTTTTTGTAATTTCTTTTGTTTTGGTATCAGGGTAATGCTCACCTCAAAGAATGAATTGGGAGCCTTCCTTCCTCTTCAGTTTTTTGAAACAGTTAGAGAAGGATAGGTATTTCACCTGTGAAGCCATGTAGTCTAGTACTTTTGTTTGCTGGGAATTTTTTTTATTAATGATTCTATTCCATTAGTAGTTATTGGTCTGTTCAGATTTTTGTTTCTTCTTGATTTAGTCTTCGAAGAGGGTATGTTTCTTGGAATTTATATATTTTTTCCAGGTTGTCCAGTTTGTTAGCATGTAAGTGCTCATTATTTTCATAATCCTTTGTATTTCTGTGGTGTCAGTTGTCACTCATGTCTTTCATTTCTGATTTTATTTGGGCCCTCTCTCATTTTCTTGATGAGTCTAGTTAAATGTTTATCAATTTTGTTTATCTCTTTACAGAACTAGTTCTTGGTTTTGTTGATCCTTTATTGTTTCTCAGACTTTATTTTATTTGTACTCTGATATTTATTATTTTTTTTTCATCTACTTACTTTGGGCTTTGTTCTTTCTCTAGTTTCTTTAGGTGTAAGTTTAGATTGTTCACTTGAAATTTTGAGATTTTTCTTGTTTCTTGGAGCAAGCCTATATTGATATAAATTTCTCTTTTAGCACTGCTTTCGCTATGTCCCATGCAATTTGGGTCATTGTGTTTTTGTTTGTTGCAAGTTATCTTCAATATCTTCCTTGATCTCATTGTTAACACATTCATTGTTTAGTAAAATGTTATTTAGCATCCACATGTTTTTTCAGTTTTCTTCTTATACTTGATTTTAGTTTCAAAGCATTGTGATCAGAGAAGATGCTTCAAATGATTTCAATCTTAAAATAGAGATTTGTTTTGTGGCCCGACATGTGGCCTATCCTGGAAAATGTTCCATGTGCACTTGAAAAGAATGTATATTCTTGCTGTTTTGTGGTGAAATGCCCTAAATATATCAATTAAAATTATCTGGTCAAATTTGTCATTTAAGGCCACTGTTTCTTTGATTTTCTGTCTGGATGATCTATTCATTGATGTCGCTGGGGTGTTAAAGTCCCCTACCATTACTTTATTATGTTGTTCTCTCCCTTTATGTCCTACGTTGGGTACATAGATGTTTATGAAAGTTTTATCCTCTTGTTGGATTGATCCTTTTATTATTATGAAAAGCCTTTCTTTGTCTCTTTATTTTATGTTTAAGTCTACCTTGTCTTATACAGGTATTACTACCATACCTTTTTATCATTTCCATTTGCAAGAATGTCTTTTCTCATCCCTGTACATTCAGTTTCTATGTGTCTTTCAATATTAAGTGGATCTCTTGTAGGCAGTGTAAGTGCACTCACTCGGGAACTCACTGAGAGGAGGAAATTATCAAAAACATTCTCATTGGCCAAAAGAATGTAGCCTGCTCTTCATTTTGACACTTAGGTAAGACTGAGGTTGTAAATTGAGGTTTTGTTACTCAGCCAGATTTCCAGGGCATTTCTTCAGTTATAATCATCTCCAGTAGTGTTAGAACAGAAAGTATAAAAATCAGGAAGAAATGTAAAATACATAGACTATCTGACCAAGCAGTTCTACCTATAATAATTTAGCCCATATGAATACCATCAAACATAATATAAGATTATAAAAATGTTTGTTGCCATGTTGTTTCTATTATTAATCCCTGAAAATAACTTAAATGTCTTTTGATGGAAGAACTGGTTAATCTATTAAATTTATGCTAGTATCTCCTTTTCAAGAATGAGGTCTAAGTATATTTCTGTGATGTAAAAATTTAGTAACAGTAGAAGTTCAAAATTTTCTTAGAGGGAGTTGTAGGTAACAGTCTCTTGGAGATGAACATGAACTTCCTTGGAAGATCCATGTATCAGAAATGTATCAGTTGTGCATATCAAAGGGTATGGGGCATTGAGGGTGACTAATACCTCATAAGCTAGCTTTTGGAATTGCTCTTGATCTCAATCATCTATTACTAAGTGAAAAAGACAAGTTATAGAATTCAAGTAAGACATGGGATGGATTGAACATACACATTTGCCTCTGTTTCCAAAACAGTTAAATAGACAAGAGAGAGAGAAAAAAGTAAAAGTAGCACAAAGCTACAAAGACAAAGAAGACGACGGAGACAACAGCATAGAGAGGGGTCAATAAAATTTTGATAGCTAGAAATATAGCCAAACTTAACATTGACTTAGCATGCTAGCAAAGCCAAAACCTGTCCGTAGCTGAGATTTCCTAGGTACCTCTAAAGGCTGGGGTATGGGTAGGGAAATGGGGGTTGATAGAAAGTTCATAAAGAGAAGCAATTGTCTCTTTAGGTCCTTTCCTACATCTTGACTATAGCCTGGAAATCTTCTTTCTAGAGTAGTTAACTAAGAGGAGGTCAAAATGGTGGCAGCATAGGAGGATGCTGAACTCATAACCCACCTCATAAGCAAACTCAAATATACGTGTAAATAGTGAGCAACTACCCTTGCAAGACAACTGAGGGCAAAATGAACAGCTTCTGAACAACAAAGACGAGAACAAGACAGAATAGAGAAGTCTGGGAAGCCGCGTGAGCCCACTGGGAACTGCAGGAACTCTCCAGGCCAGAGGATTCAGTGAGTGCTATTATGTTCCCCTACAGGGGGATAGGGTGGGCCCCCAGAGGCTTTATTCAGGTCATTTTGTCTACCTTCAAGATCACCAGAGCCCTTTGCCTCCAAATAAAGGGAGCAAGCAAGAACGATAAGGTATAACCAAATGCACCTGGCTTCTCTGCAAGATGCTGTTCCAGGCCTGCAAGCCGGTGTGCTAGATGCCTTAAGCACCCACTCGGCTCCTACTGGCCTGCCGAAACCACTCAGTACATAAAGCCAACACAGAGGTTGCTTCTACACAAGACCACTTTCTGCACAACAAACGAGAGAGACTGTATAGAGAAGGCTAGAGAGCTGTGGGAGCTCTCTGGAGGCTGCAGGCATTCTCTAGGGTCAGAGGTGCTGATAAGTACCCATGGTTAACATCCCCTTCTACCTGCATAGGGTGGGCAGGGGTTCTATGTGGGTGGCCTGGCCTACCTGCAAGGTCACAGCAGCACATTCCTGGACACATCACCTAAACCCATTTCTTCCCAAAGGCAGCAAGCAGGATCAACAGGACATTACCACACACTTCTGGCCTTCCACCCAGAGCACCTCTGGCTCAGTAGGCCAGTGCCCCGGACTCCTTAAGCACCCACTCTGCTCCTACCAGCCCACCAAAACCACCAGCACACAGACTTGCACAGAGCCTGTCTACGTAAGCCCACCTTTTCAACACTGGAAGAGCTGATTTGTCTAATTCAAGTAAACAAACATAGAAAGTCAACCAAAATGAAAAGACAGAATATCTCTCAAATGAAGGAACAAGAAAAATCACCAGGAAAAAAAATCCATGTTAGCAGAGATAAGTAATTTGCCCGATAAGGAATTCAAAGAAATGGTCATAAGGGTTCTCACTAAAATTTAGAATGGAATACAGGAACTTAGAGAGAAGGTCAAGAAAGAGAAAGTATAATAAAGAAACAAGCAGACCTGAAAAACACAATAACCAAAATGAAAATTACATCAGTATCGACCGCAAATTAGCTAATTCAGAAGAACTGATCAGCAACCTGAAAGAAAGGCTAGTGGAAATCAACCAGTGAAAACAGCAAAAAGAAAAAAAAGATTTTAAAAAACCGAGACTGGTTTAAGGGGCCCCTATTAAGTGCTCAAATAGTTACATTATACGGATTCCAGAAAGAGAAAGAGAAAGGTACAGAAACTTTAAAGAAATAATGGATGAAAACTTTCCTAACCTGGGAAACAGACATCTAGGTCCCAGAAGCACAGATAGTTCCAAACAAGATGAACCCAAAGTGATGCACACCAAGATATGTCATTAACAGTTTCTCTTTTGCACTGAAGATGCTCGCCAGAGGCTCTTGGGCTGCAATGTTTACCCCAACATAACTCACAGATTACAGCCCTAACCTTAACCCCAATGTTAGCCATGAAATATCTCGTTTTTATTATTTTCATGTCACTCCAGTATATTAATAGGCTTTGGAAACAAATGATACAAAGAAATGGTGGCAAGGAGATCTGGGGAGAAATGCAGTATTTTTATTTGGAATGTGATATTCTGCTTTGTTGTTTTGTGCTTTGAAATTTACCACACACAAAAAATTATTAAATACTGATCATCATATACATTTCTGCTACATTAGGATTAGAGACAAGTTCTGTTTAGAAATAACTCCAAGAACAGTTTTTATATTTCATTTTCACATTGAAAACCAATCAGATTTGCTTCAGTCTCAAAGAGCATGTTAATGTAATATTAACATTGGCAGCGAGCTACACTTTTTTTTTTCTATACAGGAAATGGTTTAAAACAGCAAAAGTTAAAGACAGACAAACTTGAAGGAAGCAAGAAGAAAGCAATGAATTACATATAAAGAAAACCCCTTAAGGTTGTCAGCTGATTTCTCAGCAGCAACATCACAGCCAGAAATTAGTGGCAAAACAGCTTTAAAGTGCTGAAAGAAGGAAACCTACAATCTAGAATGATTTGTCTGGCACTGTTGTGATTCAGAATTGAAGGACAGAGAAAGGTTTTCCTGGACAGGCTAGTGTGGAGTTCACTTTAGGGTGTGATCAATTCAATTACTCAGTAGCCTTAGCTGGGAGCTAGTCACCTTTAGCTCCATTCCTATTTTGGGTCCTCAGTTCTACACAAAGATCCCTTATTTTTCTTGACTTCAAAGTGGAGCTTTGGCTTTTAGAGAGAAGATACACCGCTTTTCTCTAAAACCCCAAACTCACAGTATGAGCACAATTAACACAACCCCAATCAGCAACCATACTTAATCCTCCAATTAAGATTCTTGATCATAAATCATTTTAATTGGCTAATAAATGCATGGACATTTTGTGTGTTTGCTGGGCTTATAATTAGTCTTCATTTGCCCTGGCCAAGAGACTTCAGCATCCAGGACCAGCTCAACCTTGTTCCGTCACACCCTTAGAAGCCAAAGGCAGGAAAACGAAGTCATTTGTTCTTTCAATAACAACCTTATTTTACAGAGGAAGAAAGGGAGAGGTCAAGCAAATAACCCAGGCCAATATTCAGTGAGTGAAAAACCCCACGTCTCCTGAACCTTGGTCCAGTACTCTTTATCAGATTCTGGCTTGATTAATGTCCCTTGTTCTTCCCTCTCTCCTGTGTCATGCACTTTTATTTACTCAGGATCGGTTGAGTAGTTATTTCTCAGTCGGGGTTTTTGTTTGTTTGTTTATATCCATGGAGAATTTGAGGTGAATTCGCTGAATAAAATTGTCGTCAAGTTTAATCACAGAAATCTCTGACTTTCTAAAACAAGCATGAGGTTCTATGCTGATCACGATGCTCAAGGAGTAGAATAAAATAAAGCAGTGGATGTAAGAAAAATGTGATGTTTCTCTTCCTATCTCATATGGAAGTCTTCTGGGAAACAATTTGGTAGTAGTATTCTGAGTTTATCAGCGGTGTCCCATTGTGGGTATTTTTTCATCTAGTGAGCTGAGGACCACTAGTATTTCAAATGGAAAATGGAATCTTTTCAGCCTATTTATACAGAATTTGCCACGCAGCATACTTTTTCTGCCAATTAATCAGTGGGTATTTATTGATCGTCAGGCTGTTTAGCACTCATCTAATTGCAATGCAGGACAAAGAGGAACTGGTTTCTTCCCTCTGAGAGACTTCGATTGTATAAGACAGATGAGGCTAAAAGTATAATAAAACACAAAACAGACTGTAAACCACAGGGGTATATGTGGTTCATTATAGCCAAAAGATGGGAGCAACCCAAGTGTCGGTGGATGAATGGGTAAACAACACATGCATATACTTGCAATGGAATATATTCCACCTTAAAAAGGAAATCCTAGCACATATTATAACAAGAAGGAACCTTGACTACATTATGCTAGTGAAATAAGCAAGTCACAGAAGGACAAATATTAAAGAATTCCATTTATATGAGGTACCTCCAATAGTCAAAAAATAAAATGGTGATTGCTAAGGTATGGGGCTGGGGGTGGGGACATGAGAAATTCGTATTTAACAGATGTACAGTTCAGTTTGGAAGATGACAAAGTCCTAGAGATGGAGAGTGGTAATGACTGCACAACAATGTGAATGTTCTTAAGGCACTGGACTGTATATTTAAAAACGGCTAAAATAGTAAATTTTATGTGTTGTATATTTTACCACAATAAAAAGAATTTTTAAAAGAGTGTATATGGTAAATTAAGACATTTTCTTACATCCCCAGGAATCACCTTGTATAGCAGCTTTCACAGGCTAGAGCATCACCCTTCTGCTTGTAGGCTGCCACATCATGATCTTACGGTGGAATCTTATCTGTTGGAATGATTTGAGAACACACGTGGTCCAGCTAGGTCCACTCCAAGTCCTCTCTTCATTCCACCATGGTCTTCCTCTTTCACTTTCCTTTTTAATCTATTCTCTGTTTCCCTGGTAGCTGTATCTCCTTTCCTCACATGTGATTCCCAGCCTCAATCAAAATTAGTTTAGAGAAATTGGATGACTGAGACACCAGGGCCCAGATAGGATTTTTTTTTTCTATTTTGCTTGCAACTCAACCTCTGTCTGTCCACAGTCTTCAGAGAACCCAATAATACATCAAGCCAAATTCAACCCACACAACCTAAATTACATCTCCGAAGTATTAGTGCTTTTATTCTATGACTCCTTCAACAAGGCTTCTGATGATCGAGACTCTCCTCTACTTGACCACAGTGGGGTTAGAGGGGTTCTGCCACAGTTCCCTGGTGATCCTGGAGAAGAAGTCTGACTCGCCATGTGCCCCTCTCTTTTCAGTGCACCGCTTCCTGTGGAGGTGGCTTTCAGAAGAGGACTGTCTATTGTGTCTCCTCTGAGGACAGTAAAACTGAAGACCAGGACCAATGCCTGTGTGATCATGAACCCAGACCTCTGGAATTCCAAAAGTGCAACCAGCAGGCCTGCAGGAAGAGTGCTGGTGAGTCAATGGCTTTGCTTACGGCGAGAGAGCTTCTCATAAATACGTTGTGTGCAGATAGTTGTAGTTCCCTTTACTGAGCCAGGAATCTTAACATGGAATTGGCTAGCCAGTGCCCTTGGGAGCAAGCTGTCTGATTTGGTGAGGTGTGACTCTTAATCCATTTTTTTTTTAGAGTTTTTTTAGCTACTCGATGTCTATTTATATATATTTGGTTTCAGATACAAAGATAACAATGCACAATGGTTAGGCATTTGTATAATTTATGAAGTGATTCCCCGATTAGTCCAGCACCCGTCTGGCACTACACACAACCGTTACAGTATTGTTGACTATATTCCCTATGCTGTACTCTATGTCCCCATGACTGTTTTGTAACTACTGATTTGTACTTTTTCATCCCTTCACCTTTTTCACTCAGCTGCCCAACCTCCTTTCCTCTGGTAATCACCAGTTTGTACTCTTTATAAATGAGTCTGTTTTCATTAGTTTGTTCATTTCTTTTGTTTCTTAGAGTCTACATTTAATTGAAATTGTATAGTGTTTATCTTTCTCTGACTGATTTCACTCAGCATAATATTCTCTAGGTCCATTCATATCATTGCAAATAGTAAGATTTTATTTTTATGGTTAAGTAATATTCCATTATATATATATGTGCCACTTCTTTATCTAATTGTCTATTGATGGGCATTTAGGCTGCTTCTATATCTTGGCTATTGTGAATAGAGATTCCGTGAACATAGGGGTGCACAGATCTTTATGAATTAGTGTTTTGGTTTTCTTTGGCTAAATACCCAGAAGTGCAATTGCTGGGTCAAAAAGTAGTTCTATTTTTAATTTTTTGAGGAACCTCCAAACTGTTTTCCATAGTGGCTTTACCAGTTTTCAATCCTACCAACAGTGTACGAGGGTTCCCTTTTCTCCACATCCTCATCCAACATGTGGTATTTTTTGATTTACTGATTATAGCTAACCTGACAGATAATATGAGGTGATATCTCATGGTGGTTTCAATTTGCATTTCTCTGATGATTAGTGATGCTGAGCATCTTTTCATATGTCTTTTAGCCATCTGTACGTCCTCTTTGGAGAAATGCCTATTCAGATCTGCCCATTTTTTAATTGGATTGTTTGTTTTTTGATGTTGAATTGTTTGAATTCTTTGTAAATTTTTGATATTAACCCCTTGTCAAATGTATATCATAGGCAAATATCTTTTCTCTTTCAATAGGTTGTCTTTTTGTTTTACTGACTTGGTCCCATTTGTTTATCTTTTATTTTCCTTTATCAGAAAAAAATATTACTGAGAGCAATATCACAGAGTTTACTGCCTGTGTTTTCTTCCAGAAGTTTTATGGTTTTGGGTCTTACATTTAAGTCTTTCATCCATTTTGAGTTTGTTATTGTATGTGATGTTAAAATGCGAAATACTTGGGTATTAGAGTCTAAAGAACAAGGACATTGGAACTTGGGTGGGAGATGAAGGTGACACATAAAAATGGACCAAAAAGATTAATTTTTTGTCCAGATCTCTTTAGGAAGACCTGAATGGTAGAACATCACTGTTGTCTGCTACATTTATATTCACTTTTAAAAAGTATCTCAACTGAAATGATAATATGGTCTCCTTAGTCATTTTATGTGTATTAAACTGCAGCCTAAAGAGGTTAAGTAACAAGTTTATGATTACACGGCGGGGTGATGTCAGAGCCATAATGCCAAGCCAGGTCCCCTTCTCACTCTTCACATGCCACACTTCCTCACAGGTAGAAAGAATCCACCTTTGGAATCAGCAATAGGTTTGCATCCTATAGCAGCCACTTTCTAACTACATGACTTTGGTAAGTTATTTGACTCTTTGAACCTCAGTTTTTTGGAGGTATAAGGGGAATAATAACATAAGCCTTACAAAGTTGTTGTGAAGACTTTAAAGAGTACATAGTAAGTGCACTTAGAAAGAAAAAAAAAATCACAAACCAGTTCAGTTACCTCCCTTAGACAAGTTACTGTATCTCAATAGACTATAGCTTCCTTATTCATAAATGAATGGATTCAACAATGAACTCTGATATCCAATATATTGATACTTTGGGCTTCATTGACATGTGAGATTTCTAAACTAAATTAAAAACCTAGAGATAAAGTTTTTATGGAGGGAGAAAGGATTTTTGATAGTTTATTTATATCAGTTACAAAGTAGAGGATGCCTCATAGATGTAGTCCAGAAATTGGGATTTAGGGGATCAGGATGATTTTACTCGGCCCCTAAATAAAAAATTGACTATGAGGCATCAACTAAGGATCATGCTGCTCTTGAGAAAGTACCATATTGGTCATACACAGTGGTAATCTTTTCCCTGATATTCTTAAAGAGGAGAGGTAGTGAATCCTGTGGTCTGTTAATCTGCTCCTTGCCTCCTCCTGAATACCGAGGGCTGGCATTCAGCAGAGACAACCATTAGAGTTAATATCTTCAGAAGATTTTCCCTAGGGGTTGCTTATTTACAAAGCATGCATTTAAGAAATATTAGTTGGGCACTTACTGTGTGCTAAACATAATGTCAAACAAAGAACAAAACTACCAGTGACATACTGATAAAGGAGATCAGGATGATATGAGAGTACTTGAGAAGGGCATCACATGTAAACTGGGGAGAGTAGGAAAGACCTCCAGAGAAAGTGTAGGATGAGTAAAGGGGTTAGATGAGAAGTTCCAAGAAAAGCTTCCAGTTTCTGCAATAACCTGGAAGATGGTAATGTCATGGGACACAAGTGTAACTCAAGTACAAAGTTCAAGGTGAATTAGGAAGCAATAGGGCTTTAGAGGTAAGCATGAGCTAGTGGATAAAGAGTCTTGTAAAGCATGCTGATGAGTTTGGACTTTATCCCTAGAGAATAAGGGAGCCATTGAAGTATTCCAAACAGGGGCATAAAGATAAGGAAGTCATCATGCTGGCTGCAGTGTTGAAAACAGAGAAGAGAGACCAGTTAGGAGACTAGTTGTACCCCAAGCAACAGATGTATATGTCATGAATCCACTTTTATCTAAATTTCTGCCATGGTTCAAGAGCTGCTTAAAAGAGAAACTTGACAGGACATTGTGCCTGGGGAAGGGAGAGAATAATGCCAATTTCTAACTTTCTAGATGTGTAGGTGAGGCTGCCATTCACTGAGAGGAATCCCAGGAGTGGGACTGGGAATGCGGAAAAGTAATGAGTTCTATTTGAGACAGGTTTGTTAAAGGACCTATGCATAATTTATGTAGAAATGTCTTGTGGTTGATTTTCCTACACAATTGTGGAAGCCACAAGAGAGATATCTGGGTTGGAAATCCAGAGCATGGTGCACTGAGAGCGTGAGAGTTTCCAGGAGAAGCTTCCAGTTTCGGCAGTAACCAGGAAGGTGATGACGTCATGGGACACAAGTGTAACTCAAGTACAAAGTTCAAGGTGAATTAGGAAACAGTAGGGCTACAGAGGTAAGCTTGAGCTAGAGGATATGACTATCATGTGCAACTTCTTTCTGACCAACTTGAATTTGAGAGTGGATATCATTGACCTTACTTGAAACACTAAAAGCAGAGAACTAGGGCTCATTTTTAGAAATGTAGTTAACTTTTAGTCTTCTTGACTCTTGCTTATCAAAGTGTGGACCCCTGAACTAGCTGCATTGACGTCACCTGGGAGCTTGTTAGAAATACAGGATCTCAGGCTTCACCTCAGCCCTACTGAATCAGAATCCACATTTAAACAAGATCTTCAGGTGATCTGGATGCACATTAAAGTCTGGGAAGCACACTGTTAGACAAAGGGGCAAATTTGCGACTCTCTTCCTTTTTATGCCATTTCATCACCTTCTATGGTACCATGTTTTTAAAATGTTGAGGCTGAATGATGCAAGCATCATGGCACAGTGAGAAGGCTCCTTTGTTTCTCCCCTTAAATTTCAACAGACACCACGGAAACACAAAAGATTATATAAGAATACTGTGAAAGGCTATACACTACCAGATTCAATAACCTAGAAGAAATGGACAAACTCTTAGAAATATACAACCTTTCCTAGATTGAATCATGAAGAATTGGAAAACCTCAATAGACTGATCACTAGTAAGGAAATTGAAATACTCATTAAAAATCTTCCAAAAAAACAAATTTCAAAACCAGATAGCTTTACTGGTGAACTCAAAACATGCAAAGAAGTTTAACATCAATCCTTCTCAACTTTCCCCCACCCCAACAAAAAAAATGAAGGAAATACTTCTTAACTCATAAAACCATTACCCTGATATCATAACGAAACAAGGACATCGCCAAAAAAAAAAAAAAATACAGGTTAATATCTCCAATGAACAGATGCAAATTGAATACAACTAAAAGGATCATACATAATGATCAAGTGGGGTTCATTCCAAGGATGTAAAGATGGCTCCTCCTCTGGAAATCAACCAGTGTGATACACCACATTAACGAAAAAAAAGATAAAAGTTATATGATCATATGAGTAGTGCAGAAAAAACAAACAATAAAATGGGTATAGAAAGAAATAACCTCAGCCTAATAAAGGCCATATACGACAACCCCTCAACTAATATATCCAGTGGTGAAAAACTGAAAGCTTTTCCTATAAAGTCAGGGACAAGACAGGAATGTCCATTTTCACCACTATTATTCAAGATAGTATTCTAAGTCCTAACCAGAGCAATTGGGAAAAAAAAAAAGAAAGAAAAGAAAAGGCATCCAAACTGGTAATGAAGAAGTAAAACTCTCACTATTCGTAGATGACATTATTTTTTTATATAGAAACCCCTAAAGGTTCCACCGGGGGGGGGGGGAACAAACTATAGAAACAATAACCAAATACAATAAAATTGCAGGATACAAAATCAATATACAAAAATTGTTGTATTCCTATATACTAACAAAGAAATATCAGATTGTGAAAGAAAACAACCCCATTTACAATTGCAACATAAAAGATAAAATATCTTGGAATGTACTTAAAGAAGGTGAAGGACTGCTCCACTCAAAACTACAAGACACTATTGAAAGAAATTGAAGAAGACACAAAGAAATGGAAAGATATTTTATGCTCATGGACTGATAGAATTAATATTGTTAAAATGTCCATACTACCCAAAGCAATCTAGATTCATTGAAATCCCTATCAAAATTGCAATGGCATTTTTTTCACAGAAATAGAACAAAAATCCTCAAATTTATGTGGCACCACAAAAGCCCCTTAAATAACCAGAACAATCCTGAGAAAAAAAGAACAAAGCCAGAGGTATCATACTTCTTGACTTCAAACTATTCTACAAAGCTACAGTAATCAAAATAGTACAGTATTAACAGAAAAACAGATATACAAACCAATGGAACAAAACAGAGAGCCCAGAAATAAACTCACACATATAGAGCCAACAATGAAGGAGCCAAAATCACACAGTGGAAAGTGAAAGTTAATAAATGGTGCTAGGAAAACTGGAAAGTTAAATGCAGAAAAGTAAAAATAAACTTCTAGCACCATACAGAAAAATTAACTCTAAATGTATTAAAGACTTGAATATAAGACCTGAAACAATAAAATACATAGAAGAAAACATGGGCACTAAACTTATGGAACTTGATCTCTAGGGGTTTTTGTGACATTGACCCAAAAGGCACAGGATGTAAAAGCAAAAACAATGAATGGGATGACATCAAACTAAAAAGCTTCTGCACAACAAAAGAAACCAGACAAAACCAACCAACCAAATGGAAGAAGATATTTGCAAATGAAACTTCCAATAAGGGGCTGATATTCAAAATATATAAAGAACTCATACACCTCAACAACAAAAAACAAACAATCCAATTAAAAAATGAGAAGAAGATCTGAATAGACACTTACCTAAGGAAGACATACAGATGACCAACAGATATATGAAAAGATGCTCAACATAACTAGCTATAAGGAAAATGAGAACAAAAACCACAATGACATAACCACCTCACATTTGTTAAAATGGCTATTATCAATAAGACAAGAAATAACAAGTGTTGGAGAGAATGTGGAGAAAAGGGAACCCTCATACACACCTGGTAGGAAATGTAAATTGGTGCAGCCACTGTGGAAAACAGTAAGAAGATTTCTCAAAAAGATTAAGAATAGAGCCTAACATATGACCAGAAATCTCTCTCCTGGGTATCTACCCAAAAAAATTGAAAACACTTGTTTGTAAAGATATACATACTCCTATGTGTATTGCACCATTATTTACAATAGCCAAGACATGGAAACAACCTAAGGGTCCTTTGACAAATAACTGGATAAAAGGATATATAGTATGTATATACAAGCCATTAAAAGTTTAAATATTGCCATTTGACACAACGTGGATGGAGGATTATGCTAACTGAAATAAGTCAAAAGGAAAAAGACAGGAACTATATGATTTCACTCGTATGTAGGGTATAAGACAAATAAGCAACAAATGAACAAACAAAACAAAAATCTTGTAGACACAAACAACAGAATGATGATTATCAGAGATAAAGTGGGGTAGAGGGATGATGAAGAGAGTTAAATGTATGGTTACAAAAAGAGGCTAGACTTCAGGTATGGGACAGACAATAGATGTCATAAGGATACCCCTGGAACTTATATAATATTATAATTAACCAATGTCACTTTAATAAATTTAATTTAAAATAAAATATTGAGACTACAGAGTCCTTCTGTAGTTGTGTTGATTTTTGTATAATTGAAGTAGCAACACAGTCTTGGTTGAACATGCCTACCAGTATCGGTTATTTTTAAATTATGGGTAGATTGTCTTTAGCTGTCTTATTGCTGGATAATGCAGTATTTTTATCTTAAAATCTCACATGGAAGAGATAGCGACTAACAGTTGGCTGGCAGTGAATGTACATAACAATGAATTCCACTCACCAACAATTATCAGAGAACAGAAATTAATCATTAGCTTCTCTTGAAGGCAAAGCCATCCTTACAGAGAAACAACATGAAAGAGCAGCTGTGAGAAATGTCTTGATTTAAACTACCAACCACACACCCTGTGCACTGTGTCCTCTAAAATGCTTTGAAAATGAGTCTTTCAGTGCTCAGAATTTTGTCAACCATCCAGGCATCACAATAAACATATCCTCTATGTCTATCTTCTAAGATTGAATTCATGTGATTTTTTTCTTTCCTCCAGGCTGTTATACTTCCTTTGGGTGCCATCTAAATTGTTAATGACTTAAAATCAAAACCAAAACTACCATTTACATTAGGGACTATGAAAACCTTTTTCATGTACCTGGGCTAGAAAGAAAAAATATTAAAAATTAATTTAAAAAATTTTTACTGAGTATCAGCTATATTCTAGGCATTACATTCATAGTGATTTTTTAAAAGCAAAACCCTTATACACAACTATTCTTGTTTTTTTGTTTGTTTGTTTTTTTAATTTGGGGAGTGAGGTGTAGAGAGGGAAAGAAAAAGAATAAGGAAAGTAGTAGGGACAGTATTAGACCCAAAGTTGATACAAACGAACATTTGAGTCAGCAAACTTTCTATTGAATAATATTCTTCCAGATGAATAGGATTCCATTCTTTCAGCAAATATTATTGATCACAAAATACATTTCAGGCAGGTGTTAAAAACTGAGGATACATAAATAAGTCCAACACAGTCCCTAGCCTCAAGGAATCCAAAGTCATACAGAAAGTATTTGTCAACAATATTAAAATTGTTTTTCAACTTTCCTTTGTGGGCAAAATATTATCCTTTCAACGTAGACACAGCTGACATCATAGAAACAAGTTTCTAACTGTCCCTTTAAATTTCTAAATATGGTTTCTATTGAATAGGCAGAGACAAATTGGGACCTCCTCTCCAAGTGACCCCTAATTATAAGCAATGTGTGTCCTTTGGCTGGGATCCAGTTGGCTGATGAACACAACAAGCCTTCATTATTTTACAGTATGAACTCAATTCAACATGATGTTAGGCCCATTGTCTAAATGAGCTGCTAAACATAGACCTGGCACACAGGCTCCCAATATAGGCCACCACTGTCCTCCACTCTTCTTCCCAGTCCCCTACTCTCAGGCAGGAAGACCCCGGGACCCAGCATGTTCCCAGGGATCTGAGGACCATTGGAAAGCAGAACTCATGATCTCATGGTTCCCAAGGTCAGGCAAGGACACCAGGTTGGGTGGAGCCTCTTTTAGTTATGTAAGTGTTCACCTAACCTGACAAATGGGACCCCTGTATTGAGCAAATAAAGATGCTCTGGTCAGGGAAGAGCTGCCCATGTGGCCCCCTCCTCTCCCATCACCAGTTCAAAAGATTCATTCTCTTAGTGGCAGAGCTTGGGAAGCACTGAGGCAGCATTCACATTCAGGCACCTCTACATACAAGCTATGTGGTGTTAGCTCGTTATTAAGCTTCTCTGGGACCCTCAGGTTTTAAAAGACTATCTATAGCTACAAATGAATTTTTGTGAGGATCAAATGAGATGGTATATGTCAGGCACATTGCTTAGCATGTAGTAAGTGCTTAATACATTGTATCTACATTGTTATTGTCATGGGGGAGATGGTGCCTCAGTTTCCTATGGCCACCATAACAAAGTGAGTTCAAACAACAAAAATTTATTCTCTCACAGTTCTGAAGCTAGAAGTCCAAATCAAGGTCTTGTCAGGACCATACCTTCTCTCTCAGCTTCTGGTGATTGCCAGCAGTCCTTGGCTTTCCTTAGACTGTGGCTGCATAACTCCAGTATGTGCCTCCATCATCACCCAGCCTTTTTTGCTTCTGTGTGTCTTTATGTGGCTTTCTCTTCTATACGTGTCCCTTCCCTTTGTATAAGGACACATTCATGTTGGATTAAGGGACTAACCCACTCCAGGATCACCTCACCTTAATTTATATCATAATACACCTGCAGAGAAATATTTCCAGGCTTCTGGCCCTGAACTCACCTACTCCCACAAACTAATTGAATTGTAACTATAGACAGCAGTTCTCCCGAAGAAGAGTTGAAGGCTGACTGAATAGCTTCTGCACAAAAAAGGAGAGAGACCACTTGCACATGGGTATGAGAGACAGAGACAGTGCACTCACCTGTAGTATAGAGGGATCACACTCAGACTAGCCCACCCATGGGCACTATGAAAAAAACAGTAGTTTAAAGGAAACCTAAACTTGGATTTGGGAACCAGATGCATTTACAAATCCTAGAACATTGGCCAATTGAGAGGGGAACTGCAGGAACTCTCTCCAGTGTGAGAGGCTCCAAAGAGCATCATTTGTTACCTTCTCTCTCCACCATGATCACATGGGCAAGAGCATGATCCAGGCACTCTAGCCATCCAGCCAAGGCCATCAGAGTGTGTACCAAGCCCGAGAATCACCTAAGTGTCCATCAGTAGACAGCTCCCTGGCTTGGCTTTGGGACTCCTCATGTCCCTCACCCAACCCAGCTAAATCTCTGGGTCCTGACACAGCTCACCCTCAAGTCTCCTCCCAGCCTGTTCTCACTGCAGCTTCCAGCTCGCTTCCCAATGCAGCCCCAGCGTGGCTTGCCCCTGGGACTCTCCACAGTTCTCACCCACTCTGGTTACAGCTCCCACCCCAGTTTGGGTGGTCCCTGAGACCTCCCATAGGCCATGCTCACTTCAGCTACAGCTCCAAGCAACCTGCCAAGGTGGTCCTGGTGAAGCTGGCCCGTGGGACTCCCCACGGCTCACACCTACTTTAGCCACAGCTCCAGTCCTGGTTTGGCTTCTCCTTGGGAGTTCCCACAGACCACTCCTGCTTCAGCTGCAATTTCATCCACTCTGCCAAGACAGCCCCTCAAGACTGCCCTCACCTCAACCTGCCCCAGCTACAGCCCCAGATGGCCCACCACAGTGGCCCTGATGAAGCTTGCCCAAGGACTTCCCACAGCTCACCCTGGAGTCTCCCTATGGCCCCTGCCCACTACAACTCCAGCTGGCCTGCCAAAGACACCTGGCACATGCAGTCTACAGAGCTTACAAAGTTTCTACACAAGGCCAATTCTTCAAGACCAAGAGAGATTGCTGCTTCACCTGATTAATAAAAACAAACACAGAGAGACAGCCAAAATGAGATGGAGAAATATGTTCCAAATGAAACAACAAAACCCTAATGAAATGGAAATAAGATAACTAGATACAGAGTTCACAACACTGGTTATGAGGCTTTAATAAGTAGTATTGGGAAAACTGGACAGATACATGCAAAAATAATGAAACTAGACCACTTTCTTATACCATATTCCAGAATAAACCCAAAATGAATTATAAAGTCTTAAATGGAAGACCCAAATCCATGAAACTCCTAGAAAAAATAAACATAGTAAACTCTCTAACATTGCTCTGAGTAATATTTTTTTCTACTGTATCTCCTCGGGCAAGGGAAACAAAGGAAAAGATAAACAAATGGGACTACATCAAACTAGAAAGTTTTTGCACAGCAAAGGAAACCATCAACAGAACAAAAAGACAACCTACCAAATGAGATAAGATATTCTCCAATGATGCATCCAATAAGGGATTAATATCCAAAGTATATAAAGAACTCATAAAACTTAATACCAAAAAAAAATCTGATTTTTTAAAAAATGGGCAGAGGACCTCAATAGACATTATCCAGAGAGGACATACAGATAGCCAATAGACACATGCTCAATGTCACTAATCATCAGAGAAATGCAAATTGAAACCACAGTGAGACATCGCCTCACACCTGTCAAAAGAACTGTCATAAATAAATCAAAAAACAAATGTTGGTGAAGATGTGGAGAAAAGGGAACCTTTGTGCAGTGTTTGTGGGATTGCAAATTGGCATAGTCACCATAGAAAACAATATGGAGGTTCTTCAAATAATTAAAAATAGAACTACTTTATGACCCAGCAATTTCACTTCTGGGTATTTAACTGAAGAAATCCAAAACACTAATTTGAAAAGATATATGCACCCCTATGTTCATTGTAGCATTATTTACAGTAGGCAAGGTATGGAAGCAACCTAAGTGTCCATCAGTAGAAGATTGAATAAATAAGATGTGGTACACATACAATGAAATATTATTCAGTCATAAAAAGAATGAAAATTTGTCAATTGTGACCACTTGGATAGACCTGGAGAGTATTGTGTTAAGTGAAATAAGTCAGATAGAGAAAGACAAATACCACATGATTTTATGTATATGGGGCATCTAAACAACAATGCAAATGATCAAACCAAATGAAATAGAAACAGATATAGAGAACAAACTGATGGTTGCCAGAGGAGAGGGAGTGGTACAGAAAAGAAGGAAGTTAAGAAGTGCAAATGGCCAGTTATAAGTACAGCATAGGGAATAGAGTTAATACTATCATAATAACAATATATGGTGACAGATGGTTACTAGACTTATTGTGGTAATCATTTTGTAAGGTATATAAATGTTGAATCACTGCATTGTATACCTAGAATTAATATAATATTGTATGTCAACTACAATTAAAAATTTTTTGAAGACAAAACAAATAAAAAATATTTCCAAATAAGGTCAAATTTACAGTTATAGTGATTTTAGGACTTCAGCTTTGGGGGACAAAAAATTTGGAGGAAATAATTTAAGGACTTTGGGGTATCTAGGAGGCCCTTTTGTAATGGTAGACACCCTCACCCTGAGAGAGATCATACTGTAGGCCTTCACAGAAATGGTTTGCTCATGTTCACAGGACAGCTCAAGATAGAGCATAGGGCCTCGTTTGAGCAAACAACACAGGAATAATACCACTTTGGAGGTTGGGTAGACGGGATCAGTGTGATCCAGCATGGCCAAAAGAAGCTTTGTGGAGAGAAGGTGTTGTGACTGGAATAACCAGACTCAACTTGAGTGCTCTGATATTAGAGGCGGTTTATTAGCCGGTGGCTGTCCTTCCAAAGGAGCAGCCCCGAAACATAAAGGTACAAGGGTTTTAAGCCCTAAATCCTATAAATCATTTTGTCTAAATCACAAAGGTCTAATATTTCTTCTATTCTCTACCTGTCAACCTAAAGGTGGGTTGTGCAAGTGGGGGTACAGAAGCAGAAAGCGCACTGTTAAAATGTTAGGTTCCCAGGGGTAACTGTTAGGTTCTCAGGGGTAATAGTCAAACAATAACTTTTCAAGCAAGCAGGTGTCCAGAAGCAAGACATGGCGATTAGCACACAGGCTCTTAACCTTAACCCATTACTACATCTTTGTGACCCTTTCAGTAGCACGTCATCACAAAGGGATATAAGCTGAGCTTTCACACTTCTCTGGAAGTAGCCCCACAGCACTCAAATGGCAAAACAAAAAAAGGGGAGAAGCGGGTGACAGAGCTACCCCATGTGCACCTTCTCCACCCACCATCCACAAAGGCTTTAGGGGAGGCTGGCTGAGAAATTGGAACAGCCCTGTCACCCAGGCTTCCTTGTTGGGCCCTGTTCCAAAGCCAGAGCATAGGAAGGAATCCTTGCCTCATTCAGAACAGCAGTCCACATGACCCACGGGCCAGGCCCCATGGAGAATGCCTGCTGCTATGGTGGGGAGGTGGCAGACAAAGACCTCACATTCCTTTCCACAGTGAGAATACTCAGCTGAAACACACCCTCTCTTTGAAATGTCAGAGGTATGAGAAGAGGCCTGGGGAAGAAAAGACTGAGCAATGAAGAGATTTGGGATTCTAGGAGCATTACATGTTACCTATTGCTCACAAAATGGGATTTGACAGATAACAGAAGACATTTATTTCTACATTAAAAAAAAAAAGAAAAAAAAAAAACAAGGCATCATCAAGGGGATAATGTGTTCTGAGGAGATAAAAAGCATTTTTTGCCTTTATGACCTGAAGGTGAAAAAGCAGAGAGGCAAAAATACTGTCACAGGTTTTGAGTGAAGAGAATATTATCTCAAATTCTACTTTTACTGACATTTCTCTTTATAAAGGACAGTAACCTGTTTGTGAAAAGGCTTTTCTTCAGGACTATTCAGATTTTTTTCTGTAAAAGAGAAAGAAGGACAACCAGAGCTCTGAGAGACACTCAAACAAAGTTTGAGATAATTTTACTTTGTAGAAGAAAGATCTGCTCTGTGGGCCTTTTTAAATTCCAGATCGGGAGTTTCTGGGCCAGTGTAGTCTGAGTCTCTCCCACTCATAGCACGTGTGTGATGGTTCCTGTGACATCTAATCTAATCCCCTGCTTCATGTATGAGGAGAGCAGGGCCCCCCAAAATTAAGGGACTTACTTGCCCAGAGCTAGTTACAGTAGAATGAGAATTAGAACCCAGGTAACTAATTGTATACTTATTATGGGAATTATCTGTATATGTCTGTTGCCTTTACCTACATGGGACATTTCTGAAACAGTGACATTTTGCTCACTGCTGAATGATGCTCAGGATATACTGGTTAGTTGGCTTGGTTTATGGCATGGCACTCTGAGTGGTATGACTCATAAAAGGAAGATATCTAGGGCCAGTACTGCCTGTGTCTAGATCTAGCTGTGCCACTCCCTTACCAGCTGGATAACATGCAAGTTCTTAACTTCTGGAGGCCTCACATTCCTCACTTGTAAGACAAAACAAAACAAAACTAGTTGTGTTTTACCTGACAGTACTGCTGTGAAGATTAAATGAAGCGATGCTTCTAAAACATTGCATTCAGCTGTTGAGTAACAACATTGCACATCAAAACATCTCTAAACTCAGGGCTTTAAAACTACAATCACATACTTTTTGTTCAACATCTTCAGGTCAGCTAAGGTTCAGCTGATCTCACCAGGCATTGGCTGCAAGCTTTAGGTTGGGTCTAGGTCAACTTAAGTTTCTTATCTTCCTTGGCTCAGTGGCTGCATGAGCCAGGTAGTTCTCCTGGTGACGGCAGAAGTCATCAGAGCAGTCTCATCCTCTGCACATTCCAAGGCCCCACAGGGATCATGTCTACCAACATCCCATTACCTAACACAAGTCACAGGGCTGAACCCAAAGTCAAGAAGTACAGAAGTATCCACCACCCACTAGGTGGCCACAGCAAGGGTGGGAATGTTTAACACTGCTACAGGGCAGTGAAGAATCGTAACTGATAATTCAGTTTAACAAACAGTTTGTACCGATACATAATAAATGTTCAGTTTATTATTATGGACTGTTATGGAGCCTTTCTTGGTAGCCATATAACATATAAAGTCTTCCATTAATAAAAGTTGTGCTCAGTTACTTACAAGGATAATCATTGGTATTTCCTTACTTTTATCTCCTCCCACAGATGTGCTTTGCACCAAGGACAACTTATCAGCCAGTTTCTGCCAGACACTGAAAACCATGAAGAAATGTTCCGTGCCCACTGTGCGGGCTCAGTGCTGCCTGTCCTGCTCCCGGACACACGCTGTCCACACCCGAAGGCCTTTGAGAAAGCCACAGTCACTCAAAAACCCTGAAGCATTCTGAATCCAGGAGAAAGCCACCTGCCACCATAGACTGCTGCAGCCTGCTGACTGTGACTTGTTCTAGCCCCAGGGACCACTTCATGGAGATTTTATTCTGAGCATTTCAGATCCAACTTTGGGTCAACCCAAAACAAAATCCACTGTGTTCCGTTGGCCAGAAAATGTCCCTCACAGAAGGCGTGGGACTGTAACAGTTGCTGTTCCCTGATGGGCAGGTGAGATACCCAGGAGAATTAGGCATCTCCTGGGTCTAACTCCTAGGAAAGGTGCCAAATTAGGCAAGTCTGTGAAATGATGTCTCCCCACTACCCAAAGAACAAAACAAAGAGACCACATTTTCCCCAGACTACCTCAAAAGTATCAGGAAACAAAGCCACACTTATTTAGGAAACAAAGAATCTTGTTAATTGACCTTGGGAGAATCATTCTTTCTCTCTCTCTCTCTCTGCCACTCTGCTCAGGGCAGCTGCTGTTTAAAATGTCATAGGTGAACTTTTAGGAACATTCCTTTAATTCATTCAGACAGAGGACCACTTTCTGCACCCAGTATTCAACTAGGGAAGAAGAGAAAGTGCTGGCTACATCTGTCAGTCTGTTCCTAATCCCTGCAGAGCGGACCTTTGGGCTCTTCAGACTCCTGTGCCCACCTAGACACAGTAGAATAAGAGGGAACAGGCAGAAACTAAGATTTAGTAAACCTAAGACACTTCTGGCCCAAGGATAATTTGCATGAATTCTCTTAAAAAGCAAATGAACAGAAATCAATTTCTTGCTGATACAGTTGACCCTTGAGCAACACAGGTTTGAACTGTGTGGGTCCACTTACACGCAGATATTTTCATTTAACACCTGTACTGTTTTCCTTCCATAGTTGGGAGTCCGTGGATGTGGAGGGCTGGCTGTAAGCATTGATCTACACCATTTTATATAGGGGACTTAAGCATTTTGGTATCTGCTGGCAGGGGTTCTGGAACTAATACCCCATGGATACCATGGGACAGTTTACATTTGGGGGGAGTCAAAAGTTATATGCGGATTTTCAACTACATGGGGTTCAGCACCCCAACCCCTGCATTGTTCAAGGGGCAACTTTAAAAGAAAGGGAACATGGGCCTTTATTCTTCCCATTTCTTAGCAAAAAAGCAAGTGAGTCTTCCTGTCTGACTCCCCCTGTCTAGCATAGTCCCTGCCTGAGTCATCAATCAGCTCGGTTGGAAAATGGAGTTCCTGAGTGAAATATTCCAAAGAACGAGGTAAACTGATTTAAGTACAAGAACTTAGTACAAATTTCTAGCCTGGAGGGGAAAAAAAAACTTCTCAAAACTGGGGTAAAGATGACCTATGTAAAGTGCAACTAGTAGTTACTTTTGAGGGTCTTTTGCCTGGGGGAAGCAGGCCAGTCAGGGGGAGTCCAAAAAAATGGAAATAAAAGAAGGCTTGTTCTAAATCTTCCCACCACCCATCAGGAGGCCAAACAGGCAGTGGTCTCAAATTCAAGGCAAATTTTCTGGTTTCTAAGGTTAGTCATTTACATGAACTGGATGGGGAGATGGGGTGCGGGGTGGAGCGGGAGAAGCTTTAATAGGAAGAAACCCTCAGAATCAGCTCTTGACAGAGGGGAAGGGAGGGACGTGGCCTTCATGTAATGGGGTGGCATATGTTCAGATTCAAGCACAAGTGCAGCCAATGTTCACCATAGAGCATAGGGTCCCATATCTCCCTTGAATTATCTATCCCTTCAGCAGAATGGTGCTATTGAAAAACGGTGCTAACATCTAGGTGGTGGCAGAACTAATATAAACATATAAGTAGATGTACAAATGGGCAAGTCCTTATATATCTTCTGTTAAATGTGTAATGGTGTTGCTGGCCAATGCCAGTTCTGCTTGGATACCA
The DNA here is from genome assembly GCA_004027375.1 of Macroglossus sobrinus. Classification (NCBI taxonomy): domain Eukaryota; kingdom Metazoa; phylum Chordata; class Mammalia; order Chiroptera; family Pteropodidae; genus Macroglossus; species Macroglossus sobrinus. The sequence goes on from PVKZ01001107.1 coordinate 329,855, forward strand.
GAAGCTTCAAATTTTTATATTATGTGCTTTTTATTTTTTCAAGCCATCAATGTATACTATTCTGATAAATTTCTGTGGAACATAAAACACTGGGGTTGGAATGAAATTTAAGATCAACCAGAAATGGGAGGAAAGTTTACCTAAAGCCAGGGAATTTATTTCTAGATAATAATTACAGTCTTGTATTCTCTGTCTTCAAATATAAACATTGCTGGCCAGTACAATCTCTGGAGAAATAATAGTTTTAGAAAGAAGATGCTTAAATTGTCAGTGACACGAGTGGAGGAAAACCTGATTTTTTCTAATGCTGCAATTCGCAAAGACTATCCTTAAAGTATAGTGTAAGCTTTTGGGGGGATTAATTTAGTAAACCGGATTGATTTAATTTGTACTATCACATTTAATCAGAGACCTGATATGACCAGTCTGAAAAACTCAGGAACAAACTTGGCTTCCTACTGACCTCAAACTAGGCAGGATTTCCCAAAATACAAAAATGTTATTTATGACCCACGTGGCGAAGATGGTAAAAATGTAAGGCTCCATCCTAGGCCTTTCTCCAGTTTCTCAAAAGCAGGATATTGGCCCCTATTCGTGCGTCATGGGCATGCACGTCCTGTATGGAAGCTGTTCTGTGAGACAGACAGTTGTGTGGCATCTGTCAGTCTGGACCCCAGGATAAAGGTAGCACTTGCTGTTGGAGTTGTCTGATATGGTCATCGCCTTGACAGCCACTCAGCTTTGGGTCATCAGGGTTTTGACAGGGCCTGATTCTTGTAATAAGAAAGGGGGCTCAGATTAACAGGGAGACTCTGAAGGCAAGAACATAGATGGTGTCTTTACCGATTCTTTGGTGCTCACAGGGGCCAACATGAAGCAGCATTGTTGGCTTATTTTATCCATGTCCTTCCTTCCTTCCTTCCCAACTTGAACAAGCGAGTAAGAAGTGTAACAGGAAACATTGGATCTATGTCTATCATGAACCAGAGAGGGTCACCACAGGGCCTGGTGCTCAAACACACTGAGGTTCTCAGACTCAGTTTGGTTTACATTGCCTTTCACAGTGGTAGAGTTTAGCTCTTCTCTGGAAAGTTGAGTTAACCCTTGAACATTGCAACGCAATTCAACACCATGGGAAAACACTATTTCAAGAGACGAGTGAATCCTTTTCTAAAACAGAAATCATTTTATGGCACAAAACAACTGCCTCTTCGTAGGACTGACTAGTTTTATGATGGGTTTTCTTAAACAAGAGCATACCTCCATCCAATCTCCTGACACCCAAGTCTCTCCTTGGTGGAGTCATCCCAATGTGGTGCTTTCAGACATTTAGCAAACATTTTTGATAACTCAAGTTTCTGAAATAATGTGAGGGATGTAGATTGTTTCAGATCATAATTTCCCAATCGGCTGAAATCCTCCAAAGCTACACATCGCCACCCCAGAGACTGCAGGTCTCGGTTCTCCTCGCTTCTGACGTGAAGAGGAAGTCCTGGGACGGTGTCTCGCATGCAGTGCACGGAGAGTCACCCTCTAGAGACCACGTAACATGAACTGTCTGGTGCTACAACTTAGCTAACATATTTGATGCTGTTCCTGGTTTTTGTATTGCTAATTCTAATATTGTTAGTATTATTTTAAGTTATACCACTAAAAAAAAACATGGTTGGGGAAGCACAATTCTACCTATTATTGTCCTCCAGAGTGGTTATATGATGTATATGGCCCAACCCATTGCCCTCCCTGCATCTCTATGCTGCTTTGCCAGGCCCAGCCTCAAGGAGTACCCCACTGGGCACCCCAATATTTAAAAGCAGACTGTAATCATAGCCTGTCGTTGTATGGCATCAATAAATGGGCAAACTCATTGCTGTTTCCATGTGATTTATTTATCCCTGCTGTGAGACTCCCACCCCCCCCACACACACACACACCAGTGGTACCCTGGAGTTTAGCAACCTGGAGGAAGATGCTGTCAATTTCTTCCTCCCACACTTTTTGCAGATTCCCTTCTACTCCGCCCCTAAATCAGTGTGTCAATAAATGAGTCATGTCCCAGGTGAGGTAGAACTTAGTTCTCTTCTCATGAATGATTATGCAGCAACTGACAATCTATCATATGATAAACTGAAGTGTTGCCTAAAATTCTCCACAATACTAGGTCCAGTGTATCAGACTTACAGCTTACGGCATAACCTACTCCTTCATCTTATCCAAAGTGCAGACATGATGCTCAAGAGAAAGTAACTCCCATCTAGAGGAATTTGCTTCGGAAATCTAATGCTTTTTCAAAGATGATGCACAGCATAGTATGTGCAACCAGCAAAGGTAGAGTTTGGATGTATGGGCATGGAACCCACTCTTGTGGAGAGAGGAAAAGTGTTGAGACAGGGAGGAGCCAGGCATCTGCCGCAGTTTCTAAAATGTTCGAGGGCACGCAGTGTGGTAGGAATCTGCCTTCGGTCAAGAAGACATCACAGGAGGCCATGAACACCTCCCTTTTTTTTACCTTAAAAACACTTCTGTGACCACTAAGTAACATCCTACAAAGCTCAGCTCATATGCTGCTTCCCCTAAGAAGCCTACACTGACCCTGCCAGAGAGACGGAGGCACCTCCCTGCTCCTCCTTCACTTTGTTCATTTTCCTATGGGAGAGTTCTCCATCAAGGGCATGTGACAGTGTCTGCAGACATTTGTAGTTTTCCCAGCTGGTGGGGGAGGAGGGAGTGCTACTGACATCTAGTGAGGAGAAGCCAAGGAGGCTGCTAACGTTCAACAGGACAGCTCCCCCGCAACACACACACACACCCTGCAACAAAGATTTCTCTAGTTCAAAATGTCAATAGTTCTGAAGGTGAAAATTCCTCACTGGAAGTTATCAGCTTGGAATGAGTACCAGGCTTCCTGGGTAGGGTGACACTGAGCTTACTGTTTAAAATTCAGACCTCATAAAAGGACTGATGAGGTAGATCAGAAAACTTCCAAAGAAGAAAATAATATATCAGGATGCAAAGCACACCAGCTTGATAAAAGCAACTTAATATTGAAGGGGAGAGGAGATCGCTCCAAGAGTCTTGGACCAGCCCCTGGTATCCCAGGTGTCCCAACCCTAGAACCAGGCGCAATAAACCAAAAGGAAGCAAAATGGAAAAGTAACGTGTTAGAGGGTTGGAATAAATATCCGCCTCCAAATGAGGTGTCTAACCAACCAACAGAATCAGCCAGATCAAAATAACAGCTCTAAAAGTGGTGAAGTCTTGGAGAGCATATCTTGAATACAAATGGAAAAAGGCTTTCCTACCTGTCTCCACACCTCTGTCTTCACACCTCCAGGGTTTAGGTTTAAGAGGAAGGGAGTTGGGGGTGGGATAAGATGGGGAAGAAGGTGTATGGGGGAGAGAGAGAGAGACTGCTCAATGCACTAACCTCAGTACAATCACCCATCATCAGTAACAGCATTCCCTCCCTCACAGGAATGAGCACTTAACAGGGAACCATAATGGTCCTAATATTTATATGGGAGAGAGGTAAGATTAGCATGAAGGGAAGAGATGGCCGATGGAGAAAGCATTATCTGAAAATGGTTCCTTTCTCATAAATACTAAATGCTGGTGTGATTCTTTTTAAGGTCATAATAACAAGACTTGAAAGAAGTAGTGTAAAAGCAGGACACAGAAGTTAATGGGGCAGTGGCCCTGCCATCTGTGCTCACGCCCGCACTGAGCATTGCTCACTCGCTTTAGTTGTAGAGCCTGGCTCACCCCCATCTTCCACTTAGTAGGATGTTGCCAAAACTAGGGTTCCTTGGTGATGGTGCCTGCAGCCTTCACTATGACAGAATATGGTGCCTGGGGCCAAGGTGCCATCAAAGGAGTCTTAAAAAGGCAGCACAGTCCAGCTGGAGCTTGGCATCGGGCATCAGCCAGCTGAAGGCTCTCCAGCCCAAATGCCAGCTGTGGTGGCCCTGCCACCACCACTCCATAGCTTCCTCGTTCTAGAGCAAAGGGAAATGTCCCCACAGTCGGCTGTGGCAGGACAGGATGATAATACTGCCCGAGAGAAGGACTGTAAGAGAACTTGTCCACCAGAGGCGTTCTGTGGTTGCTCCCAGAAATATTGGAGAGGAATTTGCAGGGGTTGGAATTCCCTCAAGGCAGGAGGAAGCAAAACCAGGGGAAAACTCTTAACTATCACTAACATTGTGTTCTTAACCCCAGGCTGCGAAGCACCTGCTAACAATATTTTTGTCAATATGCTACCCCTCTAGACCCAACTTTTTGAGGAGAGGGAAAATATTGCTTGGCATTTCTACTCCTGGAACCTTGTCCACTGCCTGGTACATAGTATGTGCTCAATAAAAATTAATTAATTAAATTGATGCCAAGTTAAGGAGTTAGGGCAAACAAATAAAGGTCTTTTAGCAACTAAGAGAAGGAAGCTTATCCTAGAAACTGAACTTAGCCATTTAGAACCAACGCACAGAGCAAAACTAACCATCATAACCAGTAATGAACAATTAATTACAGTGGTAACTAACAGTATTTGTGAAAGCACAGGATTTCTCTGCAGGATCCAGAGAGTAAAACGAAGGAGTCCGTATTTCCACTTTATCTTGTCCGCTGCTTGTCCTCTTTCTGAGATTTTCCCCAGTATTTGGAGAGGCAGTGTGATGGAAAGCAAGCCGACTAAACTGGGGGCAGAACTGGATGCTAATCTCAGTTCCACCACCTCTGAAGTGTGGACTTTGGGTAAGTCTTGGGCACTCAGCTCCTTACATTTCTCTCTGTCTCTCCCAATGGACGATCAGCTCCCTGATGGCACAAATCGTTCCTTATTCATCATTATACCCCCAGTTCTCACTGCCATGCTGTGCCTGGCATGAAGAGGGTGCCTAGGAAAGTTGGATGAATGGATGGATGCACAGACAACTCTGCTGGTGAAGAAAGGGTGTTGGTCTAAGTCGAAGTGCCCGAGGGATGTGAAAAACCACAAGAAAAACATGATGCAGCTTCTGAATCATCAACTTGATTCAAACTGGAAGAAGGAAGCATTTTTTAATTAAAATACATACTGGAGAGTACGGAGTATAAATTTTTTAAATAAGATAGGAAACTTTGAGATCATTTCAGGGAAGCCCCTGGGCCTCTTCCTTGCCTCAGGGGCTTTTGGGTAGAAATGCTTAACTCTGGATTCAGTGCTCTCCGAGGTCAGATTGGCTCTGATATTCTATGGTGTGACAATATATAATCTGGCCACTTGAAAATGCCACTAGACATCACCCTCTGTCCCTCCCCTGCTACACGGTTTCTCACTGCAGTCCTCCCTAAAGGCTCGCTGTTTGCTAACCCATTCTTCTTGGCATAGTCAATAAAGTGTTGATGGCTGCTGACTTGCTTTTTCCACTCCATTCCTTAGCCCCACCACCATCACATGATCCTGCTTCTCATTTATGAGCAGGATGCAAGTAAAAAAGGCTACTCTTCCGGTTTCAACCCACAGCAGTTAATCGCTGGGTGTTCTTCAGACCGTGACTCTGAGGATGGACTGAGCAGTCCACCCAAGGCATTTTAACGGGCTCGTTTATTTGCACTGGTCAGAGGCAGGGGGTCAGGTAGCTGCTTCTACTAAAGGCGATAAGCTGCATTCTTCCTCTCAGGATGGCTGCAACCCAAACGACCCCCAGACTTAGTGGTGTAAGAAGAGCCATACTTTGTTGTGCTCACCGATCCTGTGGGTCAGGGATTCAGGCAGGACCCAAAGGAACAGTGTGTCTCTGCTCCCTGATGTTGAGAACTGCAAAGACTTGGCATGAATGATTCTGCCCAAACTTTGCCCTGCACTAACTGCGAAAAGACCCCAACGTGGTAGGCCCCTATGGACTACTCCAACCCATAGCCGACGCCCTAAAACTATTCATCAAAGAATCCCTCTGCCCACTCACATCGTATTATTGCCCCAATCCTGGCCCTAACCCTAGCCTCGACAATATGAATTCCCCTGCCCATACCATACCCCCTAATTAATTTAAACTTAGCAGTACTATTTATGCTAGTCATATCTAGTTTAGCCGTATACTCAATCCTATGATCAGGCTGAGAGCATCTAACTCAAAATACGCACTAATCGGAGCCGTACGGGCAATAGCACAAACTATTTCCTACGAAGTCACACTAGCCATTATTTACTCTCCGTTCTCCTCCTAAGCGGGTCATTCTCACTATCAACCCTAATCATCACACAAGAATATACATGACTTATCCTATCTTCAAGACCCCTAGCCATAATATGATTTATCTCCACACTAGCAGAGACAAACCAAGCCCCCTTTGATTTAACAGAGGGAGAGTCAGAACTAGTATCAGGTTTCAACCTAGAATATGCTGTCATAGCGACCCAAGGCCATGTCCCTGGGATGATGCAGTCTGCCTTGAGTTTCTGCCTGGAAAGATCAACTATGACAAGAGAATTTAGCATTTGTCCCAACCAACACTTAATGATGGGCACCTGATTTTCATTTTCTTAGAGTATTTTTTTAAAATGTATGAAGTATTGTAAATCCTTTCTCTGTCCCTTAGAGATGTGTATGTATCCCCTACAACCCGGGAATGTCTCTCTCAAGGACCTGAAAGTCATTCCTTTGAAATGCTATCATCTGAAAAGACAGGGCACCTGTCCCCCAGCCTCTGTGGGAAGGCCAAAGCCCAACTTTGATGGATACCAATTAGCAGATCTAATCACACAGACATTGACAAACCTCTTACCTGATTTTAACAATTTTTCCCTTTCTGACTCTGCTCAAGCCCCCTTCTCACTCTTTCTCCCTACTCTCTCATTATCCCTTTAAAATGTCCAGTTACCTTTGTACAAATCAGTGAGATCACAAAACCAGGGTCTCTCCCGATATTCAAGGGGACAGGAAACAGACCCCCCTCAATGGAAAAAGTGACAAATAATTGGGGCTAGGATCAAAAAACCACCACATGTGCCAAGTTCCAAGTTCTACCTACAGTAGAACTTCATTATTCAGATTCTGTATTTGCAAAATTGCCTATTTGTTAAAATTCATTTATAACTCCAAAATCGATACTAGTAGAGCGCTCACAGATAGGTGCAGAGCTGCAAAAAAATTTGAATCACCCTACGTGCATGTTCCCAGCTTTGCCATGCTCTGCTTATTTCAGCTTTCATACTGTAAACTAGTATCATTTTTCACAATTGAGTTAGTGCCATGTTTTTGGTATGTTAATGCTTTTTGTTGGTGATTTTGCTGTTTCAAGTGGCCTCCAAGTGTAGTGCTGAAGTGCTGTCTGGTGTTTGCAAGCACAAGAAGGCTGTGATTTGCATTGCTAAAGTTTGCCAGAACATTAGGCTCACGTGATCTCCACAAAGCAGGATATTATACAACCATGGGGGTTGGGGGTAAAGCATCCATATTGTATTTTATCATCATAAGCCTGCAAGAAGCACAGCACCAGTCCACAAGCTCATACAAGAATGCTCATACAGCTTTATCAAAATAGTCAAAACACTGGAAACAGCCCTGGCGTCCATTCGTCAACAGCAGGATGGGTAAACAAACTGTGATGTATTTACACAATGCAATTCTGCTCAGCAATAAAACGGAAATGAAGTATTGATACATGTGACAGTATGTAAGACCCTCAAGACGTGCTGAGTGCAAGAACTTTTACCCAAAAGAATACATACTACATATTTTTTAAATGAAATTTGAAAGTAGGCAAAATCAATTCCTATTGGGAAAAAACCAGAATAGCAGTTGCCCCTAGGGGTTGGGTGGGAGTGGAGACTGACTAGAAAGGGCAGGTGAGATAAGATGAGGCTCCTCCCCCAGAATTTCTGACTCAGAACCAAGAATTTGCATTTCTACCAAGTTTCCAGGTGATCAGTCTGTTGCTGCTGTCTTGGGAACCCTGCTTTGAGAACAGTGCTCTAAGCTAGCCTCACTTGATAGGGCGGACACCTCAGGTGCCCCCGCACTGGCCATGCATCCGTTTGCTTTCTGCTCCAGACCACCCTCATGTGCAGGGGAGTGAAGACTGCCAGGGGCAACTCTCAACCAATGGGAGATGAAGTAGCAGATAAATGCCCTGACTCCCCCCCCCCCCATCCTCCAGGCTCACAAGCGGGAGGATGCCGCATGCTTCTCAGGAGGTCCTGGCATGGTTGAGCCTCAGTTGCCCACAGCAGTAACCTCTGTAACACACACCGTGAGGCTGGCTCTTCCTCCCTCCCTGTCTCACTCCCTGCTCCCTCACTTCTGTTCGCTGAGATCACCTCCCGGGTAAACTACTCGCATCCAAGTCCTTGTCTCAGGCTCTTTTTTGGGAAAACCCAAACTAAGAAAATTGGGAGATGAAAGGATACAAAAATACGATTGCAAGGGCGATATCTGATGTTGCTGTAGAAAAGAAAGACAGTGGATAGTGACTCTGGACGTGCTGCCTCATCAAAGCTGGTGTTTCCACATGTCCTGTTTGAACCTAGGGGGCTTACTTGGTTCTTCTGCAGGCCAGGATTTACCTGCTCACACAGCCTGGCCTTGGTGGGGACAGAGTCCAAGATAGTGTCGGAGGGATGAGTACAGATGGCTCGGTATCAAGCTCCATTCTTCCTACTGGTCTGTCATGCTCATTTCCCGGGCTACGACCTGGATTCTGACCTCTAGTTTCACAGATGTTCTGCCTGACCTCTGAGCCCCTTAGAGAATCTCCTGAACACAAATTTAATGCCCCACATTTCTGATGTGAATCCTATTTCCTTGGGATGAAATCCTGATTCTTGTCCATCAGGAGAAGGATTGGTTAAAATGACTTTTCCCAACTTCTTCACATACGAAACACAGAGAGAGAACCATATACACGGGGTCCACTGCGCTCTAAGACCTCTACTGGCCAGAGGAGACCAGGTGTGGCCACTGAGCACTGAGGAGTTCAGGATCTCAGGCACATCTGTGCTCTCCGCCCCCCAAGTATTAAACACAGATACTATCAGTCCTCACAGGAACAAGAACCACAGCTCTCTGGATTCGAGGGAATGAAATATTATCAGCCCTCAGTGAGGAGGAATTGGGGGACAGCAAGCCCAGCCCTGGGTGTTCCTTACTCCCCCACAGCCCAGCCTCGCAAGCTCCCATCTCCACTTCCCTCACAGCCTCTTCATGATGCATTTCTGGAGACTGCTGCTAGGGTTCTTCCAGGGCGAGGGTCGTGCTCCTGGTTTCCTAATCGCCTGCCTTTCCTCTCCGGTTTCGCCTCATCTCAGACCTGTCTCCAGGTCATACATAGTCACTGCCTTGGTCACAAACCTGGGCCTAGTCGTGTGTGGGCTGCCCCCTGGTGGCTGTCTTCGGGAAGAGAAAACTTCACTGCCCGCACACAGGGCTGGTATTTCCTATTTAAAGTCTAACACAGATGTCAAATTATAATCTTGTAGACCTGAAAATTTTGCTGTTATTTTTTTTTTACCCCAATAATTGTAGTTGTAAAAATGAAAATCAGCAGCAAGTTTCAACAGGAAAGAAGGCCCTTGTGAGGAGAAATTAGAGTGGCAGACAATGAGGGCTGATTAGCTAATAAGGGAGAACACCTTTCTCTAACTCGGTGGAAATAATTGCAGAAGTCCAATGGGTAGAGCTGCAGGGGGGGTCCGCTTACATCCACAGCTGCACAAAATGGCAATTTGTTTTCGGCTGATTGTCCTGCATCTGTTCTTGATTTCAGACAACAGATAAACTAATGAAGCATGAGATTAAATTAGCTCTCTCTGGCCCTTGTGAATTGAAAAATGGATGAGTTATGTATTGGAGGAGGCAATCGCCCTTCATTGCGTTTATGATCCACTAAAGCGCAGAACATTAAGGAAACTCTTCTTCATTCCTCTGCTGGTTGAGAATTCGCTCAGCTGAATGGGCGTCTGAACCTCAGAAGGTATAGAAGGAAGAGAATCGTTTCTTCTCAGGAAGATACACTCTGGGAGGAAGCAGGTTATTTTTAAACTAAACTGTCACACTATTGGAAGTAGGGAGATCAGAAGTGAAGGTAGTAGAGCTGTGGGCCTCCATGATAAAGATTTTTGTAGGGATTTTTTTTTTTAAGATAATCATCAAGCTGAAATCTTGTTATTTGTTCATAGTATTCCTAGGTTCATAAACATGTACATTTTACAGCATAATTCCAAATGCAGCTTCCCTCAAGATGCATTTGCTAAGCTTTGTTCGTGACTTCTGAGGTCCTAAGTAGGAAGAAAAAATATCCACTCTGTCCAAGAAAAAAAAGAAGGATCTTCTGGAGGGTCTTAGCAGGTTATTTGGCAGGTGATCCTCCGGGCCATGTCTAGTTTGTCATGACCTTGTCCAGGGTCTTTGGTGAACCAGAGCTGTTCTTCTGCCTTGTAAGACAGAGTATGTGAGACAGTGGAAACCCAATGTAATTTTCTGGTTCCAGCATTCATTCGCTTGTTTATAAAGATTTTATTGACTTCCCATTATACAACTAGCACTGTGCTTTAAGCTACAGTAAATTCAAAGAAGTATTAAGTCTCCACCGCAAGGAGTTTGCTATCCAGCAGATAGCTGACCCAAACATCTAAAAAGAGACATTCAAAAGCAAAAATACAGTAAAAAGAAATAATTCAAAAGGCACCACAAAGCAGAATAGTCATTGAACAGGGAATCAGAATAACGAGCGATTGGAGTTTGGAAACATCACCCACGGGGAGAAAATCATCTCGTAGCCCAATCTTAATGCAGTCTCTCAGAGGACTCGAGCCCCATAACCAAAAGCAAATGGGAAGTAATTCAAAAGTTTGCTGGTCTTTCTCAAAGAATGTGACAGAATGCAACTCAAAACTCCCTTCTTGTTGTCTCATATTCAGAAAGGGTACATTTTCTAAAACTCCAATTCTTCCAACAAGTTTTCAGGAATCCAACCCTTCCCTATTCGTCTCCAGCCCTGAGTCCCTCTAACTACTCTTATTTGGCAACTTAAACCCTACAAATGGTCTTGTCAATGCCAGAACCCTCCTTGGAGGGTAAGAATGGGAAGGAAGCGGGGCAGCAAAAACAAAACACAAATTCTCCTTAGCAGGCCATTAGTTTAGGGTGAAAAAAGGAAAAAGGAACACAGCAGCATTGATAACCTCTGTTCCCATTGTTAGAAAGACCAGCAGATGGATGGGATCTGCCACCTGCAGAAGTCACCTTGGGCCATGTAATACCAGATATGGCCAGGGAGATAAGACACTGGCGGCAATGGTCTCCTAGAGGAATGTCATGAAATATTCATATTTAATTCCAACATCGGAATTATGATTTAGCCAAACTACCCTAAATCTACTTGTATTTATTAAATGAGCTTAGGAATGTTAATTCACTGTTAACACGCTATGAAAATCGTGTACACACATATCTGAGTGAAGCAGAAGGATCATCTGTTAGTACATGCTTGCTCTATATTCATTTGTGTTAGCTTCTGCTGACCTTCCCTTGCAAAGAACAGCAGTCCCCAATGTCTCAAGGAAAAAATATTTTTGAAGGAAATTTGTAAAATTTATTACCTAAGCTTATTCTTACCAGTATATAACTTTTGGCTTCAGTTCATGGAACCTTGACAAAATCTGTGCTCATTCCCTAGTCAAAGCAGTAAGGGTTGGAATTGGAAATGTAGCCCAGCTGTGCCAACCTGTGAAAGCCAGCTGAGGCACAAGTGGCAGAATCGCTCTCCTGAGGAAGAAACGTGGGAAAAGCCATCCGTTGCTCTTCGTAGTGCCCAGAGGAGGCAGGCAAAGACAAAAACATGCATGTGCTTTTTCTACTGCTTTCCAAAAGACAAAAATTGTTCACCACCCTATACAAAATCACCATCTGCTGATAAAGTACTGCTAATAAATTGACATTCTGGTTTGTACATCTATTTCCTGTGAGTTTGGTTAGCATAAGTCAATTTTTTCTAAATTGATAAAATTCAGTTTCTAAAGCTGCCAAGCTGAAGGTCAGATGCTGAGCTATGACTGACCCATCCCCCACCACCATCAAATGCCACCTCCTGAGGCCCCATCTCATCACCCACGGTGGCATCTAAACCTCTGCTCTCCCCGATGTCACTCGGCAGGTGACTGGCAGGAAAAACATGTTCGGAGAATTTCAATGTCTAGCATAGTGCCCGATAGTAAGAATTTATTCACTTTATTGAAATAATCATTCGTTCATTCATTCATAGGAGACATGTGTGGTCCAGAAGCTGGAACTTGGTGGAAGAGGCAGCTAATGTAAGGGGTGGGAGGAGGGGGAGGAGGCGGAGGTGAGAATGCACAGGTCGTGCTCAGGGACATGAAAGCAGCCTATCTGGAATGGAGAGCGTAGTGGTGTGTGTGTGTGTGTGTGTGTGTGTGTGTGTGTGTGTGTGTATGTGCGCGCGCGCACGTGCACGCACGTGCACATGTATGTGTTGGGGTTGAGGAGTAGATTTGAGGAGCAGAAGACCAAAGAGGCTGAAATGCAGAGACAGTGTCCTGTCCTATCCACCCACCAAGACGGGAGACCAGGGGCACAGCTGGGGCCATCTGCGAGTAGACTGAATGGATACCTCCTCCCCATCCTCCTGTCTGTGCTCCTCCCAGCCTGTTGCAGCCCAGGCAGTCGAGGCAGGCATATGCCAGGTTTCTCTAAAGCTGCCTAAGGTTCTTTTCTATCAGGCAAGAGGTTGGTATCTTTCCTGCCCATTCTGGCCCCAGAGAGATGCTTGCTTAGGCTTGCCCCTCATATTTGTGGAACCTGAAATGAGAGTACAGTTAAAGATCCATATACCAAACAACTTCGTGTTTAAAAGTGGTCAAACAAGCTACATTCTCAGCCCAGCCTACTCCCCAAGGACCACCCTTATGACTGAGAGGCTGAATGAGCCACCTGGGCCAGCCCTGCCTCCTGGGTACATGGTGACCCAAACACAGCACTCCTGGGTGATGACTAAACCAAAATCCATGAAGGAGACTAACCTGGCCAAGCTCCCCACAGCTTCGAGACAGGCTGGTTCCCCTCCCCATCTCTCACTTTTCCAACTCAAAGTCTGCAGGCAGTTCTAAACACCTTCTAAAACCCCATCATACAGGCAGAGCAAAGGAAGGGAGCACAGTTCTAGGGAACCTGGTCTGCCCAGGGCCCCTAGACACACCTCAGGTGTTTTGGTGGCCACCTTTAAGCTAGAATAGCCACCCTGTTTTCTTAGGTCCAGACTGTGATTTTTATCTCCCCAGCCTGAACTAACAGATACTCAGACCCATGTCCACGTCTGGCCTGGGGAGCCCAGTGCATATATCTGTGGCATAATTTTAGAGGATGAATACATATTTTGTCTTTATCCCTGGTTCTTGGCACTGAGCACTTGGAATTTCCTGAGTGACAGGAATGTGTTACTCACAACAAGCCCTTTTCAAACATACCTGAGGTTACACTCAGAGGACTCATGCCAAAGCCCCTTGATAGCTTCAGGATGGGAGATGGTCACCAGAAACCATGGAGTTTGGGACCTTCAGCCTCATCTCCTCATCTCCAGGGAGGAGAGGGGCTTGAGTCCAATTTCCAATGGTCAACGATTTAATCAATCACACAGACAAAAACAAATAAACAAAAACCTTTACTAAATACTCTTGAGCAAAAAGACTCAGCGAGCCTCCGGGTTGGTGGACCGTGAACGTGCTGGGAGGGCCGCAGGCTCGTAGAGGGCCCGGAGCTCTGTGCCAGCCCCAGGCCTCACCCTACGCATCGCTTTCATTCGGCTGTTCTTAGTTATAACCTTCATAATAAACTGGTAATTATAAGTAAAGTGCTTTCCTGGATTCTGTGAGTCATTCTTGTGAACTATGTCTGTTGCACAACTTTTAAAAAGGAAAGCGAACACTCACACATGAATTTCTTAAGAGACCACAAAGGCAGCAGAAGTGCTTGCGATTCGGTGTGCATGACACGCTGGCCCCTCTAAGGCAAAGCTCAGGTCAGGGACCTCTTTTTGGCCCAGGCCCAAGGGCAGTGCCACTGGCTCTGCTGTAGCTCCTGGGGTTTTACAGCTGTGAGCAGGGACTCTAGATGAGAAGGAACTTTGTAGCTAGCGGAGGCTCTAGGATTATCTGGAACCAAGGGATAGATGAATGAGTGGCAGATGGTGCCTCAACAAGGTGGGCAGGTCCCTGGATCCCTCCGGCCCGGAAGCCTGGGTTTCAGAAGGCCACCCAGGAAGACAGGTGAAGTTGCAGCTGTGACTGGCCACAATGAGATCAGCAGACTAGAGCCAGGGCATCTTGACTCAAACTCTGATGTGTCCCAACATGTCTGAGGGCCCTAACCTCCTGTCCTGCCTACAGGCTCTGCCCACAGCCGGGGCCGTGATTCACACAAGTCCTAGAAATGAAATAAGTGGGTAGAGGAGTGACAAGAGCCCATTCAGATGCACCAATTATCTCTTCCACACTCAGACAAAGAAGCTCATTTTCATCCTGATTACAGGTCACCCTGAATTATTAATAAACTGTCAGGATTTCACAAGTAGCTCTCACATTTCATTCTAGGAAGCCAAACTCCATCAGTAACTTTTTATCAAGTCAACATCAAGCAGAGTGTACAGATTTGGGGATTAAATTAAGCAGAACCATGTGGGGGTTTGTTATTGCTCTTTCCATCTGGGGGTTCTAGGAATGGGGTGCCAAAGAAGGCGCTCCAGGTGAAAGCAAGAGGCATCATGTTTGCTATCCCTGTCCTCTGCAGTCAGGTGGTTTCAATGTGGCCATGGAGCTCAAATAAAATGATAGGAAAAGGCCTGGGAAAGACAGTGGGCCCAAGATATAGCACTGTCACCCAGCCACCCACAGGAGAGGCTGCCTCCTTGAGAGTCACAGTGACCACCTAACATTCCTCATTCGCGCTTCTTCTCTATCACCCTCAGTCATTCCCCCATATTCATCGTTGCCCTTGGCTTTTATCCTAACCTCAGCCATACTCCTTCCCTAGGGAAATCCAGTGTCTAATGACACATTCAACTCCCCAACCACATGCTGTCAAACTTGAGTTTGTATAAACTACACGGGGGTGGGAGGACTTGTTTCAAATACAAGCTCTTTGGCTCAGGTCCCAGTGGTTCTGACTCAGTAGGTCAACAGAAGGCCCAGAAGTCGCAGGTGATGCTGATACAGATGGACCAAGGGTCACAGAGAAGTCCTCTATTTTCTCCATTTTTTTCATCTGGTCAGTGAAATTGACCCAGAGTCTCACTGAGGTCTTAGAGAGAGCTAGGCCACTTTTATTTTTTGAGGTTCCCAGTATATTTTTAAAAATGAAGGAATATCGAAACAAGTTATCAATACCGTTAAATTTTGAATGCTTACAAACTAGGTATACAGCAGGTACATACACATACACACACAGACACACATAGCATTTGGGGTAAACAGCAAATGTCTAAACATAAAGTCCTCCCTAAAGTCAGCCTCAGTATCATGTGTGTGTATAATGGTCCCGAATGGAGCATGCAAACCAAACCTCAATCCTCAGGGAAGTTCAACGTCCAGTGACACCCCTTCTCACCAGCTCCTGTGCACCATCTTTTTACTCCACCCTCACAGCTGGTTGGAGCCATAGCTGGAAACAATGAGACGTGAGACACAGCAGCTGTGTGGCTACAAGGAAGACCACCTGTCTCATGCATGTGCAACTCTTGTGGCCAGTTGTATTGAGACGATGGACCTGAAGGGTAAAACCATGCCCCCCACAGGTAGGTATGTACATGAACTCCTCTACAGCCAGCCACTCAGGGACAGGATGGTCCTCCAACATAAACATTAGGTGGACCAGAGGGAAAGCTCTGCTCAAAAAATATCACTCCTGGGGAAGTTTCCAGAATACACTATCTTCCTCTTTCCCAAAGCTCTCTCTATTCTCACTTCATTTACTTGGGTGACCATTTATGCCCACTCGTAGAAAAGTCTCAACTGTCAGCTCCCTACATTGTGTGGAAGTTAAATCAATGATATTCTATCTCAGAGAGGAAAGAATTAACATGTATCAAATGTCTCCTCCAAGCCACATCCCTACCAAATGTATTAGGTTGAACCATATGAAGCTGCCATTTTTGTGGGACAAATATGGTTACACATTGGCAATTTTATATGGTTTAATCTAATATTTCAGACATTGGGAAACAGGTGAATACAAGATTTTGGAAGCTGAGGAACAGAAACTGACCCAAATTCAAGAGGTGTGACCGGATAGTACTTGACTTGGAGAACAGAGAGGATAGGGAGTAACATTAATAATTCTGTGACTAATAGGTGATGAATGATGGGCTTTCCACTTGCTGTTGCTCCTGCCTGGAAGGCTCGTCCCCCAGATATATATGACATTTCCTCCTTCACAACCTCTGACCTTCACTCAAGTGTCACCTGCTCAGTGAGGCAGCACCTGCTCACTGCTCTTACCCTAGAAGGCTCCGGCCCCTCCCTCCTTGACTTATTTTTCTCACGGCATTTATCCTATTACCTTATTGGTTGATTATCCCCCGCCTGCAACCAGAATGTACACACTACAAGTGCAGGGGCCTTTGTTCTCTCCCACATCCCCAGTGCATAGACAGCTGCCTGGCATGTATTGCATGCTCATAAGTACGTGTTGAATAAATGAACAGATGAACAAATGATGGAGATCTGAGCAATCCATCTAGGTTGCTATTGAACCAGTCAGACCTCATAAAAACAGGAGCATATGACAAACAGTGACTAAGAACGACTCTCAATGGCATAAAGCCATCATTACCATCACGTTAACAGAACACAACCCAGTCCTCTGCAGTGGCCTCCCGAGTACTACAGGTAGCTCTCCTTATTTCCTTAATGGGGGTTTGGGGTGGTTCTGGCTTCCTTTTGAGAAAGAAGGACGTTTGGCCACAGAATGGTGGAGGTCATACAGCCTTTAACAAAACAAGTCCTTGAGGACCCAACTGGTATCACAGAGAAGGAAGTTCAGTATCAAATCCCGTCTTGGGAAAAACCATCTCTGCCGGGTATCAAAGTGGAAGGTGATTGAAAGCATTCGCCACGGACACTTCCCGGCCCTACCACCGCGTTGACAACCTCCCTGCGGCTGTCAACAGAGAGCTTGTACCAGGCCTGTTGTATCCTAACTCCTTTTCGCTCATCATTTTCAGCCGGGCTGCTCCACAGCAGCCATGCTGACCACAGTCTTTTGGAGGCATCTCAAACCAGGACCCACACCCACGGCTTACAATTCCAAACAGCAACATAGCTAGTAAATAAATCTTCACTTACTGTCGTCAGTAGGCTCTTGGGACTACAGCGACATGACGCATAAGAAACAAAACCAAGCGGACCACAGACTGATAGATGTAAACAAGAGTTAAGTTCCTCTGGCATGTCATCAATGTTAGAACAAAATGGCATTGAACAAAGCAATGTTACTGGAGGACCTGCTATAACTCCAAGTGGGTAGAACTACCCTTTGCCCTCAGGGTCTGCTGGGTACAACAGGCATTCTGGAATGAATCATTTTACGTCCAAAGCATTGAAAATTTTTCATGATAACTCTCTCACCTAGTACTACAAAGAAGGCAATAGGATGTTCCTCGTTTAGCCATGCGTTGGGAGAGCTGAAACTGATGATGAAACTACAAAAGGAGAGGAATTAAAAAAAAAAAAAAAGATGCTGCTGGCTTTCCTGTTGGGAAGCTGAGCTTAAACCCTTCAAATTCAAGAGGTGGCTTAAGACAACACAAACTTATTATCTTACGGTTCTGTGGGTTAGAAGTCCGATGCAGTCTCACTGGGTTAAAATCAAGGTGCTGGCAGAGTTGCGTTCCTTCTCTAATGGAGAACTTATTTCCTTGCCTCCAACATCTTAAGAGGCCGCCCTCACCTCTTGGTTCATGGTTTCCTTCCCCATCTTCAGAGCCAGCACCAGCTGACCACCTCCTTCCCACAGGGCACCCCTCTGACTTTCTTCTCTTGCCTCTGTCTTCAACTTCTAATGCCCTTCATGATTATCCTGGACCCACCTGGGTACTCCAGGTTGATCTCCCTATGTTAGTGCCAGCTGATTAGCAACCTTAATTCCATCTGCAACTTAATGCCTTTTGCCATAAAACCTAACACTCTGACAGATTGTTCTGGGGAGTAGGGCATGAACATCTTTGGACAACCATTATTCTGCCTACTGTAAAGAGTAGGGTTACACAGAATCTCGCCACCCTTTTTAAAGATTGTTTTAATTTGGCCTAAGGATAGTAAAGGAGTTTAGCAAGTGAGTAACATGATCATACTGTGTTTTAGGCCAAACTTATATCCTTTTTCTCTGTAGTTTGGAGTGAGGACTAGGTGCTTTGGATTGGGATGCTGGGCCTAGGCCTGCTCCTAGGTCCTAGAGAAAGGCCCATCCAGGGAACGGAGGAGCAAAAATTGTACATGAGTACTTCAGTACACTCAGAACCCCTGTAGCCCAGCTCGCATACCTTATCCTCATCCAAGTCCACCCTAGTACGTTGAAAGTCTACTGTAAACAAGATAGAGGCATGCATACCTCAGAGATATTCTGGGTTTGATTCCAGACCCCCACAATAGAGTACCGCAATAAAGTGAGTTATAATCTATTTGCTGGTGGAGGATCTTGCCCTCAATTTGTAAAAAACGCAACAGAATAAAAGTGCGACCAAACGAGGTGCAATAAAATGAGGTATGCCTATAGTCTCATTCCTTACTGCTAACCTGCAATCACCCCTACTGCTCTGTGGAGCCAGGGTGGATCGAGAGATTATTTGTGAGAAAGTTGAAGAGCCGCTACCCAGAGTGAGAACACATATGTGAGCGTGCATGCATGCGTGCGCGTCTGCATGCATGAGCACACACACACACACACACACACACACACACACACACACACACCTTCCCCTCCTCTAGGTTTCTTTCCACTTCCCCACATCTGGCAGGAACAGCGTCTCCTGTTTTTAACCCAAACACATTCCAATGAGACAACTGAGGCAATATACCCTCCCACCTCTTTATCTGCTTTATCATGGAGAAAACGTTTCCCAAATCCTTAAGATCCCAGTGAGAATAAGATCAAATGTTGGAAATATTTTATCCTCTTTCCATTAAAACACTTTACTCTAAAAAGGGAACTTTCTAGAAATAAAGACTTATTAGGAGCCAAATGTCATATATATGCAGCCAGCTGGAGAGCTGGGTCAAGCATCTCTGTCAACTGCGTTTAGTTCAGTTCGTTAGCACGGTTGCTCTGCTGCCTTACAATCAACTGTCCATCCCAGCCCTTTGGGTGGAGTGTCTTTATAGAGCAAATGGAATCTTTTGCATGCTTTACTCCTTACCTTCTAATGGAAAGATATCATCAACATTGAGCAACAGGGGCCTCTCAAGTCTCAGGCCTCCCCTCACCCCCAAGGCTAAAGGCTGGGACCCCACCACAGGTTGTTTGATTGTACCCATACTTTTCATTGGTCCTGAATGATACAGACCACCTTAGCCCACCCTGATTCCATCCCATGCCCTATCTACCTCATCTCGTTTGCTGGTTTCCACTGCTCATTAGCTCGCTCCACCTGGGGTCTCCAAGGTGAGACAGAAATCTACCTGGTATATCTCTCCTTCCCTCCACAACATGGCCTCAAAATTTGGGTCTCCAAACTCTGATACTTATTAGTCGCCTTCGTTAGTTGTATAATAATGATATTGCCCTCACAGAGTTATTGTGAGGATTTAATTAGTTAATGAACATAAAAATGTGCAGAAGAGTATATTCAAAGTGTATTTTACAGACAAATGCAGTCCAAAAATTGCCTGCTACCAGTCTGCAACTAGATAAGTATGCAAGTGTAATTTAGAGAATGTTTAGAAACTTGTCAATCAAATCTCATTGGATTGAGGAGTTTCTAAAGCAAAAAAGCTCATTACAGACTTTAAATGTTGATGTATAGGACATCTATTCAAAGTGTACGTAAGTAAAGGCCCTCAATATGGGGCATCACTATTTCACTTATAACTTATTGTGAAGTAATAAGTTCTTAGTATAATAATGATTATATTAATCACATGTATACATTTTTGATGGACAAGAGGTACATGTTTTATAGTTTTTCTTCTTATTATTCACTTTTATTACATTTTGCAGAAGCACTGATTGGGCACTACATGGTATCTAGGGCTCCCAAAAGACCCCAACTCACCCACCATCCCTTGGCCAAAAGCCACAAGGTCAAGTAAGATCCATCCTCCAATATCAGACACAATCATAGGGAGAGAGACAAAGGGAGAGAAGTTATTTGAGGAACTGAGCATTTTTAACTAAAGGAGTAAGCTTTAGACTGGGTGGAAGATATAGTTAATATTTGCCTAGTATCCCATGAGAGAGAGCTCAGGAGAAAATTCCAATTACAAAGAAAATAAGCTCCTTTTTGCTGCACCTCTTGAGTTGTGGCAAGAACTGAGTGTTTCTGTCTTGCTACAAGGACATCAGGAGGAAGCTAGAGAATGAATTAAGGACCCTAGGGATCTCATGCTCCGTGATCCGTTTCTGGCTCCATCCCTCCGAGTCCCTGTGAGAGCTGAGCCCCAGCACATGACACCTGGTCTCTGCCGTCCTCTGAGCAAATGTCAAGCCACGTTTCACATCTCATTAGCCAAACACATGGACAAGGGAAGCTAAGTGCCACAGCCCACAGGGGAGCATGTGGGTGTGTTTGAAAGCCAGGGTATCATGACACCTCAAGGAAGGTGCCTGTGACAGCAGGGGAGACAATGGACAGGTCAGTAGGGCTTATTCCTGGGACTAATGAGGCTTTTCCTGGCAGAAGCACATCCCTCTGCCTATGCTGCACTTGATCTGCACCAACGGGTGATAATAGCAGAAAGATAATGACAACCTGGGGAGCTGGGGCTGTCCAAGCAGTTTGAAGGGCAGTTTCTACACCAGCGTCCACTGGGGTGATTGTCCAGTGTGCCGACCACGCTCAAACCCCTGGTTGACTGGATCAGGAACTTCGTAGATTCCACAAACCTTGTAGATTTCTCTGATGCACATTAGGTTTAGGAAACACTGGCTTCAAAAGCTTAGCTAGTGAGAAAAGTTGGTGGAGCATTTTCCTGGAAGGAGGATGACTTGTACCTTTAAAAAATAAATGTCAATTAGGTGCTAAAGACCAGTAAGAGGAGAAATAAGCCCCGTTTCCAGTTCTGCTATCAAAAACAGTGATTTAGAGGCTTAAGTAAGCTGTGCCCTGATTGTGACCTTAGGCTTAGAAATATGTGGACTAATGACTGCTAGGAAATGTTAGACATTGGTAATTTAAATATACTGATAAAACACTCACTTCAGAATTTGTGGAGTCGATGTATGTAGCAGACATAACTCTACATCAACGGAGATTAGAATAAATAATACAATGTAGGCAGTACCCTGATATAGTGATTAACCCTAATTTATTAATATTCCTTCAAGGTATCTGTATTTCCCACATAAAGCAGCAGTTC
Organism: Macroglossus sobrinus; assembly: GCA_004027375.1. Taxonomy (NCBI): domain Eukaryota; kingdom Metazoa; phylum Chordata; class Mammalia; order Chiroptera; family Pteropodidae; genus Macroglossus; species Macroglossus sobrinus. Next base: position 351,408 of record PVKZ01001107.1, read on the forward strand.
TCAAGCTTTGGAGCTTGTTAAAATATATATTCTAGACTGTTCTTCTAAAGATCAATTTGTTAGTTCAGGGATTAGCCTGGGATTTTAACAAGAATGCTAGGTGATTTTGAAAGGTGTTAGAAGGGCTAACCTTTGAAAATCAAACACTTTAGAGTCGACTGACCCCTCTGCCCAGTCACTCTCCCCCCACAAAACCTCGTTAAGACAGCTTGCTTATCAACCAACCTTTCCATTTAGCTGCACGTTGAGTTAATACTCAATGAGCAATTTAACATAACATATCCTTGTCCAGAGCCATGAACACTGTAACAATTTTCACTTCCCAGAATTGATTTTTTAAAGAAAATAACTATTTATTACAGGAAAAACTGTAATGGCAAATCAACATAGGGTGGTTGTCTGGTTCCATGGTGTGTGAACATGGCCGTGCAAATCGAATGCGTTAAGAGATGCATGCAGTTTCAGTTTCTGGAATTGTGTCTGTGGGACAGTATAATAACAGTGGGCATGGACTTTTGTCATGCTTTTTTGGTCACCCGATACTGCTTGAGTTCTGTTCCTATTTCCGGTCAATTTCCTCCCTTATGCACGTTACCGACTTCCTTGAGGCGGGAGCCCTCCACTAACCTCCCTTGAAACCCAGAGGCCCAAAGGAGCATGATTTTCAGTGGGACAAAGGAAGGGCCATGAGAATACGGCAGCCAAGAGAGATGGGTGGATCCTGGGGAGAGATGCTCAGCGCAGGTGAGGTGAGCGGAGCCCAGGCACCTGCTTGCCAGAGGCTGCAGCAGGGGCTCCATCCGGAAGTCGGGTGCCGCTGTCTGGGGCTGCTCCCACTGGCACGGTTTCCACATCCAACCCCAAACCCCTCGCATAGGGTCTGTGAACTTAGTATCCCCCCATAAACTCCTCTCCACCTGAACCAGCTAAAGCGAGTTCTGTTGTTTTCTACTAAGAATCCTGATACAGAACAGTAATTGTCCATCCTGCCATCTACAAACATTTATTCTTTATCAGAAATGTCACCACGCACACTTAATGCATTTGATTTGCTTGGGCATGTTCACGCATCGTGGAACCAGGCATATCATTAGTAAAAAGTATTCTTTTTGTATATTTAAAAGGAAACCTATGCTAAACTGAATTTGGGGAACCAGATCTCCAGCCTTCCATTTCAGTGGCCACCTCCTGCCCACATGCAGCTTACACATTGACCATAATCAACCCAGAGGTAGATTTTCCCACATTTAAATTCTTTTTCTTCTGTCAGTGTAGGAGCAGGTGCTGAGATGCTTCACTATACAACATGTATTCATTCTGGATCGCATAAAAACAGACCTAGGGTCTCTGCTTACGCAGCAAGTTGTGAATATTGAAGGTTCCAAGCAGTCGGTGCTTTTGAAAAGGTGGCAACAGAAACAATCCAGGTCTCACTTAAGTTGCAGAGAAAAGAGCTGGGCTGAAGCTTTGACCTGTGCAGCCCAAGTACTACGTGGGCATCTCACCGGCAGGAGCAGCCTCGAATAGGAGTTAAGAGTCCAGACAATTGTTAGAAGAAAATGTTAGTTCCCTACTCCTATCTAGCTAGACTCGACCCCCTAATCCCTCTCTTCACTTCCCTTTACTCCCCACTCCCCACCGTTTGGGGGCAGCTTATGCAATGGGTGGAGCAGGAGAAAGTGCCCGTCTGCCCCCTCAGTCCCATCCCCTGTCTTGCTGTGAACGGGCTAGTCCAGCAAGAAGGTCTCTCTGCCTCACGTTTTATCAGGAGAAGAAGGGTTTGCAGCTGCCGGGCCTGGACGGAGGAATTTATTTCTACCTCTGTAGAGAAGGGGCAGCTAGCCCCCTTCATCACAAAGGTGGAACTGTGTGTTCTGAGTGGTTTTAACAGTAATGAAGGTAAAGATTGGCTTTCCAGCTGTGAGGCTCTTGTGTTCCTCTTCCCCTCTCCCTCCCTTAATTGGTCCCACATTTGAGAGAGCGAAAAAGGGGACTTACCAAACCTTAATACCTTTATATTCTTTTTTTTCCTCTGATTCCATACCTACCTAATCCTTAGCCACTGATCCCATGACATCTTTCGTTTAACTAAAATGTTCTTGTAAGTTCTCTTAGCCTCTGGGCTTCACTGATACTCTTTAGGGAACAAGGCCATGGAAAAATGTGTTTCTCTGAGGAACCTATACTCTCTCTGACAGGTTCCGCCTATTAATAGTCACATCCTTATTCTATTAAAGCTTTGCTCCTTGTAGCACCCTAGGCACCGGCCTTTCTTTTTTATCAGTTTTCTTCCCGCACCTTAAAAACCAGAAATCCATCCCCCATTCCTCTAGGCCTGTGCCCCATCCACCTCTCACTGCCCCACCTCATGACAAAGAGGTGGTGAAGGCAAACCCCAGGCAGCTTTCCAGACCCTTATCATGTGGCTCCATTATGGGTTATAATGAGGAGCAGCTGAGAATGATCACTGCAAGGTCCCGTTTCAAGATATAAACATTATCAAATAATGCTTTGATTCCACTACCCTTCCCCATTGAGTGGACGACTCAGAAAGACATTTCTATGTGTATTTGTTTGGAGTTCAATGGATACCTCATTCAAACAATTTTTTCCCCATTCTTTAATTCCTTCCCCGCCCCCCCCCCACACACACACACTTCCACCCTGACCTATGGATATTGCCATTTCCCCTTGGGAACTGGATCTCTGAAGGTGGGGTGTCTCCTCCCACAGGTTCACAGCTTGCACCCAGGGCCTAGTGCACCCAGGGTAGGATACGGTCTGTGGCCCCACCTGGGGCGCGAACCCAGGATCCTCTGTGTGTAAAGCAGATGTGCTAACCACTACACTGTGGAGCCACCCTCAAACAATTTTAAAAGCTAATTTTCTCTAGTAATGGAGATAAACTTGGGTTGGAACCATGGAGGAAACAGAAAAGGTTCCCACTGAACTTCAAGCTAGCATTAGATACAAATACTGATGTTGCCTCAACCGTTTCTGTTATGTGTACCTATCTGGGTAAGGAAGACAAGATTGCCCTCTGCTGCCGGTAATTAAAATAGCCTTTAACTTTTCATGACTGCATATAGATGGGGTTTTGCCAGAGCTAATGCCTTATACCACTATCCAGAGAGTCCCCTTTGATAAAAGGAGGTCTGGTATCATGGAAGATTCGTAATTCACTTCAAAATACAGAAAACTCCAAGAAGTCATACCTTGAAGAAACCAATTTACCTAAGTCTCTCCTGGATTGGACATTTTTAAGAGCTTATAGAAAGCACATGACCATATTATCAAAGTGAACACATAAATGTCACTTCAGACAGGCCATTGTGAATCTAGATCTAATGATCCCTCCTAGAGATGGCATCGACCGCAGTCACTCGACCCTTGATTCCGTCCCTTAGTCATTGCACCCTCAGTTCCACAGAAGCCATGCCTCCCATTCCTGCTACTTTCCCCAGCCCACACCCTCTCACGTGCAGTCATTGCTCCTTTCTTGCTACCTCTTCTATCAGTTCCTTCCTCTTATTCTCCAGTCCCTGATTTCATTTGGGCCTTTATTCTTGATCTGCCTCCCATTACACTACAGATCTATGTGCTTCTGTCATCCCCATGCTTACTCCTTTATGATAAGCATCACAATTTTAAATATTTGGTCTCCTCTTTTGCTAGACTGTCAACTCCATGAAGGCAGAAATTTTTTCCACCTTTCTCACTGTCTGATATAACACCAGTTCCATAGCTAGATCCCAAGGGTTTCTTTCTATCTTTTTTTTTTTTTTCTGGACACATGAATTCCTAAAGACAATTGTCAAATGCAACACAGAGGATCTCTGGTCTTTGGCAAAAACCATTTCTTATGGTATGGAGGGAGCTGAAGTCAGAATACACAAGGACACAGAATATAGTGGAATAGAAAAGATGGAGCTTTGGGGTTGAGAGCTAGAAGGCAATTAGGGGAGAAGGTGATGACATAGAGGGGATAATTACTGGAGCAAAGTATATACTGGAGCAAATGAGAATATTACTTTTTGTATACTACATGTAAAACTTAACTCCTTGTAACTATTCCATGAAAGTGGCATTATCTACATTTTATGGATAAGAAAAGAGGCTCAGAGAAATTAAACAAATTTACCTGATGTGACCGAGTTAGGATATTAACCCAATTATCTTTTTCCAAAGCTCATACTTTTGTCTTTATACCATATTTTCTCCAATGGGACCAGGAGCCATGGTAGAATGGCCTTAAAAGGTACAATGGAAGAAAAAAAACTAAATATGAGTTCTGTTTGAAAATCTGCAAAAAGAGCCATTAGACCCATCTAAATCCTTACCTGTGCAGTCAGATGATTACTTCACCCAGCCCCTCCCAGAGGACTATTGAGTTTATGCTCTGGTGTCAACTTTGTGGGACACCAGAGTCGGGGGAGGACGAGGATGAGGTACTGTTCTGGACACAGGAAGAGCAAGTGAAAGTCTGCATATGGAATGATAAGGCGTCCCTTTTCTAATGTGAAATCAAATAGCCACAGGCTTACCTCACAGGAAAATTGGAAGAATCTTTAAAGAAACTTAATGGCCCCAGAGGATGCTATTATAAAAGGAAGAATGCTTGAAACTTAAAAGTGACAGTTGAAGTATTTTTTCAAATCAGCAGAATGGACAATAAACTTAAAGAGAATTCTTAGAAAGTAGGTCATCTAAATAATAGAAGTTTCACTAAGAGAACAGAATGCAAAAATAATTTCTCCAACTGATCGTTTAATTCAGTAAAGTTCTCAAGTCTATAACCACCCTCAGTAAGCATGTGCATATGCACACACGTATACTTCTAATAGACTTTTTAGTGTTTCACTCTAAAGAAGGATCTCCGGCAGTGTGGCATGCTTACAATATTACAGAGGGCAAAACATAGACAAGTGAACTTAAAGTAAAAACAATGCAGCATGCTAAACAAAACTTCAATGTAATTTATAGGAATACCTGAGATAAAAGAAATTGAATCCAAGGAATAATAGGATGCTGTAATATAAGGAGTGATATAACAAGAACTCTTGAAAACTAAAATAAATAACAGCTGAAACAAAACACACACACACACAATAGAATGACTGTGAAGAGAAAGTTAAGGAAATCTCTCAAGTGCAACACCTGCATGATATAAGGCCCAATAAAAGCAGTAGCGGAGGAAACCATCAAAGACGACACAAAAAACATTTCAGAACGGAAGGATGTGAATCTCCGGAAAGAAAAGCCTGCTCACTACAATGGAAGGCAAAACATCTACATCCTCTTCAGGAAATTTCAGAATAAGGCTAAAGAGAGATCTAAATCTTTCAGAGAGAGAAAAAAAAAAGACAGGTGACAAAATGGACTGAGACTAGGAATGGATTTCCCCTGGAACACTGAAAGGCAGAGGTAAATGAGAGCAATATCTTCCAAATTCTGAAAAAAAAAAAATACTTTCAACCAAGAATTCTATACCTAGCCCATGAATCCTTCTTTAAAAAGTAAGTGAAAAATCCTTTCCACCAACATGAAATAGCAAACCAACAAAAAGGAATCCAGAACAGGACCAAACATGGAAAGGAGGTAAAGGCTGACAGAGGTGAGGGCTGCCAAGAGCCTAGATTAGAGCAGATGGAAGATTCTAGAAAGAATTTGTCTCAGAAGATAAATAGAACTAGTGAATTGTCTGCCAGATTTGACTTATGTACGGCAGTTATTTGAGGGGATGGAGGTGTTAACTAAACTTTCTCTCTCTCTCTCTCTCTCTCTCTATATATATATATATATATATATATATATATATATATATATATATATATACATATGTATATATATCAAATTGTCACATCATACACCTTAAACTTGATTTTTGGAAGAGCTGTAGTGAAATGTTTAAAAACAGAGCTGCTCAAGTCAGATATTCAAAGAAAATACTTTTAAAAAAGGATACTTTTTAAGTCCAATAAAATAAAGGTTATACTAGAACAAATGTAATCACAGACTGCGATTTGACTTAAAGCATATTTATGGACATAGTAACAGATGCAGTATGGACTTAACGAAAAATCAGGATATAAGTATCGAGGAAGGAAATAAAGGGGTGTGAACTAAAGTCCTCACCTTCTAAAACAGAAGTTAACAGAGGGTTCCTAAACGTGATGAATCGAGAGAGCAATAGTGTTTAGAAACAGGAACAGAGGCATACGCCTGAGAGAATGGGAATCCTAGGAAGGTCACAAGGACAAGAGGCTCTAATTTTCTTATAAGCCTTTTATTACTATTTAAGGGTTTTTTGTTGTTGTTTGTTTTGTTTTGTTTTGTTTTAAGGCAGAAGAGAGAAGGCAAGTCAGAGCAGGAGAGCCTCTGCCCCAATGTGTGCTCCTCTGCATCAGCTGGGAGCTTACTCGATGCTGTATCTCAGGACCCAGAATGAGGCTGCATTTTACACCATTTCCTGGTGATTCATATGCCCAGTACAATTTGAAAAGCACTGGTCTAGCAGTTTCAGTGCAGGTGTCCATTGCTGTAATGAAGAACTGAAGCGAGAGGACTCACTGGGTACATGAGGTCACAGGGGTTCGAGTGTGACCTCAGCCCACCATTCTAGGTCCTTCACCCTTTTCACTTGCCAATAATCTGACTGCTCAGTACTCCTCACTTAATCTGTATCTACAGATTTTAGTTTTGGTACCTATTTTACACATTTTGATACCTACTTTATTTTGGTACCCATTTTTTACTTCACAAAATCTGTCTTTACAGACTTTATCACATGGTGGTTGCAAATTTGTTGTCATTATTCTCAAATCCTTTCTGTATATTTGATTGCCAAGATAACTCCCAATAGACTAGATGCTCAATAAAGGCTTTGCAGTTAGGTTCTTTCAATTCTTTTCATATATCGGGACAGAACAGATGAATAAGTCAATAGAACAGTCTCTGCCCTCCAGGAAACAGAAGGAAAAGAAAAGAAACAAAACAAACTAACTGCAGAGAAAAGAGCTTTGATGGCATAAGCTCACAAACTGAAGAGCCCTTAGTGGTGGTCCTTTAATGCTTCCGCTGGAAGCAAGGACAAAGCTAAGGTGTCTGTTACGAAGAGGATTCTTCGGTTCCCAGTCCTGCCAACCTACGTCTTTAATATATATTTTATATCTTAAGCTTTGAAAGGTTTATAAAACTTCAATAAATATCTCAAGGAAATTGTTAATACATAAGCCATTTGTTGTTTTAAGTATAAAATAGAAAATGAAAATTGTAGCTAAAATCATAGCTGGTTTTTGGACTACAGAATGATTTTGTAATATAATTTTTTTAAAAACTGAAGAAAAATCCAAACTAAGATACTGTGCATTTAAAAAAAATAATAATCATCAAATATATTGTTTTAAAATGATTCAGCAATTTTGGTTCATGACTTGAAAATGCAAAGTTCTGGTTTAAATAGTTTCTCTCAAGATACACATGAAAATTAATTACAAACCTATCAAAGCCTAAGTCTTAAGAGAGTCATAAAGCAGGCCTTAATTACAAAATTTCAAAAAAAATCCCTATGATTAAAGATCATATCTCCTTTATTAAAGTGAGGATTGATCTATGCAAATTGGCTTTGCTTTTCAGTGACCCTTGCTTGCATAACAGCAGGGATATTAAAAAACTGCTAAGATGTTGCCTTTTAAAAATGATTAAAGGGAAATTCATATATATCCACATAAGGAATTCCTTATTTTGTGGTGTTCTTTGAAACACCATTCACTGGTAGAAAAATTAAAAAATTATCCCTTATGAGAATAAGGAATTTGTCTAATAAGGGACTCAATGGCCCAGAACAGTCTGCCATAAACATATATTTCTTTGAAGACTCATCTTTTATCTTAAAAATTTGTCAAAATCTACTCTACAGTAGATATATGGTTGGTTTTAATTGTTTAAAAGGTTTATATTAAAAAAGAAGTAAAAGTGACACCCCTAAAAGATTAAGTTATCCTGTGACTGAGAGGCAGGTGCCTAGTTCATATCTCACTCTGAGAGCATGCTCTGCAGATCTGCTCCCCTCCCCCACCTTCCATCATATTTGTTATAAACCATTAAAGATAAATACAATCATGCGATTTGTTCCAAGTACCTGTGTAGTATATATGTGAAGGTCAGAGAAGTCTTTTGAAACATATGAATTTTAAAGTTTTTATTTTTATACCATAATCTAATTCTAGTCTTTCATCTGAATCTAATCTAATTTTATTTTTCAACTGCATTAAATTTACAATAATGTTCTCCCCGATCACACTAAAACATTCCTCATGGTTTATTTCCAGTGCTCAGATAGTTAACAAATAACATCATTTTAATGTGTCACTTTTAATTACTTTCTTCAAATACACATTGTCTAGAACCTGTCTAGGTCAAAAAAGGTTGCTCCCCTGTAGTCACCTAAGCAGATTCTGCCACAATTCCAAGTTCGGTATAAATTAATGTTTTCCAGAGTATGAAGTTAACGCTATGGATTAGCGTTAACATTGGCTCATCCTTTCCACTGAGCCAAGAGGGGCAACGTTCTTCATTAAAACTCTTCTTCTGCCTGTTTGCTGCGGGACTGCTTGAGCTGCTGCAGCCGCTCGATGGTTTCACCAACGGTGCGTTCTCCGTGTACCTTATTATCTCTCGTACGGATGTTAACAGTGCCGCTGCTTTTCTCTTTTTCACCAACAACTAAAACAAAAGACAATAAAGATTCCTTAGATGAAAGAGTTCGTATTGGACATTCCAACAGAAATCCCAGGACCCAAATCCATCTTGTAGTTTCTTCTGATTAAACTATACAGGTGACCACATATAGTAGGGCAACCCATTCCAAAGTCTCTTTATTAAAATAAAAGACAACAAAAAACCCACTTTGCAATGACTAAAACTGCTGTTTTTATTGAGTCACTTAGTCCAGCCAACTTCATAAAAACTTAACCATATGAAGAAATAAAAAGTGAAGGGGAGAAAATTTTTAGACAGACTTTTAAAGAATATTCTTTTTCACACCAAAATTTTACTTTCTTATATCAAATAAATAAACTTAATAGTGTAAGAATCAGGATTAGAAGGAACTAAACTGACAACTATAATTCTCTTAAGTCTAAGTGTCAAGATTTCAGAATTCTCCTAAGGTTTAGCAGATTTTCTCTGGTAAGCTTCCTTTCTTACCCAGGATGAAGTTATACTGTGCCAACTGTGCGTTTCTGATCTTCTTATTTAATGTACAGCCCGGATCCAGATCAACGTCCGCCATGAATTTAGCATCATGGAATTGCTGCCGTACCTATTTAAAGAGAGATACAGGATTCTTCATATCTAAAATTAGAATATTTTGATCTTAAATTATTTTTATTTAATCTGCAATTTGTGTAATCATGCAAGCGTTAAAAAAGAAATGTTAACATATCTATTAAAATATATACATCATTAATTTGTCACCTGGGCCTACAATAAAAATAAAATCAAAACAACATATTCTGTTCTTGAATGTTTTAGAAAATCCTTAAAAATAAGAATTCAAGCAATCAATAAGCTAAATTTAATTAGCTGTCTTAAAACATACATTACAGAAGGAAAGAAATCCTTTTTGCAAATATAATCTTAAATTCCCTATATAGCTTCCAGAAAATAAATTATCAGTCTACATTTAGCATCCAATGATGGATGTCCAGTTTAATAGAGAATATAACATTTCTTGATCCTTCAAATAGGCAGCAAGTTGGTAACAGGAATCCACCCAGTGCTGCCATTTGTGTCCAATACTTTTTTAAAATGTTGATAGCACGAACTATAGGCTAAAGGCATCACAACAGCTCCTTTCATGTTCCTAGAAAACGGAATATAAACTGTCTTTTAACACTAATTAGTTCTTTAATAATTCTGTGTATACAATGACTAAGTAAATAGAACTCTACAAGAGTAAGTAAAAGAAAATATCAAGTTTGAGAAATATTAAAAGTAATTTTTTCTTTCTCAACCGTGATTTTCTTTTGATTAAAACAAAGCTTATCATGTTCTATCTCCGACAACTTACTGCCTTCTACTTGCTACCTTGCTCACCAGCCATGCATGGAGGGTCTTCCTGCAATGTGCTGGGCACTGAGCTAATCACTGGAAACATGAGGGGGAAGGCTTTTAATGTTCCCATGGGTCTGATGGGGGACATGAGAACAAAAATGGTATGTTTCAACCTAATATGAGAAGGGATGTAATTTGTAAATATTGGATACTTTGATGGTTTAGGGAATGGACACATATTACCAGGCTGTAATATACCACATGTAAATGAAACTATTTCTATAGAGGTAATTATTGAACTCACTTTGGATTTGAAAGTGTTGACAAGTTTATTTGTTGGTTTATTTTATATATCTATACACATACACACACACACACACACACACATATACACACATATATGTCTATGTATGTATATATCATTAACCAATCATCAGGTTATTTTATTCTTAATAAAATGTAGCCTCTTTTCTCTTAAGTCATCTTATGCTAAAATCAGGCTAACAACTGTTTTTTTCCTCCTCATTTCTTTATATAACCATGTGTCTTGAAATCTCATCCCAAAAATGAAAAGAAAGCTTATTAAATGAAGGAGGCAGATAAAGAACTTAGAGCCAAAGATCAAATCGGGACATCTAAATAGACTTCCAGGAGTTGAAAGTTGGCAAACTACATTAGCTACTATTATTCACGGCTGCTTTTTACCCTCAAAAATACCAATTCTACTTTATTGTCTCAAGTCTTTGTGTATTAAGTAAACAATGTTTTCAGTATTTTTCCTTTATAAAAAAGCAACACTAGGTTAAATTGCACTGATTATAAATTAAATTAAATACACCAGATTAATTTTTCATCAACCTATCAACCAACTACCACTAATATGACAGAAAAATCTAAATGAAGCATTTTTATTTCACTTACAGGTGTTGATGCCTTAATGATCCTTAACTAATGAATCTGTTGGGATTTTAAAAGTATGCAAATTCCAGAAGGGTTCTTACATAGTTTATTAAAGTGCCGGGATAAGACTACATTTTCAACTGCAACCTACTTTAAAGAATAAAGCACCAGTGCCTTAGTTTCTCACCATGGCCCTGTATACATGTGAGTTGGGCTATTCTGAAATTGGGGGAGAGGCCCCATAACCACAGACTGTTCAACCTCTGGTCCCTAGCCATTAAGTATCAGCAGCAGTGCCCCATTTCAATTCCTATAACTGAAAAAAAACCTAAAGTAAAAACCCTACCCCTGCATAATTCCACCTCACCCCCAGAGAGAAGGGAGGTCAGTACTGTTTCCAGCTGAGAAATGAGTTGACTAATACAGACCTCGTCTTTCTGTGTGAAGTACAATGAATTAAGCATGGAACATAGCTGACTCTCGTCATTTAGAACTAAAACTGCTGTGTACAATAATAGGAATACAGCATGTTGGAATCATTTGCTATTTAGCTTGTTTAAAGGTCATTTATTTCTTAAAGATGGTTGAGACCTGAGTGCAATTTATTTTGATGATTTGGAAACATGTTTTTGATGTTATAATATTGTTCAATGAATCTTAGATTTTCACCTGTTTTAACTAATCAATTTATTACTTTTAACTTGTGATTATGAAACAATGCTTTTTATAACACAACTTTTAATAATTTAATATTCCTTAGTATAGAATTGTTGCCATAAAAAAATATATTGTTCTAGTCTTTCGGGTGTGAAATATGAACAGATATTTCTACATAGTAAGGTAGCTTTTGGTGGGTAGGGCAAAACATTGGTCTGGTATGCCATTAACCTGGAAAAAAGTTTCAAATAATTGAAGAAATTTATATTGAAAATGAAGCAAAATGACTCTTTGAGTCAAAGAGCAACGTAAACTGCACTATGCATTTGAATTTACATAGCACACCGAGGCATGCACTATTTGCTAATACTAAACACTACCCAAATTATGTCTTCTGATCATGGAACCACATAAAAAAGCATTAAAGAAGTAAATAACCTAGTCAAGCTTGCCACAGATTGTAAATAGTAACATTTCTCTATATTATAAGCAGCTTGATTTACCCGAATAACAGATACTAAATTTAAAGGAAAGTCATAAAAAAAAAAATAGCAGAAGCAGTGCCTGGCAGGACAAAAAAAGACTGCATAAAACAATATAAGGAACATGTCAGATGTTCAGTCCTGAGAGCAAGTAGAGTCAAGAAATGACTTATGACAATCTCTGTTGTGTGTGTGATTTTATAATAAAACTGAAAATACTGTAAAAAAAAAAAAAAAAAAGAAAGAAAAGAAAGAAAAGCCATTATCATAGATTACCTTTTGGGCATATTCATCACATGTTGGTCCCACTGCAACTACCATCACCTGGCGAGGAGACAGCCAGAAGGGCCTTTAGGAGAAATTAAAAATATTCAATGTGGATTTTCCTAAACAAAGACAGCACATTTATTAGTCTACTCTTCAGTATCTTTTCCTGAAACATGTGAGCGCCATTTTAAAAAACATGGCTTTTTTTTTTCAAACTCCAATAAAGAATAATGGGAGATACAGGCACAGAAAACTAATCCTAAAGAAGAAAACTCTGATTTAAGTTTTGTCTTGCTAAGCAGATGGCAAACCAAATTGGGGGCAGGACTATGCCTCACACTTCAATATATCAGGTCACAGAATACCATGCACTGGCTGCCAGAGGCATTAACAAGCTGTAAAAGAATCACACTTGGTGATTCAAAAAGTTGTTTTGCTCATGTGTTATTTGATTACTTCTCCATGGGGGACACAGACTGTCTTCAGTTTATACAAGATCCAATTGCAGGATTCAGCAGACTGTAACTGATAATAACTTGTGAAGGTATTTGGTAAAAATGAGTGTTTCATTACTTATTAAAAGATGACCGCATCTGTAATTCTCTCTTGAGAGTATAGTATTTCAGGTGTGAAACCCTCCCAATGCTGCAGACATCAGGCCAGTGTGTCTCTTGATCATTCCTCTATTTCAAGTCATTTTGTTACATCAGGGGAAAGCCTGGAGTAGGCACTAAATTCTACCCACATGGTGGGCTTTTCCCCACCTTCCACGGGTTTGGCAGAGCAATTAGCTGATGATCCCTTGTTCTCTAGATGTAACATAGAGAACATTTCCCATATTTGATTCTGTAAAATATAACTGAAAAGAGATTATTTTATTTCACTGACAAGTATGAGACCTTCTCCTAACATCAAGAACCAAATTACAAATAAAACTGAAATAACTGCAATATGTAAAAAAAAAACAGTCTTATAACATTTTACTACAGTTAATATGGCAGGATCTACGAAATGAGTGTTTTATAACGTGTTGATTTCAACTGCCTTTATGAATTGTGGGCCCAGGCAAAACTGCTTAAAAGTAAAATCATGTGCTCATATCTTTCCAGCAAAAACATAACAAGACACAAACCGTTGATCAGTTTGGAGTCTGTATTTTCAATTTTATACATATATATATATATATATATATATATAATATATATATATTATATATATAATGTGTGGCTTCTAAGGTTGTTAAAATACTGATTACAGTCAACAATACTGAACAAGGTACACCGAAGTACTCTTGTTTACTCAGATGAAAACATCAAGCCATATAAACCCTAAAACTTGAAAAGCCATCAAAACAACAAATCTGTTTCTTACTGAATGATAATTCCTCATTAGAAAGTATTATATAACATTCAAAAAATCAAGTTCTGAAATAAAAATAATTACTCATAACAAATATTCTTAAAGCTAAAAAATTTGGGTTTAGATTGTGATTCCTTAGTGAATACTTGCCATTAATTAAAAGTAACTAATTGGAATTATTCTCCTTTTCCATCACAGAACTAAACTAGACAGTAGACATTTTTTAGAGCCAATTTATATCGTCCAGACAAAAACAGGAGAAAACAATGACAAAAGTTACCATTTGCCTGCGTAGTTTTCAGTGAGGATAGCAATCATTCTTTCCACTGACCCCAAGATGGCTCTATGGATAATCACTGGCTTTTTCTTATCATCACCATCATGACTAGAAAGAAAAAAAATGTTGTTCTCCTTTATTTTGTGTGTGTGTGTACATATATACATACAAAACTGAATATATATGTATTCATTCCTTAATATGTCCTTGAAAACAAATATTCAGAGCAGACACCAGAAACTTACCTTACAAAAGTAAGATTAAATCTGATGGGCAACTGAAAATCCAGCTGGATTGTTGCACACTGGTGGTACCGACCAATGGCATCTTTAATCTGTATGTCAATCTAAGAAGCAAAGATTGGGTTATTATGAGATGCTGTCTATATTAAAGCTGAGCTCAACAACTGCATTAGGGCTGATGTCCCCTTTTTTTAAAATTTATTTTAAAGTAATCTCTTCTTCACTCAAAAATGAAAGTCACATTAATCAAATATACTTTGCTACTGACCTTTGGACCATAGAAAGCCCCATCTCCAGGGTTTAACTCCCACTTTTCACCAAATTCATTCAGGCTGTTTTCAAGTTGCTAAAGATAAAGCAAAAATTATTTTAATTTTTGTTCATCTGCAACTTCTACCAGTCTAATTTGAGAACGAAGTTACTGTAATTACTTGCATGGGCCACTATTCTCTGCTTTAGCATTCTGTCCACCTAAACATACTAATACATAAACCTCTTTTAAAGGTTACAGCTTAATGACTGAAAACACATCCAACCATTTCTAAATACAAAACCATACAGAAAAAAACTAGCTTACGCAAACCTATGAACCATTTCCAATTTTCCTTTGCTTTCATCCATTTAAAGAGGCTTGGCTTCCTTACCTTACAGAGAAAGCCAATTTCAGCCAAATAGAATTCAGGCACGCTGAAAAATAACACTTACTTTCTCAGCTTGATTCCAGATTTCAATATCTCCAAGGAATTTTTCTGGGCGAGTAGACAGGTTCAGTTTAAAAGAAAATCCAAATACGCTATATACTGTACGCAGAAAATCCAAACAACCTTTTATTTCATCCTCAATCTTTAAATAAAAAAAAAGGAATGACACAGTGGTAATTCTCCTAGACTTTCTTGATACTTCTTTCAACGTATTTTATCCTCGAGTCTCATACCTGCTCCATAGCACAGAATATGTGAGCATCATCCTGCTGGAACCTTCGTACCCGCGTGAGTCCTGTGAGCGCTCCTGACAGCTCGTTCCTGTGAAGTACCCCAAAATCGGCTAACCGCAGAGGTAGCTCTCGCCAGGATCTTGGCCGATGATCAAACATAAGGCTGAAGAAAAAAGTAAAACCCACTGATATTTAATACAGGAATGAAAATTGCTTCTGTAGTATTACATGAAAGGCTGTCAAAAAGCCACTGATTTTTGTTGTTCATAAAAGCAACATTTCTCAAATTCTGGGTGTCATATATCAATATAAGCACTGCCATGAATAAGACAGCAAATAAATTATAACAACCATCCATAATTAAGAGAGAATAAAAAATTTATTCCTGTTAAGTCTGGAGCCAAATCCTTGTGCTCAATATTTCCATTAATTTGAGCACTGCTAAAATCCACCACCTTAGCCCTATACGAATTGTGTGTAACAGTAGAAACTAAGGTCTGTGCTTTCCTGTCTCTCCTTGAAGTGCTTCAGGTCCCTGTTAGTCTGAAGGTTCTTCAGACACTTTGAAGAATCTGGGAAAACTAAGAATGAACTCACTTGGTTCCCTGACCTACAACCCAGCTCCCTCCTGAAGATTCCTCTCACCTCCCCTGCCCTCGAGGCCTTGCCTCTCGGAGGGGTAGACACTGGGCCACCTGTAGCCACAGCTCTCCCTAGTCCTACCCAAGCTGTTCTTCACCCACCTTTCAAGGATAGGAAGAGGAGCAGCCACAAGGCAAAGATTTCCCGAGGATGTTAACTCATAGCAGTAGATTTTGATAGAACCCGTTTCTTTAAGAAACAAAAAACTTAAAGAATTTGCTATGCATACCACATTTCATTCTTCCTGTTTTATATTCTGCCTGTTCATTGCTATTACCCCAGTGCCACTCTTGCATGTCTATAGATCTGAGGATCAAATCAGGCATAGAAGAAATCCTAATACCACAATAACGTTGCATTTAAATACTCTTCTGATTACATAGCTTGCTTTTAACAAAAATTCTTGCAAAGGAAGCAAAGCAATCTAGGACTAATTGCAGCATGGGAAAATCATCAAGAGAAACTGAAAGCTGCTAAATACCAGTGTCCCGGGCAGTTCATGGGTTTCAGAGCAAACAGCTCCTTCTCCACCTCAAAGGAGAACATGTTCTCGCTGTAGTGCTGCCAGTGACCCGAAGTCATCCAGAGTCGGCTGTTGTAAATGTTTGGGGTGACCACCTCCTGGAATCCTCGTTTCCTGTATTCACTCTGTTAGGAAACAGAATGCATGCGTAGGGAAGTAAATGCTCATTCTTCTGATGGGAGTACAAACTTAAAAGGCAAATTTTATACTCTCTGATGAAGTTCGAGATATACAAGTTTTAATCTAAAATTCTACTCGGAGGTATACACCAAAGAAGAAACTCTTGCACATGTACATAAGCATCAAAATGACATTTGTCATAATGGAGCACAATTAGTAACACGGGAAAAAATCAGAAATTACATCACTGTCCACCAATAAAGGATTGGGCATATTGACGTAGTTATATAACGAAATAACAGATAACAAGTGACAATAACTGGATCTGTATGTATTTTTTTAAAAATCACAGTTCAGACTAATACACAAATGAGATTTTATTTATGTAAATTTAAAACACAAACTATTTAGGACACATACATATGGGGTAGTGTACAACAACAGGGATAAGAAGGATCCATGTCAACTTCAAAAGGGTAGTTTCTTCTAGGAAAGGAGGGAAATGGACCAGATAGCGGTCCAACAGGAGAGATTCCCTCCTTACTGTATGTCTATTAGTTTACTTCAATAAAAAATCTGAAGCAAATATAGTCCAGTGTAAAAATGTGTCAAATTAGGTGGTGTGTACACAGATATTGGTGAGATTAATCTCTATAAATCTATGCTTTAAACACTTCATACTTTACAAAGAAAAAAAGGCAACGCAAAGACTAGCTTGCTTTTCCAGGAAAATATAAAAGCATCGTCAGAGCACACAGAGCTCCTGTGTAAAGAGTCATAAGTCCCACCTCAAGATCACTGGCTTCTCCCCTGTGTACACACCCATGCAGACAAAATCATGTGCTAGGAAGAAATAAGTTTTTAAACATCCTATGAGACCTCAGACTCTCATGTTTATTCATTCTTTAAAATTTTCTTCTTAAATACAAGATTATCTTTCCTTTTAGTGGACTTTATTTAATGAAATCAATTTATGTCTTAATTCTGCAGAATAATGAGTATGGTTTACCCTGATGAATTCAATAAGCGTATTATAAATGTACGCTCCCTTCGGCAGGAAAAAGCAACTTCCAGGGCTGAGTTCATGGAAGAAATATAGTTCTTGGTCCTGGGTAAAAGAAAAGCAAAGAATACTCATATGTAGATAACATCGACATAAACTTCAGTGTTCTTGAGTTAGAATATGATGTCTCATATTTTGATTTGTGCCATTCTCTAACTGAAGAAAACATGTCGACATTCTGTCGTGCAATTTAATGGGACAGAATTACAGTTGCTTTACAACTTGGTTCTCTGCCTGTTACATTACTGAATCTGGTCAAGTTTACCCAAAAGTGACATGGAGCATGGGTCTTCGTTCTCTTCTATCCACAGAGGAAAGCTCTTAGTTTTAATTTCTTAAAGCTCTAAGATCTGGCTGATTTTAATTTTTATTATTTTTTAAAATAAGAGTGGCAAGAAGGAGATAAGGGAAAAAAAACTGTAATAAAATAGAAAACACAGATAAAGTTGGTGATTTTGGGTCACGGTGAATGTAACACACCTCCTACTTTCTTGCCTGACCTCCCCCTTCTGAAATGGTCAGACTTTTCAGGGAGCTGCCCCACCAATCACTGCTGGAATTTACTTCAAGTACTCAAGGGAGCATGGTAGTGGATGCTGCCTCCGGCTCAAGCTGCATAACCTAACTACCAAAGATGCCGGCACTGAGCGAACACAATTTCAGAAAGAAATGTTTTCATCTAAAACTTAACTTCCAGTTTAAAAACCATTCACAAGTAGGAAGATAAAGGAAATGACACCATAGAATCCACTGGTGACTCATTACATCACCTTGGGCAACAAGTAGATTAATTTTTCTGTGACTCAGTTTCCACATCTTTATGATATGTCAGTGAGACCAGCTGACCTCCAAATTATCTCCCAGCTCTATGAAACACTATGATACTTCTTTAACAGAAAATTGTAGGTCTTCATTTGTTCTCAATAAAAGTTAAAATAAATTTTGTGTAGTGCTACGCACACTCCAGAAAGATAATGTGGAGAATCAGTAGATAATTTATGGCTTATATAGGACACAGTACAATACTTGAAAGTGATAGCATTTCTTCAAAAGGCAATTCCTAGTACTTAACACAGCTACATTTCAAGAGAAAATAAACTCTAGACACATTACAGTTTTTTGTTTTTAACATACCCTTCCAATTTTCCGATGATCGCGGTTCTTGGCTTCCTCTTGGAACCTCTCCCACTCTTTCAGCATCTTAGGATCTGGGAATGAAATTCCGTAAATCCTCTGGAGAGTCTCCATATCTGCTTTGCCTTCCCAGTATGTGGAGGAATTCTGAAAACACAGATTAATCATGAAATTATATTCAAATTTATAAACATCTCATTTAAGAGTTAGTTATTCTCATAGTCACCTTACGAATCAAATTCACAGTGGTCCCTATACAATAAAATGGCACAGGAAGTACACACTTAGTAAAGAAACATCTCACAGTTGCCCTGAGGCCAAGCTGGAAAAACTATGCTCGTTCAGTAGCACGAAGCTGCCTGTTTAATTCCCTCAAAAGAGCCCACCTCTCTATACCCGCTCAAATGCAGCTCCCTGAACATAACTGATCACAGAAGCTCCTCTCACAAATGATTAAGCCAAAATGGAAAATAAGCCAACAAAAAAACCTTCATCACTTATTCTTATGACAAAGTATATTTTAATAATTATCCATAAAATATTTATAAACCAGGACGACACTGGCAGGATTAGCTTGGTTTTAACAAGAACAATTTGGGTAATTGTTACCTGAGACACACAAAGGGCAAAAGCACATACTCTTACGTGGAGTCTCAATGCTTTTAGGGCTGTGATGGCCCATAACTGTGATTTTGTGAATCCCTCAAACCTCCATCCCCATGTGCTCTGGTGGTGAATGGCCAGCCAGCCACTGCTTGGAAGGATTTCAGCTAAAAAAGCTAATCACATATAGCACCCACAGTTAAGAGATAGCATGAGAAAAAAAATCCACCCTTACATATGCAAAAGAAAAATGGTAGAAAGAGAAACCAATAAAAGTTTAAACATATATCTATGGCAAACAAACACATTTACAGAGTGTCTTCAAAGTCACATTGCTCACTTTGTGTATTTTCAGAGTCTTAATTTTGCCGGTGTGTCTGACATGAGGGCCTCGGCAGAGATCTATCAGAGGGCCACACCTAAAGACAAAATAAAAGGAATTTTTATAAAAGACTTAAAATAACAAGTATACTAGTTGTATTTAGTGAATTTGATATTCTTACCTATAGACTGTGGTAGTTGGGGTATTCACTTTTTCATTCAATATCCGGCATTTGAACTTGTTGTACTGAAAAGAGGAAAAATTTATTTTTGTAAAAAACCCTTCTTTAATTTTTACCTCTAAGTACTATAGCTAAAATACAACTCAAAGTACACAAAGTAACATATAAATAGTAACATCTCAATATTTCATGTTTTGAAACACCTAAATTTTTCTAAAGAACTTAGTACACTAAAACTCAGTGTAACAACTTCAAATAACATTAATGAGTGATATAGGATAAATGCCATATGTTACGGTTCAATTTACCTTAAACATTTCCAACAAAGTCTCTTTCTTAACTTCCAATCTTTCAAAAGCCTGTTTTTCCTTAATGATTTTCTTACACAAATTCTCTAAAGAAGAGAAATCATTGCTGGACACACCCCTGAAGAAGAAAGTATAATTAATGTCTTTCTATTCCACCCTACTCACACCTCAGATTGGAGAAATGTTTCTTTAGAGTACTTCAAGGTTTTAATATAAAAAATTAGACCCTTGTCTCATGTATTAGAATTATAAACTAGACATTTTTCATAAAGTATTTTTATAATTTATATTTTCAGTGGCTTCTAGCTGTTCTCACTAGTGAATCCTCCCTCCTAACTCTGTAACCAGGTTTAAAGGAGAAGAGAGGACCAGCTTCATTTTATTTCCCAGTATACCTTAGAGCAGGTATCCCCAGCCCCCAGGCTGTGGACTGATACTGGTCTGTGGCCTGTTAGGAACGAGGCCACACAGCAGAAGGTGAGAGGTGGGCAAGTGAAGCTTCATCTGTATTTGCAGCCACTCCCCAGCACTAGCATCACCACCTCAGCTCTACCTTAGATCATCAGGCATAAGATTCTCACAGAAGCATCAGTCCCTGGGGCCAAAAAGGTTGGGGACCATTGCCTTAAGGCTCTACTTCCATTGATCTAGAACAAACCTCTCACTAAAGTCTCTACAACTTTTTAAGTTACTACAATTTAAGCTTTGGTAGCGGGAATACTTAGTGACTATGAAGGAACAAGCTTTATTCCTCCTTTACTGAGAACTCTTTAAAAATAATGTTTAGACCCATAGTAATTCAGATTTTTCTTTATCTATTTACATATCTTACCCTTCTTCAAGGTACATGTCATAATAGAATCCACTTTCGATTGGTGGACCATAACATAAACATCCACCATATACTCTTTCCATGGCTTCACCCATTATGTGAGCACTTGAGTGCCAATATACCTGAAAATTCAAAGAAAAATGAGGTCTGAGACTGGGCATATAAACTGTAAGTTAATATAACTGTCTGAAAGAGATACAGAAAATTTATTATAAATAAACTGAAGATATAAAAATATAAAATTTCAAATCTACAAAGTGGAATTCTATTCAGAGCCAAAATAATTTAAAAGGATACTAATTACTAAATTGTACTCATACCTTAGAAATTACCTAGTTTAGCTGTTTTTGAATTCATTAAATTCAAATTAGCATCATTAATTAAATGAGATGGATTCTGTCCCCTGAAAACAACTGCCACTCACAATGTGACTGCCTTCTTGACTGCAATGGACCAGGGTCTCTTGAGTCAATGTACCCACATCCCATGTGCCGTGCTCCACCTGTACTTGGCTGTGGAGCATCACTTAAGAATTATATCTGCTTTTTTCTTATTGGCCCCAAACAACAAAAGTAGAACAACTATAAAATATAAGGACAATATATGGTCACTGAAATCAAATGGCAGTACTTGGTTTTAAGCCGGTCATTCAGATGAGCTGGAATATATCTAAAGCAAAGTTTTTAAGATTTAATAGTAAGGCACCCAAATAATTTTTAAAATTATCTTTAAGAAATCCAGAATGCATTCTAAAACCAATGATTCACATACATAAGTAAACTTTCATCAATGAAACAAAATAAAACAACATATTTTATTTCTCTTTATATAGTATACCATCATGAAGCAATCTTGCCACCAAATGCAGGTTGATTTTTATAGTGCTTTCAGCAGATCTGCATTTTTAAGATGAGAAAAATATGGAAATCAACTGTCCAATATGGAGATACTTCAAATTTATCTGTTAAATATATACATCTTGCTTAAGTGTTGATGGATAGTGAAAAATCAAGTTTTACTTGCATAATCAATTTTAAATGAAAGTTTAATAGAATTCCCAGAACATTTTAGTATCAACTAATGAAAGTAAATTTATTCAACTTCACTTCTTATTTTTATAAGGCAAGCCCTTTTATTATGTTCTCTCCATGAAAGACAAAACTATGATTTCAAAAATGACAGCAAAACATCAATAAATATTAGTCACTGCCAGTAGTATGAGAAATATTGCAGAGAGCTGGAAGACATTACAAATGAGAATTTTCATTCTGAATGAAATTCAATGAATAGCGAATAAACACTTACTGCTTGGGCCTCCTCATCCTCAAATTTGAGAAGCTCCAAGGTACAATCTTCTTCCAGAGGACGGTCCAGGTCCCAAACAACTTTATTCACTTTAGCAATAACGGTGTTATCAGCCAGGCCTTGACTTAAAAAATATGCATGTATGTATAAAACACAAGACTCTAAAAAAGAATCTTTTGTAGTACAACACTTAATTTGAGGGGAAAAAAAAAAACAGGAAAATAAACACTATATATTAACACAATATATATTACATACATATATATGTATATTTCTCTGAAATAAAATGAAAAGTGACAACCCCTCCAAATGTACCTAAGAATATAACCAGAGGATTCTGAAAATTCAGAACACCATTTTGTGATTTAATGCTTATTTAAGCAGATATGGCAACTCTGATAAACAATTTTCAGTGGTTTAATTTTTTAAATCCTCCAAATAAATTATCCACCAAGCTAAGCTATTTAGACCCCAATAGGAAAAAAATGCAAGGGATGAGGGTGAGACTACAAAATAAGTTCCCTGCTCTTCCTGTAAATCTGTAACAGATTTTTTTTTTTTTGGAGAGGCAATGCTAACCTCACAATAAATTACTCAAATGCTAAAGATGGTATTACTTATAAAAAATAAATAGGTAATATATAGGACTGTTCAATAAAATTTTTTTACTAATATGGTAAAACTGTCATCTAGACACACTATTTGGTACACAACACAAAGTGTCATCAAGTGATGAGATGTCAGACCACACCGAGTGTGTGTAAAAGACACAGGAGTTATGAGAAGGGGAAAGCAACACAGGTCAGAGTAGTCTGGACAAGCTTTACGGGTGAAGTAACGATGGGTTAGAAGATCAAAAGATTTGGGCAGGAAGAAAAGAAGACAAGCTAGCACTCCAGAGGAGGGAATGGGCATGGATGCAAACAGGGAGGCAAGCTAAGAAAGGTTCAGGAAGCTTTGTGGCTAGAGCAGAACTGAGTAAGGTTAGTCAAATTGTAGATCTTCGTGGAGCTGGAGAAATGACAGTCTGTAAGTCTTGATAACTCAACAAAAGTAGAACACATTCTACGCTACAAAGGAAAAGTATACGGCCTTTACACGATCAGTCTTAAACATACGAACAGAAAGCTTACGCTAGCTATAGTTGCTGTGCTGGGTGGTTCTCTCCTGCTCTGTTAAGGGTTTACAACCAACATTATACAACCTCCCCCGCTTAAGGACAGAAGAACAAACAGAAGGTAAACAATAAGTTCCCATCCCATTTTCAATGTTCTCACTGAATTTAGCATAAATTATATATAATGTTTCCTTCTCTCCTGAGATCAAATAAAACCAATAAAATAAAATATACATATTTCACAAAACACACATGGATTTGGCAGAGAGCAATGTATTTTAAGACAGTTTTCAAAAAACGAAAGAACTGATCAAAAGGCAACTAGTAATACTCCATATTCTTGAGGAAGAATGACTTTTATCTTAGGGTTCAAAATGGTGCCCTGAGATGCTTACGTTAGAGCTACTTTGAAAATGGAGATCACAAATGGACCATACTGGATCATTTCAATTTTTCAAAGAAGAAATAAAATAATCCAAACTTTAAAATACAGAATGAAACAAAACTTCAAAGAAAACCTTCTAGAGCGAATGGAGCATGCCTTCTTTTTCTCTTCCATTTCATATTCACTACTAACCATCTGAATGTTTATATCCTATTATTTGTGCTATAATTTTTCACAGAATAAGAAGTTATTCTGGACTGTTGTAAAAATTAAGCACCCTCATTAAGCACCCTCACTTGTGGATGAGTGATTTATGTCCAGCTTTAAAACTCAAAAATGTCTTATGTAATTCAATTTAAAATTTTGCAGTTCTCAAAAAATTATTTCCAATTGCCCACTTTATAAATTCCAATGTAATCTGGAGGGCAATATTGTAGAATGCAGAGAAGAAATTCCTGGACTAATAGGAACCTGAATTTCAATACTGACTCAGCTACAATATCAGTATGTAACAATAGAAGGACCTCTTATTCAAATGACCTTTAAAATGACAGATTGAACTGATATTTAAAGGTCTACCCAGTTATTTATGATCTCACATGGAAACCTGCTTGATATTACAAGGAGTAGTAGTACCTTAGGGAGAAGCAGTGGTCAAATTAAAACACTATTCTCTTTGTATAAAGCACTAACCAATGTCTGTGGCACACCAAAGACTCATGGCTCATTGACCTAACTGCTTCTACTCCCACCAGTTGTATCGTGAGCTCAGGTTTGGTTCCCAAACCTGTTTATTTACCTGTCACTTTATGTCTTAGGTTCCACAATATGAAATTGATGATAATCAACTATTTTTGACAATCATATGGTGATTTCATGTGTTTCAACTCAAATATAATTAAATAGTATAAATAGAAATAGAAATAGAAATAAATAATAATATAACAAAGGAATTAAGGTTTTTATGAAAAGCAAGGTGAATGTTTGGGAAGGCTTAATAAAGACCAATCACTAAAAAACAGTCAAGTTAGGGATAACTGAAGTTAACTACATAAAAATCTGAAAGGATTCTACACTCAACTTGCTTCTCAGTACTGGGCTATTCACACACACACACACATGTTGAGTGAATAAATATATATTTACATGTTTTAAATTAAACTGTTTAAGACAGAGGTTGGCAAACTTTTTCTGCAAAGTGCCATATGATTATTTTAGACTGCAGGCCACACGCGGTCTGTGTCGCATATTCTTCTTACTTGTCTTATTTTTTCAAAACATTTAAGAACCATTCTCAGCTCTAAGGCTGTACAAAAACAGGCTATGACCACAGTTTGCCAACACCTGATACAAGATAACATGCATCAATGTATGCTTCCCCAGCTTTATCATTTTCTGATAAACTAACCAACTATTGATCACAATATCATAACAGATTGAAAAAGCATCTACTACAGTACAAAGCATGCATCTATTTCTCAGTTACTTCTTCCCAAACCAAAAAAAGCATTATGTTTTAAGATGAGACATGGCCCTTCTTTGGATTTATAAATACAGTATATTTTTTTTCATGTGTCATATATCAGTTTAACTTTTCCAAGAGAGATAACTGACCTTCATTTAACTTCAAAACTAAGGCATTTAAGTCAAAATATGTAAAATATTGTCTACTTGGCTTTGTGACATTTATGATCAAAGCATAAGAACTAATAATACAAAATTCTCGTAAGGTATGACCAAAGTATAGTCTCTCAGAAATTGGATTTCAACTTCAAAGCTCCACATCATTTTGATTTTTAAAAATCCCAAATAATGTAAATTAAACAATAAAAACATTGAACAGTAACATATAAAAACTTGGCAAGATTATTGTTTAAAAGTTTAATTAATAAACAAAAGAAGGTCACAGAAGCAGTTTATACCTGATTCCAGAAGCAATCTGATACGGAGTAGTTTTCCAGGATTCCGCATCAACCTGTTTACCATCAGGCAGAGTGACTTTAATTGGCTTGCTTGCTTTTTCTGCCTTTTCTGCCAGAATGGAATCGTGTTCTGCTTTTAGTTTATTATACATTTCGAGACGTGTGTTAATATATTCAGGCCAAGGATTCAACTGCAAGACAACGAATGAGGAAATAAATAAAGTAAATACTTGCTTTCCTTTTCAGAAAAGGGAAAGAATAAAAAGAATTAAAAAACCATGATTACTAACTCAAAGTGGTAAATGGATTGCCAAAATCACCAAGCATTATCTTCATGTCCTAAATGAAGTTAAAATAGTTAAATGTTCTCTTCTTATAATTTTACTTTAATAAAATTTAAAAATTAGAGTATAAATAACAATAAATATCTAGGTTGCCAACAACCTATATGAACAATTATTACCATTTCGCTATGATTTGCATAAGGTAAATTTTTTCTTTTAAGATGTTCTCTTAAGGACTTTTCTAACTAAATGGTCTTAATTAACTACAACTATAAACAATACTAGAAATAAAAACTAGCTGGCTTTTCCATTTTGTGTCAATCTTGTTCAAGAGATGATCTGTGAAGATGGTCAGACTATATTTCCATTCACAATTTTTAAGTAACCAACTATAAATTTATTTGACTTAAGAACTTCTATTCAAGGAAAGGTATTTACTGAATTCAAAGCCATAATAACTATATTTCTTGGGAGTACTTAATTAATTAGCAAATATAAGAAAACAGCACAACATGACTGCCTACAGTACATTAAGTCAAGCAAAATATTTTATATAAAACATCCGCTCAGGTTCCCAAAAATCTGACAAAGAAAAAAAAAATAGACAATAACCAGAGGTTTGACTTCCTCTACTGTTTGTTAGACTTCAGTATTTAAATCATTTCAAAAGGAAGGTGGTGAATTTGTGATCACAAAACAGTCAAACCACTAACATAATTTATGATTTTCAAATAAAAATAACCTGGATATTAATAGCTACATACAAAAGCAAAGAGGGGATGACTTAAATTTACCTTGAGGTTCTATATTCACACAGATTTAAATCAACCAGCTATAATAGCTTATTCAAATATATGCTTTAACACTTATTCAGTTTTGACAATGCTACCCAAGATTCCATATATAATATATATCAATATAACATGCAGTCTGAAAGGAGTACAAGTGGATCTACTCCTTGTGAGGACAGAAAATAAAAATCAGCCATGCTATATAGACTCACTGATCACCCAGCTTGGGAACCATGGTTGCTGGTGGTTAGTTACCCACTACGTCACCCTCAGAGGTAAACATTTCCCTACAAATCAGAGTAAAAGGAAAAAAACAGCCATATCTTAAAATATATATATATTTTCAGACCAAATATAACTTATTAGAACAATAAGTTTATCTTATATGAAATAGTACTTTTTTTCATCCTCTTATATAAAATTTCCTTCTCGTTTCAATCATAACTTTTCTGTCTTCGTAATTTGACATGGAAGAGCCCCAATCTCTTTACAATTCCCTCCTACAGCAGGCCTTTTTATCTCTGGTCACTCAGGTGCTCCTTAGGAGCCTTTAAATGGATTATCACAGGGGTCCCCAACTCTCAATGGTGAAGGCTCAACAAATTAACTGAGAGTTCAGAGCCTGGCATTCTACAGCCACACCCCTCAGGCAGAAGCACACTGCCTGGCCCTACTCACCCGGAAGCATTTACAGTCTCACCCACCCACAGGACCCTCTGTAACTCTCTGCAGTTTATCTCCACATTCACTTGGCACTTCCTAATCAGAACTCAGTGTCAAGCTTAATTTATTCAACATTCATGGAGAAGATACTCTCTGTGCCAGGCCCTGGGAATACAGAGAACAAGACCTGCACATTGACCTTAGAAGGGGAACAGATCAAGTACATAAATGATGGGAGCACAGAGAAGGAAAGGTCTTGGACATCTCACTGCACACGTTTTTCCAGAAAGATCACTTAGTACATATACAATCCCATGCTACACTTATAATTCTCTATTCAGAAAAGTCCTCTAATTGTTTGTAAACTTTGTTTTTCTATTTCCAAGCTAATTCTCAACAGAATAGCCTGAACTATTGTTTTGAAAGTATAAAGAAGAAATTAGGAAACATATGCATTTTTCCAATTACTTGCAAATTCATAAATTCACAATCAACAGTTTCCCCTGCAATTACAGTGGGATGTAATGGACAAAACACAAGCTGACGGCTAGGCAGGGCTGTCAGCAACACTCAGCGGTTCTCAATCACCTCCAAACTTACCCTTAGCTGAATGGAAGTACTGTCAATTTAGCAAAAGCACTGATAAAAATAGTGCTTTAAAGCCAGTTTATCATGCTATAACATACTTCTTAAAGCCTATTTCTTTGTTCTTTGCATTCTGGGAGTTTTCCAAAGAGTCTCTAATAAAATGGTTCTAATGACTAAAACAAGTGAAGCACAGTTCGCAGCAGTTCAACTTCAGAAATAAAGTAGGAAGACGAGCTTTACTGCCTCCTAGAGCAGGACGCCCAGAACCAGGCTGATTCCCGGCTTACTTTTGAAAAGCCAGTTCTTTTAGTATGAGCGCAGGAAACTGACAGTAATTTTCTCTACAATTGAGAGGCCTCAAGGAGATTTGTCCTGACTTAAAACCAAACCCTAGCAGCAGGTCCAGGTGGAAACAGTGTGAACGGGGGCAAGAAAGTGGGCTTGCTTTAGTTTCTGTTGTGTTCAGTATTAGCTCAAACATCAAGTCTCTCCCCTGTAACATCTTACTGAATGAAATAATCATAGTCAGTAAGTACCACAGTCTCCTTCTCTGCAATTTTTGTTCTCTTATTTTCTTTCCTAATCTCACAAATTTTCTTAAAATCAGACTTCAGTTGTTTATTTACCTCATTCAACAAGTAACTGCAAGTCTTTCTTCCCATCTCAGACTTTCCTAATCCTTCTCCCTCATTTTCACACCTAGCGCCATCTCACAACCTCATGTAAACCACTAGTATCTTCCACAGGGTAAGTCTGAGACAGCTCCCTGCCACCTGTCAGTATTTAACAACAGAGCCTTACCTCTGCTCGACCTCCATCCCCAGATCCTTCTTTGTTCTTCTTCTTGCCTCCTTCCTTTCGCTTCTCCTCACTGGCACCTACCTATATATGAAAAAAAAATTTTTTTTTTAATATTTTAATCTAATTTGACAACCCTCCATGCTGCCCCCCAGAAAAATTTTGAGGATGTCATTCTAGCATCTGTTTAAAAGAAAGTGAAAATTTGATTCTGAACGACTAGAAAATCTGATCATTGTGAAAGGCAAGTTAACAACGTATAATATAGATAACTCCTAAAAAAGAAAAAGAGTTACTTGATAATGTTCAAGTCTTCACATTTTATTTATTTTGCCTGTTCTCATGACTCATGCTTTAGGCTTATGTGGACATATTTGAATATGTAGCCACAACAAGGCAATTATTCAATAACAGTATTTTCAGGGAAAAAAATCAGTGCAGTATATATATCCATTCATTCCAAAAGTCCACCAAGAGCCTCTGAGCTCACAGTATTTTGTTAAATCTTCAGAGGAACCAAACCCAATCCCTACCATGTGCAAACTTAATCTCTCCAGGGAAACTAAGGCATACATGTGTGAAAAACTCCTGGAGGAGAAAAGAATACAGTTGTAGCACTACAATTAGATGTTGAATAAGCTAGGACAATAGTAAGTGTTAGGACTTTCAAGGATGAAGATTTCAACAAGCTGGATTTCAAAAATGGAGAAAATGTGTTCTAGGAGTACACATAAGCTTACTGTTGGGCATGTTAAAAGAGAAAGTGAGAGGGGCAGACAGACTAAACCAGGCTGACTACAGCAGGATTGTTTTAGGGAATGATTTAAGACAGACTATGGCTCAGACAGAAGGAAGCACTAAACGTTACTGTGAGGAACACAGACTTCAATCAGAAGTACATGAAGTCATAGAAAGTTGTAAAGTAATAAGTCCTGTGCAAAAAAGTGACCAACAGCAGCAGGTCTATACCAGTGTTTCTCAACCAGAAGCAATTTTGCCCCCCAAGAAACACTTAGACATTTTTGGTTGACAAAGTAAAGGGTGCAATTGGCATGTAGTAGATAGAGGCTAGGCATGTCGCTAAACACCCAGCAATGCACAGGACAGCCTCCCACAGCAAATAATTACTTAGTCCACAGTGTCAACAGTGTTGAGGTCAAGAAAGCCTGAACTACATTTTGAGTTACCATGAAGAGGATTTTCTCAGAAACACATTACTTCACTGTGACTGCCCAGAAACATCCTAAAGCAAAGTGCACAAAAAGTTTCAGCATCCATGTTCCATGTAGCAGTACTCCGTTCCTTTTAATTGCCAAATAATATTCCACTGTTTATCCATTTAAGAGCGGAACACTTTGGTTGCTCTTTTGAATCTTATAAAACATGTTATTTGTGTAATAACAAACATAATTTAAGTCCATTCTAATCAAGTAAAGTACGGACAGGGTTGCAAGATTTCCTATATGCCTTCACTATACTACAGAAGTGATGTAACTAGTCAAGTGTATTTCGTAAGAGAAGGGATGAAAACTAATTGCAGGTTTGTCTGCAGGTTTAAAATGAAAAAAGAATGAAATTCTATTTTTCTAATAATATGTTTTAGGTTTTGGTCACATGGCTATTTGTCAAATGAATAGTACTAGTTAAAAAGAGGGAGAGAAATAACCCAAAGGTTTTCTGTGCTCTAAATACGTCTCTATTTTGCAAATGAGAATACTAGCTCAAAGAGGGTAATTAGCTCATTGGTATACAGGTAGTAAGTCGCAGAGCTGGGACATCAAACAGGTCTCCTCCAAGCCTGAGGCTCATTCTGTCTTTACTACAATTTGCAAGACAGCAGGTAGCTGTTCTCTATTTCTCATAAAAACAGAACAAAATATGTATTTATTTATTACATATTTATGTAAAAGCAACCTAAAATTTCAACCCAAATGTTAAGACCTAGAACTGGATTGTGAAGGGAAGCTACAGAATTACCTTCCTCAGGGATGTTTATGAGTTAGAAAAAAGGTATCTGCAGAGTGTAGTTTAAGTAAATTCAATCCCAGAGACTGTCCTAGGAATCCAATAGTTTTGACAGAGTATCTAGTATCTGTCCCTGACTTGTTTCCAGGCGATGACGGGAGGCAGGATAGCACTTGGGTTATGAGTACTGATTACAGAATACTGGATTTTAGCAAGTTACTTACTGTGCCTATCTATACCTGTTACCTCATTTGTATAATGGGGATAATAACAAAAGCCAGTTCAGAGTTATTCTGAGGACAGATTGAGCATGTAATACAATGCTGGACCCCACCCAATAAATATTAGGTAATTATTATTGGAGAAGGGAGAAATCATATATTTATTAGCCATACATTACCGCCAATTAAGAATAGCATAGCAAAATATTTATGGACATGGAACGTTGACTATAGACTATTAAGCAAAAAAAAAAAAAAAGTAAACAGATTACAAAACAGTAAAAAATACCATTTATTTTTAGTGGAAAATATGAATTGAAAAAAGTCTACGACTAAGCACCATTGATCACTTTTTAAAATTAAATTTATTGGGCTGACTTGGTTTAAAAAATTATATAGGTTTTAAGTGTGCAACTCAGTAATACATCATCTGTATATTCTGTGTGTACCACCGAAAGCCAAATCTCCTGTCACCATGTTTAACCCACTTTACCCTTATTTACTTCTCCCCTCCCACTTCCCAATGGTAACCATTAAACTGTTGTCTGTGCCTACAAGCTTTTGTTTGTCTTGCTCATTTGTTGCTTTCAGTTTTACATGCCACATATGAGTGAAATCACGTTTCCCAACTTTTTCTGTCTGACTTATTTCTCTTAATATAATTATCTCAGGATTCACCCATGTTATCGCAAATGGCAGTATTTCATCTTATGGCTGTGTAATATTTCATTGTATATACTGTGTGTGTGTGTGTGTGTGTGTGTACATATATATGTGTGTGTGTGTATAAATATATATATGTGTGTGTGTGTGTGTGCACACACACATGAATTTTCCCCTTTCAGTTCATGAATTAGAGGACATACTAATCTTACTGATGAGAAAATTGCGGCTTTTAAGTAGTCTGTCCTATCAAGAGTTAGGGCAGAGGCTCCTTTGGCTGAAGACCTCACCACCTCTCACGTGGACTATTATAAGAGCCTCCTGCTTGTGGTTTCACCTTTTTCCAATGTGCCTTCCACCCCAATGCTAGCGTAATCTTTAAAACTACAATTCATATCTATCACTTCTCTGCTTAAAAACTTTCACTTACTTGTAGGAAACAACTTCAACTATCCCTGCCTGCTTGTCAAAGATCTTTCTGATCCCTGTAGCTCCCCCTTCTGGAAAATCTCTTGCAAGCAACCTCACGGACAATTCACTCAAGGTTGCCCTTTCAGTGCCTTCACTATATACTTTTACCTGGAAAGCCCTGCCCTATGGTTTACCTGATAAACTTACACCATTCTTCCAAACTCAATTGAAAAGAGTTCTCCCAAGGAGAGTTGTGCACTCCTGCTTCTTTAATTCCACTGCAAAATCAATGTTTTCCTTTCACACACCAGGATGTGAGGCCCTCAAAGCCAGGCTGGATCCTATACACCTTCCTAGTTGCATGGCCCAGCACAATGACCCACAGAATGAATACTTGACATTTATTAATCGTAAACAACAAACAAACTCGACCTGGTGGCATGAAAGTGACCTGGGAGATGTTCCTAAGCAATGATGACAATAAAGAGAGAGTTCAAAAGTGAAACCATTAACAAGTGTGAAATAAGATAAGACATGCCTCCAGCACCAGGCAGGGGATGTTTGTAAGTTATCTACAGTTTGTCAGGTCATCTGGCCTCCAGCATTTATTACAAATCAGCCAAACTTAAGCGAGTTCGATCAGATCTCGGGATCTCGGTTTTCCCTTCCTCAGAGAGAGTTTTATCCTTGACAAGGTTTTAGGATTAAATGAGTCTCTGCAATGTTCTTCTCGCTTAAGGTGAAATAAAACACTAGTCTGAGAGTTCTGTAATTGTCTCGATTTCTAATTAGATGTGATTCTGAGCATCTCACTCATTCATAGTCTGTTTCCTCACCTACAAAGAGGATAGACTCAGATATGACCTGCAAGGCCCCGCCCTGTGCTATGAATGGACGATTTCTCCTCAAAGGAGACTCTGACTTCTCCAGGAGTTCCATCGTTCTACCTCGGTTCCTCCGCCCCACACGATCCCGGCCGCTTCCTTCTTTCCGTCCCCGCGGCCGCTGGGTACCAAGAAGACCCCCAGGCCGGCCTCCCCGCCCCACTCACCGGCTTCTCCTCGCCTCCCATCTTCCCTGAAGGGCTGCTGGCCTTCTCCTCCGACATCGGCGAACCGCGAAGAGAAGATGGAAACCAAAAGCGATGGTCTGGAAAAGGACAGCAGAGGCCGATCAGAGATGGGCTAGGGCTTCCAGGAACACTGCTCTTGAACCACGTGGTACGGAAAGACCAGCTGATGCAATCTGAAAGCGCCCAAACCCCGCCTCCTAACCGGGAGGACGGGCAGCCAATCGATAATAGGGAAAGGCGGGCTCTCCCGTCTTTAAACCAATGGAAAAGCTTGTTGGGTGACCGAGCCCTTTAGGAAAGCAGGACGCGTGGGGTGAGACGGTGTTGCAGATGCTAAGCCCTGACGCGCTGCAAGCCCTGGACTGGACGCTCTGCTGAGCCAAGGAGTCCGCATTACGGGTGCGCTCTTCCAGGCTGACGCGGCCTATTGCTCCAGGGCCTTTCTAGCCACCATAATGAATGAAAGGACCCTGATTTGCGTTTTCTGGAAATCGCCAGCATCCTGAATACCATCCCTGGACTGGGACAACACTGAAACTGAGGCCAGAGTTTCTCGCGGCTTCAGCGCCGCTTGACCTGGCATAAATCTCCAGTTCTCGGGATTTCCCAGGGTCCCCAGGCTGTAGCGGCGATTCGAGCCCTCCGCATAGCAATCTAGGTTTCCCAAAACCCAAACCTCGATGATCTGACATTCCTTATTACGTGCCACTACCAGTCTGTGGTGCATCAGGGTGCATTAAGGACCCATGAAGAAATGAAACGTTTAGTTACGGAAATAACCAGGGTGACTCCACGGATTCTCATGCACAGGTCTCCGTTTTGAGAATCAAATGGGCCTACTTTTATTTATTTTACCAGCAATTTAAAATAGTTTATAAATTGAAATCCTAAGTGCAGTGTTCTCGTTTACTGTTTATGTACTCCATCACCAAGTTTTATGGATTTTACTTTCTGAACATAAGTCCTTAACAACTCGCCACTTTCAGGGTCATCCTTCCAGGAAGAACAATAAGCCTCCTAACCTGGCTTTCTGCATTCGTTTTTCACATGGCACCATGATGGTCTTGTCAAATACGAAGGCGACTGCAGCCTCCTGCTTAAAACTCAGTGGCTTGCAGTTGCTTTTGAAATAAAATTAGCCATAAGTTTGCAGGTCCCTGATCCCTCAACTTCCTCGCTACCTGGCCATACACTAAATTCTATCCACAATAACATTTTTTCTCGGGTCTCCTCCCATAGTTTTTTTTTGTTTTTTTTTGTTTTTGTTTTTTTGTTTTTTTGGTATATGCCAAGAGGATGTATCTCTCCAGCCTTCTCTGCCTTCCCTCACACACTTTTTGCCTATTTAGCATCTACTTATTTGTCAGATATCGAGAATCGTTTTCTTAGAGGAACCATTTCCTGACCACCATTACAGGATGTAGTAAGTTTCCCTGTCATATCCACTCATAACTTCATGTACCTATCAGTTCAGTTTTGCAATTAAAAAACTATTTTCTCCTAGATCAAAAAATTAACAAAAGCACAAGTTATATGTGTTTCCCAGCATCTAGCAGATGTAAGCCTGGCACACAGTTGATGTTCAATAAATATTTAGGGAATTAATGAGTGTTGAGACAAGCAGTGCTTTAAAAATGCCTCTTAATTTGTATTGTGAGAAGTCAAAACCCCTATACTAATTAGACCTAGAAGAAGGTTAATAGTAGGAATAGATTATTAGTAGTACTTGGTGAGTGTTCTTAAGAAGTTCCAGGAGTTATACACAATTTTAGTAGGGTTAAGTTAACCAATCTGACTTCCCATATTTAAATTAGAATGGAAATCAACAGGATCTAATTTTATCTTCTAATGCAAAACAATTTTATTATTCTCTTTAGACATGTTTTTCTGAATTGTATATTAATTTTAAATGAGAATAACGAGGACCAGAAAGATCAAGATTATTGATTTGCTAGAGGCAGAACAATATAGGCTAAAATTACAGATCATCTTTACTTCTATGCAACTTGGTCTCTTTTAACACTTTATTCTCATTCAACTTAGGAACCAGTACTGACTGAAGAATGGCAAAAAGAAACAACATACGGTCGTTTGTTTGTTTGTAAGGTTGAAATGTGGTGCAGAAATGTAGAAGCTGTAAAAATCCGTTGCTGGTGAGAGCCTCTTAGAGAGGTATCCTAATGGCACAGTGCCCTCTGGTGTTAAGAAGGGATTCTTTCATCATAGGCACATTTAGAGCTAAGCAGATAATGGGAGCTTCCAACAGTTCTCAGATACAGAGCCCAATACGCTATTATGCAACTTTTGTGTATTTACCAACAAAAAACTGCTGAATGACATCCAGTGTTATAGATTATATCCACTACCCTATAAGCTTTTAAAGACAGTGATTCTCAACAGCTTTGCCTTGAGAAGTGGACTAAAATTATTTGTGAACTATGCTACAGATAATGTTACAAATAATAGAAGATTACACATATTCAACTTTTTAGCAATATGGATTAGAGAAGATTCAAGATTATCTATAATAATCTCCTATTTACTCATGTAAGAAAATTTTTTTAAAAAGAAGTAGAAAGGGTGTGTGACATGGAAGGTATGCCTGGAAAGTTCTGCCTTGTTGTTAGTTCTTCTTAGGAAAACAGTCAGCTTGGACATGGCCAAGTAAGTATGAATCTGATTACTGGACGAATGGGTAGGGATGCTCTTTTAGTTACAATAAAGAAACTTATTTGGTAATTTTGACAAATGGGGAATTTATACTAAAACTACATGAAGTCGAATAGAAAGGAAAACAGAAATCTCATCCGTGTAGCCAGGCTACATGGATTGCAGGAAAAACTCAATAATTGGGCCTCATGGGAGGCTGTAAAGACTGCACCTTGAGGGTTGATAAAAATCCAAGATCCCCTGTAGTAGCAGGAAGTTGTGACTTTGAACTCTAGTAGTCCACTAGTACCATGATTCAGTTACTCTTGTGCCTTGCTCTTCCTCCTATTAGCTGCTGGCCAATTTGCTCCATGTATCCTGGTTCAGATTCCCAAGTGGAAGAATCAGAGTGGCTGTCTAATTACCAGTCACATCATTATAAGTCACAGGCCAATGTATGAATTGATTGGTTGTTCCTTGGGTTAGGTACTTCCCCTGGTCTAATGAGCCATGGCTGAGGGGCTGGTCCTATAAAATAGCCACCATGATACAGAGATGAGCTGCTTTCCTCCTTATGGACTGTGGGCACTTTTGGAAGGAGATGTTGAGCATGATAGGTGCTATGAGTGATATCTCCAAAGCAAAATGTGTTTATGATTCATTTGGCACCATTTTCAGTTACAATCAAGAAATATGGGTGCTATTTCACTTAAAAGGGGACTAGAGGATTTTCTTTTTTTTGTAGGAGTTTTGCAGGAGGCAAAGAGACAAAGGTACTTAACTTCTAACAGCATCTAATAGAACTATAATTGTTCCATGGAGTGCACTCTGGAAAATGTGACACTACATTTATGTTTGTTATGATAAAATGATTCATCAATCACATTTGGAGTGGCAGCATACTTTTTAAATTAATCTTGGTTTATATTTTAATCTAAAATCCTTAGAGCAATAAAATATATGGTTCCTACTGATGTGATTTTTTTTATTTCTCTTTTCTTTGCAATTAATGCTGCAAATGGTTTTATATCTGAAAAAGATTGTCAAGGTTATAAATTCAATTGAAAATAATACCAATCATGATGCAGATTTGTGCAATACAAAATACATCTCTATAGAAAATGGCACAGAAGATAATGCTGATGATAATTTAGACGATGATGTTTCAGGGCATAGGCATAAACTATGTCAACTTGAAACACCTAGTAAATTCTTAGAGTATTTTACACCAGTGATTCTGGTTTCCTGAAATCTGTCCCAAAAGTTCTACAGACACTTTGAATGATGCTGTCAACTTTAAGTAAGTAACTCCAAAATAGAATATCTCTCTATACCTTGAAGAGGACACTTTCCATGGTATTCAAATCCTGGCTTTTTATAAGTGAGTTATTCCAGTTTGTTTAGAGACCTTGCTTCCCATCTTTTGTTAGATTTGATTTCAGTGGAATCAATACATTATTGTTTTGATCTAATGACATCTGACACATTCCCCATTTTCATTACTTTTTTGAAAACGAGTCTGTTTCTCTACTATCTTTGAAGTTATTTCATTTTATATGTCTATTCCTTCCCTAAAGGTTATCATTTTTCCTTTTTTTCTAACATAATACATTGTTTCTCTCTTCTTTAGCATAATCAGCATGTCTTTTATTTTGCTTTCTATCTTCCACTGCTCATATCTAATAGTAAAAGGCAATATAGAACTCTGTACTATCTTTGCAACTCTTCTATCAATCTAGTCATTTCAAAATAAAAAGTATATAAATTTTATTCTAAAATAATTTTATATTTTTGCTGCATATACACATATTACATATGTTATATATTTATATATCTTTATAAACTTACAATTTTATGAATTTATGTAAACTTACAATTAAACACATTATTTTTTAAAGGTAGTAAGTACTCAAAACATCATTTCCTAATTACTTTACTACATTTAACTGTTATCTATTTCTTCAAGTTCATTTATGTCTATTTTGTCAGTATGGTGAAATACTGTATACTACATATCTTTTCCTAACTCAGAGTTCAGACGTTGGTAGTTTGATATTGGCTACGGGGGGAGTATTTACACCTCAATCTGTGCCAATATAGGGGGCTCTTTCTTCTAGATCCAGAATTCATGAGTTCAGAGACAAAAAAGCCTTTTTTATTATTAACCCTTAGTGACTCATCAGAAGTACTTTTCCTTCCTGTTCCTACAGTGTTGGGCTGGATGATTTTGAATGTTCCAGTCCCTAAGGAAAAAATGCTTCTACCAGGGAGCATGTCCATAGTCATGTTTTAGAGGAATTGGCCTGGGGCTGCCCCTTAGCCATTTGGGGCTATAGTGCACCTGTACCCACAGGCATAATTGGTTCTGGCCAGAATGATCGATCCTGATTTCTAGGGGGCAAATGAGTTTCTGCTACATAAACAAGGATTTTGTCAGAAACTTACAATTAAATAAATTGTATTTTTAAAAATAAGTTGTATTTTTAAAAGATAATATGTACTCAACGCTTATCACTTTCTAATTGTGATACTGTATTGAACTATTGTCTATGTTCTTGAGTCATTTTCTAGTACTTCCTTGCTTAATATTCTGCTCATGGGAAAACTCTGGTACCCCCATAAAGACAAGGAGGGAAGGTTGGGTGATCTCACCAGGTAAAGAACCGTGTCTAGCTAGATCCTGACAAAGGCCAAGTAATTTGAATAGGTGCTAAAAGAAAGGAGCTACGCAGGATTGGCTACATGATTTGCAGAGACCAAGGCAAAATAAAACTATGGGGTCCCTTATTCAAATATTATCAAGAATTTCACTATATCAACAGCAGAGCATTAACCAAGTGCAGGATTCTTCTCAGAGAAGGGCTACGTGTCACTGACTGCACAGGTTGTACACCCATGAAGCCAGTCTTGGTGCTGTGATTACTAATTGAGACCAGAAAAAAGTGAGGACCACAGTAATTGTTTTGTTTCACTTCTTTTTTCTTTCCCCAACTTTTCCTTCTATCATATATGACACTAGGAGTGACTAACATTTTAGGTTTCATGAGGGAATATGATTGAATCGACATCAATCTATGATGACACACAATCTTAAGGGAGATTGTGCTGGGGATATCAACTTTTCACGTGGATGAAAGACTAGAGAGGATGTTGAGGGGTAAAAGGTGTGGCCTGTTTCAATGGGCTCCTGTGCCATTGGCTTTCAGTTGCTTCTGGCTAATGGAAACCTTAACTAGAGATGGGAGGACTGAGAACAAAATTGGGCTATTTTTTCTACTGGCTCTTCCCGGAAACAAAGTTGCCTTGGGCTGTTGATGTTTCACCACCAGAGGTCACTGTTCCTCTCATCGCAATCCTTTCTGCATAGCTCCTTCCTTCTAGCGTCCAGTAGACTGGCTCTCCTCACCCCTCCAGGCCTAGCAGTGGTTACAGAATTCCCACTATTACTGTCTCTAGTTTCCTGACTTTCTATACCTCTTCACCTTTTTATTACCCCTTGTAAATAAACACATTTAAAAAATTACTCTAATTCAAGTTTCCTGTTGGAACCTTATGTGATATTCATGTTCCTCAGCTATTCAGTGAAGGTAAGAATAACTTATGATTCTGGAACTTGTTGAGAGAATAAAATGAAAGTGGATGTATGAAAAATACTTTGCAAACCATAAAGGACTAAAAACATTAATTATGTTTGGGAAAATGAATGTTCTGGCTAATTTCTCTCTCAGGTTTATTAAGAACTATCCTAAAAAATCTCCTTGAAGTAATTTCACTTTTGTCATATCTCTTTGCTGATAACCTTACAATGGTTTTTCATTGCCTGTAGCAAAGGTTTTTCTTTTTCATCCTAGCCTTAAAGGACTTTGACCCTAATCACTTTCCAGTTCACCTTTCTTTTCTGTCCTCATGAATTCCAACCAAATGGCTTTACCCCCAGGAGGGCTGACCCAGTATTTTTCTATATCCTGGCTTTTGCTCATTGGTCATCCACTTACTCCATCAGATCCATCTAAATCTCTCCATCTCTCAATGCCCAGCATCAGACTTAGGGAGGTTAATTGGTCTGGTTAAAGTTATATAATTAGAACAAATAAGTCTATTTGTCTCCAAAATTTGTGTTTCTTCCACTCTTCCAAACTGCATTACCCACACTAGGTTATTTCCTGCAGTCACACACTATCATATGAAAACATATGAAGGCACTCTTGTTGTTATTTTGATTATAATAACTTTAAATATTAATTTTAGTATTACAGAATACTATCTCTATATTACTTATAAAGCTAACTGAAAGCAGAAATATTATTTTTAAATTGCTATATTAGCTACTGCACCTAGTCATAAGTTTTAATAAATAGCATGTATTTAACATATGTTTATTGGTTAATTGTTCCAAAAAGGCTTTCAAGTTTAATAGTTTATCCTACTTTTTTCCTTTCTCATATATAGTGTAATTGGGATCACAAGTCTAATTTTCTTTGTTGAATAAAAATCTTGCAAGTGAAGAGTAATCCCTGCACATGAAAACAATAAAACAAAACTGAAAGATGTTAAAAATTGTGTCTCTAAGGGACCACAAAGAAACGGGGTAGTGGTAAAAGAATGTGATGCTATCAGTAGGTGAGACCTTTGGGAGGTGAATAGGTCTTGAGAGTAGAGGCCTTATGAATGTGATTAGTGTCCTCATAAAGGAGACCCTAGACAGCTCCCCTCTCCCTGTCTGCTGTGTGATGATACATCATAAAGACAGCCATCTATGAACCAAGAAGTGGGCTCTTGAATCTGCTGGTGCCTTGATCATGGACTTTCAGGCATCCAGATCTGTGAGAAGTAAATTTCAGTTGTTTATAAGCCACCTAGTCTATGGCATTCTGTTATAGCAGCCTGAATGGACTAAAACATTTACCTTTATCACATGATCCTCTTGCCATCCCAATGCCCATTGGATTCAGCCAATGAGAAGCAACAGCAAGAGATCAAGCCCAAGTTCAACATACACAAGAAATCATACACCCCCTTGCCTAATAGAAATACATCTTAATAACTTTTTGGAGGTTCTGAACCTGCTCTCCAAAGTACATGCTTTCCTCCAAAGTAAGTTGTAACTTTGTAAAATTATGAATTTGTTTTTGGTGTCCTTCCCTTCTCATTTCTTTATCAGATACCTCTGCCATTCTCTGAAGGTACTCAGGGACCCCTCACTCTTCTACACTCACCTCCCTGTATGAAAGTTAGCTTCCAGGAAAGGTTCTAAATTTATTTTCACTAAATAAATGACTTCTTGACGCTGATAGGTTACCTCACTCAGCAAAAGCTTTTGTTTAAAGCAGGGTTTTCTCAAGGCCAGCGCTATGGATATTTTGAGCCAAATCTTTGTTTGCGAGGAAGGGAGTGTCGATTCTGTGCATTGTAGGATGCTTAGCTGAATCCCTGGCCTCAACCCACTAGATATGAGTAGCACCCTTCTTCCAGCAATGATAACCCAAAATATCTCCAGACATTGCCAAATGTCCTATGGAGACAAAAACCACTCACAGTTGAGAACACTAATCTTTGGGCATCATCAAACCAAAAAGAAAAATGTGTATTAGGGCAATAACTGGGAGGCCCTTCTTAAAATATAGACCTTAGGTGTTTGTTGGCAAAGGATCACCTGGCTTTTTAACTAAATTGTATGGTAAGATTATTTTTCCTGCAAACAAATCTGCATGTACCCATATTAACCCTGAACATTTCCTACCTAGTGATGCAATTATGGTGACTTGTGATTATGAATAAAAATATATTTTCAGTTCCTGTTTTGCATAAGAATATATGGGTGATTCACATATTCACATATTCATTTGAAATAGTCTCTGTATGAGAGTCTTCCAGACAAACAGAACCAATAGAATACACACACACATGTTAGATAGGTGTGAGCATCATTGATATATATATATAGAGAGAAACAGAGAGAGGGAGTGCGAGAGGGGGAGAGAAGAGGAGAGAAATTTATCATAAGAAATTGGCCCATGCAGTAATGGAGGCTGAGGAGTCCCAAGATCCGCAGTCAGCAGCTTAGACGCAGGAGAGCCAACTGTCTAAGTTCCAGTCTACAAATTGGTGGACTTGAGACCTAAGAGGAGTCATTTTTCCAGTCTGAGTCTGAAGTCGGGAAGAAACCCAAGTATCAGCTTAAATAATGAGGTAGGAGGAGTTTCCCCTTACTTGGCCTTTTTGTTCTATTCAGGTCTTCAATTGATTGGATAAGACCCACCCCTGGTAAGAAGGGCAACAGGTTTTACTCAGTCTACTCATTCACATGTTATTCTTATGCAGAAATATCCTCACAGACACAGCCAGGAAAATGTTGCATTAAATGTCTGAGCCCTTGTGGCCCCATCAAGTTGACACAGAGTATTAAGCATCACATCTTCCCACAGACTTTTTGGACTATCCTTAATTATCCCCAACAACTGAACTTGGCAAGGTTGAAACTAGGATTTCAATCTGACCCACTGAGCTTGTTTGAGAACATCTACAGTCAGCTAGCTGAGTTCTTCATTGGAGAGCTGTGTGGAGACTTGATTTAAGTGGAACCCTTTGCTGGTATGACCTACCTAGAGCCAATAAGACTGTGGTGCCACGTTCATGCTTTCCACTAGCTATAATCAGCCCTTATTTCTGGCAATAAGATATAAAATAAACAGAAATACAATTTGTAAGATGGAATAGGGTCAAGACTAAACTGAGGTTAAAGAGAGGCTCCAAAATATGATGGCTTAATAAACTAGATGTTTACTTATTTTTCTATTGCCACCATTTAGGGACTCAGGTTCTTGCCATCTTCTAGTGCAGGGTTCAGCAAATATTTTCTGAAAGGATCAGATGCTGAATGTTTTACGTATAGGCCAACACAATCTCTATTGTAACCACTTGACTCTGTCATTGTTGCAAAAGCAAGTATAGACACTGTGGAAACAAATGGCCAGCTGCGTTCCAGTGAAATTTTGTTTACAAAAACAGGTGGCTTGTCTGTGGGCTATAGGTTGCTGATTCTTGGTCTAGAGTATGGTTCTCATCTACATGGCTGTACTTGGTTTGTTAGCACTTCTGTATTTCAACTTGCAAAAAATGGAAAAAGATAATGAAATTGCCAATGCCAAAAATTTTAAGGCTCAGACCTAGATGTGGCACAAAGTCACTTCTACTTATCCCATTGGTCCAACCTTAGTTGTGTAGCTGCTAAAGAGGCTGGGGAATCCAATCACTATCTGGATACTCACATACCTAGTTTAATTTTTCTCATTGTTGGGAAAAACAGATTTTAGTGGAAAACTAGTAGTGATTGCTATGTGAGACCAATCACCTAAGAAGTAATTCTGCAAGTTACATAATGAATGTCTCTCCTTTTACAAGTTTTATTTAATTAGGAAATTATTTTTCTGCATTTGAAGTAATTCTCATAAAATATTTCCTGAGGATGTAATATATAACTTCAAACACAATTAGACATTATATTTATTAAGGAATATTTACTGGGCCTACTTTGTTCTTGGCTATTCTGTGATTTCACGGTA
Organism: Macroglossus sobrinus; assembly: GCA_004027375.1. Classification (NCBI taxonomy): domain Eukaryota; kingdom Metazoa; phylum Chordata; class Mammalia; order Chiroptera; family Pteropodidae; genus Macroglossus; species Macroglossus sobrinus. Next base: position 394,706 of record PVKZ01001107.1, read on the forward strand.
TACTTAAAAAAATAAACTATCTCAATATAATGGTTAACAATAAATATTTCATTATTGAATCAGATTATGCATTCTATAAACATTCTGGAAAAATAAAAAGAACTAATTCATTTCCCTATCTAGGATATATGGCTTTCCATTTCACACTGCATTAATCCAGTTGCCTAATTTTGCATAGAAACAGTTTGGAACTGAATTTAAAAAACTTTTCAAAAAATTGCTTCTTGAGTCTTATGTTTTAGAATTATCTGCATTTGATTTCAAGGAACAGAAGCCCACTCATGGTAGTTTAAGCAAAAAGAAAGTGGCATGGCCAGATTCAGTTTTTGATGATGCCAGGCTGCCGTCTCTATCTCTGCTTTTTTTCATGTGCTAACTTCATTCTTAAAAGAGCTTTTGTGTGTGTGAGAGAAAGAAAAAAATGGCTACTGACTATTCTAAATCTATATCATCTTTACATATTTATAACTCAAGTTTCTAGAAGAAGAAGAGACATCTTTCTCAGTAGCTTTAGCAGAAAAGTCCTTGAACAAGTCACTTTAGCCGGGAGGAGGACAAGCTAGGACTGGCCAAGCCTTGGTCATGAACTTCTGGGGCTGCAGGAGATTGGGTCAGCCCCACCCAAGTGATGCAAATTGGAGATAAGTGGTTTTCCAATGGAAACTGGGAAAAAAGAGTCCAATAAATTTTCCTTCTTTTTGGCCTCATAGTAAATACACAATTACATTCTTATTTTATAAAATTGTACACTCCTCACCAAAGTTTGAAAAGATACATTGACATGTTATCAATCCTTGTTTGATGAGTGATAGATGGATGATAAATAGAGGATAGACAGACAGACAGATTTGGGCTTCAGTTATAAGCTCAATATAACTCTAGCTGGGGCTACAAAAACAAGAGAGACCTGGGGTTCCTAGACTCATGAAACTCACAACTAATGGAGAAAGTTAAACAAGTGAACCAGCATTACAAAATAGCGTGATAATCACTTGTAGGTATCATGACAGATAATAATCTTTCATAAAGGAATAGAATTTTTCTTGGTCCTTTATGGCATTATTTCTTGACTTTTTTTTTTTTGGATTTTGTGGGGAACATAAATATGTAAAAGACGAACACTGAATTTGGAGTCAGTAGACTTTGGGTTGCCTCTAGCTGTGTGGCATTAAGCAATGATACAACCACTTAGGCTCTCAGTTGTCATGAGTGTGAAAATTAGGAGGTTGAACTAGATGATCCTGTTGATCCCTCTGTGTTTACAAATTCTAAATATTTGCATGTATGAGATTATAGTAATCAATAGTGACTTTATTGGAACTGGTTAGTTAGGATGTATATAAACCGAGAAGCCACTAGATGTCATCCACTTCACAGATTTTGCTTTTAAAATCATATTTTAAAAGCTAGGATATCTGAGAGCTGAGTGGGAGCTTAAAAATCATATTTTTCAATCATGTCAGGTAATTAAAAACAAAAAATAGGCTATTCGAACTAGATATATATAAGTTCACATATATAGTTAGCATTAAAAGCAGATTTCTCAACTTCTATTCCAGTGGACTTTCCTCTCTTTAAAGTGACTAATGCTTGGAAATCAACTTTTTGCATCGATTACCAACTTTGATATATATTTTTTCTTTTTCCTCTTGAACTCTTTACTCAAAATAATTTCTGGATCTGGTATAGACTGTTGAAATTTCTGTGATTTAAAATAATACCAATAACATTGTACAAAACAAATATTATTAATAGATTACTATTCTGTCTTGAGAACTGTTTGCAGATTACTCATAGGAGGATGTAAGAAATTGGATAAATGTGAATGAAAATGGAAATCAAAGTTCACAACACCTAGCTTATCTAAAGTTTAGATTTTGGCAGACTCAGGTTTTTTTTATTTTAACGTGGCCGTAGATGGAAAGTTGAAAAAGGCTTTCTTTGAGAAGTAAAATAGCTTTTTAAAGGTCTGCACCAAACCCATTAACATTGATTTCTATGCCATCCCTTGAACCTTACCTAACATGCAGTTCTTAATAAACATAGTTATCTAATTCTTGGTTTAGATGACTCCAGAGGATATGACATAGAAATGATACTATAAGAGGCAGGACCAGAAAAATAAGAAGCAACAGCAGATAGCCTGCTTAGAAGAAGGGAGAAAATTGCTTGACTCAAGAAACAAAACTATACTATATCATCACAAAGTAACAGATGTTTATAATGACAACCTTGTGTCTTCGAAAAAAGGTTAAATGATGTTTGTAACATATAAGCTTTTTGAGATGGATTTCTTATAAAATGTTTTAAATGAAGCTTTGATAAGGAGTAAGTTTTGCTTATATGAAAAAGTTATTTATGTAATGCTTATAAATGTGAAGTTACAATAAATCCTTTTTTTTCAGGATGGCATGGTAATGGATCATGTATATAAATAATGCGTCTGTTAATACAGTTTTTATTTCCTGAGTTAATTGGGAATAATAAGAGTCCTGCATAAGGGTGCAGTGGGATATTTGAGAGTGCAGAAAACAGAAATTGCTGAATAATTGTAAGCAATCAAGATGAAGACAGTAAGAAAAGTGAATGCATATACCCTCCCTACAAAATGCATATACCCTCTCCTTGGGGAGATGAACTGAGAAAACGGCAGAGCTCAGGATTAGAACAGAAAGGAGGGCCATGGGTTAACTTCTCTGAGGATGGTGAATAGCAGGACTGACCTTTTACTTTTGAAAAGACAGGAAGAGATCAGAGAGATCCTTCCAGGGACAGGAAAATGGGAACACTCTGAATCAGGACTGAGACGTGGCCCATCTGTGCTTATGAACGCATGCAAGTATGACTATGGCCTCCTCCGGGGATGGAGCTCTCTGAAGCTAAGCCACCAGCTCTATAAGCTCTCTCCACGTTTTTTTTCCGGCTCAATTCCAGCATGAAGGAACACCAGGACTTGTAGAGTATCTTCCTTAAGCTATGTTCAGCTTTGTTTTATTACGTGCCCTGGATTGGACAACAGGAGTGTTCTGCTGTTTTTCCTATTTTCTATGGTCGGGCTTTAGTACTTTTTCCCCTCTTTTTTAATCCTTTTGATGAACTTATACTTGATGATGAAAGTTACCTTTGGGAAGACTCCAGCTGGTTTCAATGAGGAAGCAAGACAAGTTGGCTGTCACATGTGTCCACATCTCGCATGCACATACTCACTGAATTTCTATATTCCTTCAAGTCACCTCATATTATGCAATATCGTTATGATGTCAGATTCCAGAAATAACCAGCAAATGTGCTTTATTTCAAAGTGAGAATTTCACATTCTCTTGTATATTACTGGAAAATAATTTATTTCCCACATATTTTGATTACATTATAGTGGCGCCAGTCATGTAGTTGTGCTAACTAAGGTGGTGTTCGAATTCCCATTATAAACTTGTTTGTCAGGCTTTTGTAACCTGAGTATAAAATTCCACCTCAAGCTGGAGATGCTCTCAATCCCAGAGCCATTTAGGAAAGAATATAAATTTATTTTCTTTCTAAAATTGAATAAAATGTTAAAGAGTCAAAATAATTAATGACGAAAACTTCCAATTGTTTAAATCTAGTTGCTATTTTTGTCAACTCTAAGCATAATTTTTGAATTTGTAATCTGTATGACTTTTAGTGTAGTTGGGAAGTTCATTTTTAGGTCAAAGAGGGACATTTTATCTCTGCAAATAAACCCATTCAACACATAGGTGAGAAAATGATTCTATTTTTTAAAAGTTTCTTGTTATTACAGAGTAGTTTCAAAAGTGTTACACAGTGCAAGGACATAAAACAAAAAGGCCTGGAAGAACCTCTTATGTGTGTTCTGATTCTGTCTTTCTTCAACCTGATTGATAAACTCACAGAAATTTTGCTTTGTTTACCATTTCTCTCAGGAGTTATTTTTTCCTCTTTTTAAAGTTTTAGTTCAAATTTTACTTTTTATTTTAATAGCAAGGGACTTCTGGACATAGAAGTGAACAGGACATATGTACCTTTCAAATTTACTTTGTAATAATGTCTCTTTATAACTTATCAATAAGTGAGCCAGGGTGCTGTTGAAGTAAAGTACTTTTTCAATTGAATTGTCTTTCTGGAAAACTTTAACTACCAATTTTTCTGCACTCCTCTGTTTTTAACCTACAGGCTCTGTGATAATTTGAGTGACCTTGAACTTGCAGAAATCAGGACTCCAAGAGAAACACTTCCCCTCTGGGGATGTTTTCTGTTCTCACTAACTTCAAAGCAAACTGAGAAATAGGCACAGTGGGGGGATATCTGAACCAAATTTTTTATTGAGAATATATTGGGGTAGAGTTTTTGGGATGAACTAAACTAATCATCTCCCAAGCCCTAAATGACAATATTTGGTTTTTCTAAGTTTAATTTGATTTGAAAGGCAGTCAGTTAAAAAAAATAGCATATGTGTCATGGGACCCTAAGCTAAACATGCTTCCTGAAAAAGATAACTCTATTCAAGGGTCTACAAGTACAGTAAGGAAAATAGAGTGGGAAAGGGGAGGTGAGAATCTCTGTCACCACCTTGCTGGATGATTTTCATTAAGTTGCTACCCTTCTCTGAAAGTCAGTTTCTCTCTACATTAAAAAAGAAAAGCAAGCTATCATCATAATAATTATTTTTATCATTTATTCAGGGATTAGAAAAGAGAGCCAGATAGCAAATACTATCAGCTTGACAGACCACATAGTTTCCATAGCAACTACTCTGTCCCTGTAGCTAGAAAGCAGCCATAGATAGCATGTAAATGAATGGGTATGGCTGTGTTCTGATACAACTTTATTTACAAAAATTGGTGGCCTGCAGGCCATAGTTTGCTGACTTCTGGTTTAATGTATGCTTGCTTACTTATATACCAGGCAAGTGTTAACTGCTTTATATACATTAGTACACCTAATGAGGTAGGGACTATTATTATCAGTTTATAAATGAAGAAGCCAAAGCTCAAAGAGGTCAATCAACTTACCCAAGGGCACATAGCTAGTAAATGGCAGAGCTGAGTTTGGGCACCAAGTCCACCTGCCTCAGCCTCTCCTACTCTTTTCTTTAGACAGACTTACCTTCCTAACTAAGAGAGCTTCCATAAGGGAATTAATAAGCTCCAGCAGTGTAGACTAGGAAATGTGACCCAAATCTTAATAACTCCAACTGGTGAGTGCTATAGAATAGCATCTGAATAGATTGCTGGAGAAAATACTTTCCAGATGATTCTTGGAATTCAGCTTGGTAATATGGGTCAAAATATATATATTTTTTCTTATTTGCAACTATACTTGTTTCACCCATATTTTAACTTAAAGGGAAGCAATTCTCCTTCTTTACAAATGTATTTAATAATTTTTCCACTTGTTTTTCTCCCTTGAAAGCAAGAGAGGAACTATTAAAATGCACTATTTATCTAGACGTGAGTTTCTATTCTTAAGTAGGAAAAAAGCAAAGCATATTTTTCTGTTTTTCCCCTGTAAGAAAAAAAAAAAAAGAGAAGGAAATGGAAACAATAAGAAAGCTTTGGCAAGTACCATAGAGATGGTGAGTTGTAATTCAACACGAATATCATTCTCATCTTCTTGTATGATTTGACAATCACTGAAGGGCTTGCATTTTCAGCTGTATAGTGTTTGTAAAGTGGAAAAGTGTACGCATTTTTACAATAAGGTTGTTGGAATGTTACTCAGGCGGAACAGCTCATTTGGCAAGACTGAAAAGTATAGTGAGAATCCAACTTGGTTTATCTCCATCAGGGAGGGAAACTCCCCCAATTCCTCATATCTTCCAAATGGCTCTGTCTGGCTCCCACAGCAGGCTGGGACTGAAAAAGAAAACAGTAGAGTATTGACTGGAGAGTTCCCACATTTTCATTGTGGTAGATTGAACCAACTGCCAAGCTTTTCTCTAGACTGGCTGTGGTCTGTGATGCCCTTCACTACTCTCCTTTTAGATTTTCCAAGAGATCTTATCAGATGGCCTCTGAAAGAGAACATGGACTCAAAGGAAGGTTTGTAATGCATGAAAGATTCCTAATGAACTTGACTTAAGCAGGGTGAACTTCCTCACTTCAAAGGTTACTTCTACCAATCAGATCTGGAAGAGACTCCAAGATCTGAACTTCTAGGACAAAGTATCCATACATATCCATGTATTTACATTTCCAAGGCAGAAACGCCTGGAGCATCCTTTCTTTACCGGAGCCATTGTGGCTTCTGAAGCTTGACGACTTTACCTGGTGTTTGAATCAGAATCATGAATGTTTTGTGGACAGTAAACCTCTTTTACAAATCTCTGAAGGTCTTCTTGGATGAACTCTGTAGGAGTTCTGATTCAACCAAATCGGCATTTATGATTTATTTTCTGGGATTAGTGATGCAGGTGCATTGTTGCCATTAACATCATTATTAAACAGTAATTAAGGACTCATTTGGGGACAACACTGTACATTAGTGCCATCACCTCTCTTTCCAGAGTTTTTCACTTCTAGGAATTTCCACATTCTGGGGTCTTCATGCGGATTCCTCATTTTTATGCCCTAACCAAGCCTGGACTTTTCAGGCTTGTTATATATCTCTGTAATTTATTTATTTCTCTAACCCTGACGCAGACATATTTGGCAAAGTATTAATGTATTGTTTTTAGAAAAACTATTTTTTAGTTGTAATTAGGTCTGAAGGGAGAAGACAAGAAAATTTCTTGTTGCATTTTTTTTTTCTGATTAACAAAGAAATACTAACTGTATCAATACTAGGTTGAATTATAGTTCTCTAAGAGAACCAATTTAAATATATGTATGTGTGTGTGTGTATATATATATATATATATATATATATATATATATATATATTTACAAAATTTAACTGGATTACATAACACTAAAGTATATGGTTACATTAAAGTTAAATTTTTGAAGACCAGATGTTTCAAGGAGAATTCCTTACAAATGAAATAGAAAGTACAAATTTATGATAATAGGATATAGAACAAGTACACGTGGAAACCATTTCATCTCTTTATAGAGACAGCAGGGAAAAGATGTGATACTTGAATTCTTGAATCGTCTAGAGAGTTCAATTAATTATCCACTTTTAATGTCAAATAGATCTAGGAAATTACAGAGCTTATTTTTATGATCATTCCCAGAAAGAGGTAATTATCTTCTTCTTTTTCACTTGTGGTATAACTTACTTTGCTGCAAAGAGTAAAAGATTTAATAAGATTAAACATTTAATTAAAAATCGGTAGCAGAGAAATTTGTCAATTATTCTATCATAATGTTGTTTAGAAACACATTTCATTTTAATTCATTGCTTTGGTAAGTTTATCATGAAACACATTTCTTCTAAATATATAGCAGGGTCAGTTTCCCCTAGAGAGTCACGCTATCCAAAGCAAATTACATTAATGACAGAGTAATCCCATCTCCTCCCTGACCAAAAAATTGTTATGTTTATAATAGCAATATACATTCACTCTAGAGCATTTTAAAAATAGGTGATTTTATATGAAATTATGTAAAAATATAAGTCATAAACCTACTACCTATAAATAACCTTGTTACTATTTTGGTATATTTCTTCCAGCCCTTACCCCTGCATGTACACACCAGTGTGCATATACCAATGCAGTCCCAGCAAGATTATTAACCCAAATTTAACTGGATTATGTTCTCATCTTCACAGTTCTGGCCCCCAACCATAGCCTTCCAGCTTCACTTCACTCCAGTTATTTCTGGGAGTCTCTGGGGGTATCCCGATAAGCTCATACATAGTTTCTAATATGCTGTCCTGTTTCTCTTACTGCTGTCTTCTGTCCTTGTTTCCTTGCTCACTGCAGTAGCCTCAGAAAAATAGAATGAGTAGCACAGAGAGCTGCTCAATAAAGATTTATTGAGGTGTTCAATAAATAAAAAGTCTCCTTGAAGAATGTGCCCCAAGAGTGTCCCAACTGCTGGTGCCTTTTCTGTTGATACTGCTGTCCCAGTAAGAGGGCTATCTCCTCATGCTCTTTCTATAGTCCTCACCGTGCTGGAGGGATGCTTCACACCGAGTTGCTTCCTAGCTCTGTGCCACACCTTGTCTGCCAATACGTCAATGCCTTACTGAGCTGGTCCTCACATCTCAGAGTCCCTTTGAAAATATTTCCTGTAGCTTTTTCCTGCACTCTCTTCTTCACAGGATTCAGACATAGGGTTAGGAATAATATCTGAAACAGATACCATGCTGTTTTCTTCAGTTTTATGTCCTTATTCCTCCTCTCTCCAAGCATTTTCATAGAACTGAAATCTGGTTATAAGAAGAAAAAACATTACATAGTTGCTACTCAGCAATTATGTTTAGAAGGCTTCAACAGTGAGCAAAATCACCTCAGTGCCTGACTGGCATGTTTTGCCTGATAAATGCCTGAGGAAGTGTGAGAAAATCAATCCTATCTTATTTTCCTTAGTTATCACTTGGTGATAATGGTAGTAAGTGCTGTATTAGAGCTGTACTTGCCTCTTTGCATTTATTTTAAAACTCAGCTAGATCATTTACTTTCTTCTATGGTTTTACCTCTAGCATCAATGCCAGTCCTCCATCCCAGAGGCGTGCTCACTCTCTCACCCTCTGTTCTCCCCCACAAATATGTATGCACGCACACAGTAGAAGGATCACCTCCGTCACTAACAGACCAATGGAATGGGATAAGCTTTCTCTCTTTCTTTTTTCCAGGCAGTCTTTCTGAGAAGCTAACAAAATTAATGGACTGACCTCCCCCAGCTCTTTCCTGAAGAGGCCTTATCAGTCTTCAGATTTTGATGAAGATTTTATGCTTTAGGTTTATTAATTTGTTTTGGTGTTGGATTAATTCATTTTTGAGCTGTATAATCAAATTCACTTTTCTTATGATTTAGATAATTCTTTCATTGATGCCAGACTCATCCCTTGATACAGAAGGAAAATTTAGCTTGTGCAAGACAAAGGAATCAAGTCCATTGCAATAGCCAAGATCAAAGAATAAAGGGAAAGAAGTGATGAAAGTTTCAGCTTTAGAAACAATGCTTTTTTCTATTCCTAACACTTTGGTGTGTGGGAAGTTTTGGAGTTCATAATTTGAATCATAAAGATAGCAGATTTGGGGGCTGCATAGCTCCAAGGGTGCCTAAAACTTGGGACTGCCTTTTACCTCTAGCAAAGCTGCTCTTCAAGGGATGTCTCTGGACCAGGAGAGTGTTTTGCAATTGAAGATTAAAGAACAAAAGTGAGGAAAGTAAAAAAGGTAAACTGGAATTCTTCAGAACGATTTTAGAAAACTATCTCAAATCTTATTTTTATTTTTTCCCTACATGAACTCTGTTCCTGGCTCATATCGGATGATTTCTTGCCTCTCTGTTTCCTCTCATGTTGTTCCCATCTTGGCACCCGGGCCATGGGAAAGACACCAAAATGGCCCTCCCGATCTCTCTCTGAAACCACCTGTGATCTTCGAGGCCTGGCTTGACTCCCTCCTCTTCTTTGTTGCCTTCTCTAACTGTTCCAGCTCTTATTCACTTTCCTTTCACTCTGATCACCTCCAGCACTTGGAATCTGTCTGACACTGTTTAGCAGTTAGCTAATATTTGGTATTGGTCTAAGTTATTGACTGGGAATTAGGACACATGTGTTCAGCCCAAGTTCATTTACTAGGTAGGTGTCCTTAGGTCATATCACCTTACTGACTTTCCTGGGTCTTATTTTTCTCATATAAAAAATAGGGGAGTAGGTAGATCGTCTCTAAGATGATGGCCTTTAGTTTAATTCTACTACCTTTGCTGCTCAGGTAGAATTTAATTGCACATAGCACCATACCAGCCCCTTCTGTCTTCCTCATGCTTACCTGAGTGCTGTATGCAAAGAAGTAAATGAATTAATATTTAGTGGCTGATTTGAAACCCCAGAAAGTACAAATATTTAAACATTTATTCTATTTTTCTGTGGTTAGGAGAATTAATATCAAACATTTCTTTTAGACTCAGTCTACAATTAGCCCAAGATTTCCTGTATTTCCTACCTCTAATAGAATGTAAAATGAGAAATGATGGTCAGAAGATGACTCTGAGACCCTATTCAATTTTAAGTATCTCTTCCTGTTACAAATGTTTTCCACTGGGGTAATTTTGTCCCCCAGGACATAGATGTAGCAATGACTAAGCATTTTTGATTAATTATCAAAAAATTTGGGAAGTACTACTGGCATTTAGTGAGTAGGTGCTACCAAAGGAATGCCATTAACCATTCTACAGTGCACAGGACAGCTTCTTATAACAGAAAATTATTTGGTCCAAAATGTCAATAGTGCCATGGCTGAGAACACCTACTATATGGTAAGCCTATAGTTCTCTGTATATTGAGCCTACACAATGTTATTTACAAATAATAACAGAATCCCTTTGGAACGAATTAACTGAAATGGACATTTCCCCCTAAAGTTAAGCTTAATTATGATAAATAAATTGCATAAATATTCCCAAACCTGAAGATGAGTGATAATATTCAGTTCTCTGTAGTTGAATTAGGGAGTGAAAAGAGAAGGAAAGATGCTTTTACCTTTAGTATTAATGTTTTTATTTCCCCAACTTTGGCTTTGAGTAGAGTATCATTTGTTTTTTATGATTTGAGAATTTATGTAAGTTCTATTGTTATTTGCCAATAATAGTGTAGACATTTAATCAAACATGTATAGATTGATCTCAAGTCTTCTATGGTCGATAAAGACTGAAGAATGAGGAATCTGTTCTCTAGAAATATACAGGCAATTAGGAGAGATAAGACATATCGGTATGTATCCATAACATAAAAAATAATTAAGTAGTTTATGAGACAGATGCAAATACACATCTATTGTAGTTCAGAAGAGGAGAGATTATTTCAGCTGGTTAGAGTGGTTGGGCAGATACACAGGGATGAAGTTTTGGATCAGGAGCTGTGGACAATCTGTAGAGAGAAATGAAGTGCTCCTTTAGCTCTGTCGTCTTCGCTCTTTCTGGCCCATAACAAAACCACCGTTTATTGTGTGCGAAATTTCTTAGAGCCATTGAGTGAACCTCAAGAGAAAGCAAGACTATGTAGCACATCTCAAATTGATTAGTCCATGTATCAATTTATTTATTTGTCAAGATTAGAATTCTAGAGGGCACATTCCAGAAAACGCTATCCTGCTCTAAAGGAGCTGAGTGAATGGGGAGGGAGGCAGATCTTTGGATATCCTTAATAGCACATTCTAAGAAGAAGAAGGGAAGTAGCAATTCTTATGTGACAGGAACTGTGCGGTGTCTTGTACATAATCAAATCCCATGGGCCACCACAAAGCCTCAGTCCAAGAAAAGGGTTCATCGAGAGACCAGAGTTGAGCAGAGAAAAGCCTCAAGGCTTTGCGGTGCCACAGAGGATTACACAAGTGTTTCGTGTCTGTTTTCTCCATCACAAACCAGGAATCTGGTTTAGCTCCACATTAACGCGCAGACTGGCTGCATCACTTCGCCTGTTCCTTATCTGTTATTCAACAGGAACAGTATATGAGTAGCAGATCCATACTCCTTTTTTTTTTTTCCATTTCCATATCAGGGAGTTAATCTTTGGGATTACACTTTTTATTCTTTTTAAAATAAAACAATTGTGGCAGTTTTGAAAGAGGTAGGGAATGCTTCCTTAATTGTAAATAATTGTTTCATGTGTTAGGCAATGGGACCCACTTTGAATTGAGGGAGCCTTAAGTCAAAATGTGGAACCCATCCTGACAACACCAGAGCCCCCTCTGTCCTTTCCAGAAGACAGACAACAGGCACATCAGCTTGAACCAAAACATACTTTTCTTGCAACCAATGGGTTATTTATTATTGTTGCACACACTGACAAGCAAAGCAGTAAAACAAGGCAGGGACTAGGGAAGCATCTTGCCAAATGACTGCTTCCCCTGAGCATCTGTAAGAAAATAGTATAAAATCGCAGAATGCTAGAGTAAAAGGGGAATTTAGTGACATAAAGAGAAGAAACCAGATCCCCTAGACAATAAAAGGGGGAAACTGAGGCCCAGAAAGTTCGAATGACTGCCTTAATCAGGTCATCAAAGCAGATTTTGAAGTCAACATCTCACTCTTAAGTCAGCATTCATTTTCTTATACCATAAATTAGGGTTCATGATTTGAATTTATTTTACTATACAGTCTCTATCACCCTTCCCCCCCACACACACACTTTTAGTTTGTTTTAGTGTAAATTGGAATTCCCTGCTATCCTGACTTAGGCACAAGGCTTTGGAGGCTTCTAACTAGAAACACTAGCTGGTTCTGGCAAAGTCGAGTTTAGGTATATTGCTTTGTGATCTCCCTAAAAGTAAGTATAATTTATTTTTCTGTATCATTACATATTCATCACCATCATTTTTTAATAGCTTCATGGCAATCTATCTTGTAGATATGCTATAATTTATCTTATTAAATTTCTTGTAATTAGACATTATTCCCAAGTTTTTGCTATTATTTTTAAAAATGTAATAAATGGCAATGTGGCTAATTTTTTCCCACATATCAAGATGTCTTCCTTAGACCATATTTTTAGACTACACAAGGGACAAAATGCATGATTAGCTAAAACCTAATAAATATACACAGTTGTGTAACAAACATCATGATCACAATATAGAACATTTCTATCACCTCAGAAAGTTCCCTGGCATCCATTTGCAGTCCATTCCTTCTTCTTTTGCTCTAACTACTGACTTGTTTTCCTTTACTATTATAGCTTTGCATTTTCTAGAATTTCATATAAATGAGATCACATAGTATGTAGTATTTGGGGGGAGGGTGACTTCTGTTACTTAGCATAATGCTGTACAGATTCATTCATGTTGTCTGTTTCTTTTTATTGCTGAGCAGTCTTCCATTGCATGAGTATATGACAATATGTTTTTTCTATTTGCCATTTGATAACTATCTGTTTTTCCTCTAGTTTGTAGCTATTATGAGTAAAACAGAACTCTTGTATAAAGATGTATTTTCATTTTTCTTGAGTAAATATTTAGAATCTTAATTGCTGGGTCATATGGTAAACGTATGCTTAACTTTACAAAAATTTCAAATTTATGAACATTCCAGTTGCCCCACGTCCTTGCCAACCCTTGAGTATATTTAGTATTTTGGATTTTAGAAATTCTAGAATTCTAGAGTATGAGTAGTAGTATTAAATTATGGTTTTAATGTTCATTTTCCTGGTGATTACTTATGTTGAGAATCTTTTGCCACTTCTATATCTCCTTTGGTGAATTGTCTGTTCAAATTCTTTGTTCTTTTTGTTGATGTTTTCCTCTTAATGAGTTTTAAAGTTTTAAAATATATATTGGATAAATGTCCTTCATCAGACATATGTTTTGCAAATATTTTCTCATATAATTATCTGTGGTTGGCCTTTTCATTTTCTTAACAGTGTCTTTGGAAGATGAAAAGTTTTAAATTTTGAGAAAACTCGATTTTTCAATTTTTAAATACTTCATGCTTTTTGTATCTAATTTAAGAAAATTTGGCCTAACCAAAGGTCATGAAAATTTTCACTTCTGAGTTCTTCTAGAAATATTAGAGTTTACTATATTTTGTTCTGTGATTCATTTCAAATCAATTTTTGTATATTGGAGAATATGAGCGGAGATCATTCTTTTTTTTTCTTTTTTACATATGGATATTCAGTTATTTCAGTAACAATTGTTGAAAGAATTTTCTTTACGCCTATTTCATGAGTATATCACAATACACTGAACTGCCTCATTACATTTGTTGAAAATTAATTGGCTTTATATATGAGAGTCTAATTATAGAATTTTAATTCTGTTCCTTTGATCTATATTTTTAACTTTATGCCAATACCAATTTTCTCTTGTTATAGTAAGTCCTAAAATTAACTTTGTTCTTTTTTCCAAAATTATTTCAATTATTTTAGTTCCTTTATATTTCTTTATATATTTGAAGGTCAGCTTGCCAATTTCTAAAAAGGTACCTGCTGGAATTTTTAATTGGGATTTCCTTGAATCTGTAAATTAATTTGGAGAGAATTGATATCTTAACAATACTGAGTGTTCTGATCCTTGATCATGGTATATCTCTCAATTTATTATGTTTTAAATTTTTTCAGCAATGTTTTATAGTTTTTTTGTGTATAGGTCATGCATGTATTTTGTTAAGTTTATACCTAAGAATTTTATAATTTTGGTGCTATTGTAAATGAAAATCTTTTTAATTTTTAAAATTTCTACTTATAATTGTTGCTAATTGATAAAAATACAATTTATTTTTAAAATATTGATCTTGCATACTACTAACCTACTAAACTCACATATTAGTTCTATTTCCTTTTAGGTAGATTTCTTAAAATTTTCTATAACCAGGTCATCTTCAAATAAAGAGTTTTATGTTTTCTTTCCATTCCGTATGACTTTTATTTCATTTTCTTCCTACGTGAGAACAGGACTGTACTATAGCTCCTCTGGAATGGCTGAGTGAAAAGAGAAATATGTGGCTTTGGTTTTTATTGGGGTAAGAGAGTGGGGACAGAATAAGTGTTACTTCTGGCCAACATTTGCATAGTTTGACTATTCTGCTGGTGCCAGGGGAGAGGGTGTGGAGGCCTTCTTATGACTTGCTCAGTTGTGGGGCAAAAAGAGAAAGGCGGAAGGGTATGATTTGAAAGCTGTTGGAGATTAACATCAAAACTGGAGTCAGAGTCTTCATTATCATTTAACTTGCTAAAATAATTTAAAGAAAATCGGACCATTAGCAATAGGAATTTCAAAGTTGCTGGTCTAGGTACAGGATGAATCCATTGGTTTGTGGGTTTAACTTCATCTAGATGGCTCATAGGACCTTTAAGGACTTTAATAACATAGACAATGGGAAAATAATCTTGCTAGCTGTGTGCTATCAGCTATAAACTCTACCCTACCACCTAAAGACCCCTCTGCTGCTTAGACATCTTTCATCTTGACTTATTTTAAAAAGATGGTATAATCTTAGACAATTGCTCTTTAGGCTACCAAGTCTTATCTTTCTATCAGGCCAACCCCATTGCCAATTGCTTGGTTGGGGTATCTAATACTTGGTTTTTTTTTTTTCATATTTCCATGCAGACTAGAAATATTGGTATCAGAGTAAATTTTACCCATCACTGGGTTAGTCTTTAATATCTTGATGTTCTGCTGTTGTTAATAATAATATAACTCCTATCTCTTTCTCCATCTCCCTTAAATTCAGAGAGCTTAGCACTTCCGGCTACCCTAGTCACTTCAAATTTGAAACCAAGTCATCATTGCATTCTTGAACTTCCTCCAACCAAATTACTGAAAGAATGTATTCCTGAGGCAATTGCTCTGGAGATTACACCAATTTTGCCTTTTTCTAGTGACAGGTGTTAGTACCATGGCAATTATAACTCACTAGGGGAAAAACAAAACAAAAAACAAAAAACTAGATCAAATTTTTCTCAAAACCTAGGCACCCAGGCTGTCTTGGGTTTGCCATATTTATTAATGCTGCAGGAAGAAGGTCTTGTTTTATTAGTCACCACTCATTTAGCAACATTCCCTCTCCAGGCTGTCTGTCTAACTTGCCTAGGGAATGCTTGAGATTTGATGCATTTATTTGGATGCTTCCTGCTTGCCAAGGGCAACTGAGACCATGTGCCCTTCCTATTTCAGTTAGCCCCGTACAGCAGCACACTGAACTTGTATTTAGGGTGGTATTTCTTTCATTAGTAGGAATGTTAGCAATTAATTTCCAGACCAGAGAGCAGATAACATTGAAACTGTAAGTATCTCAAATTTCTCTCTCCTCTGGAGATAAGACCTTTTAGAGCAATGTGCCTTTAGGAGCTTAGAATCTCACTGGGGAGATATGATGGGTAGGTGACTAATTACGAAAGAAGTTCTCAGTGTGAATTAAGAATCTTTAGAAGAAACGTAAAATATATATAACATTAAATAATTAAATAATAACACAATAATATTCACTACTATATGCCAGCTGTTATGCTAGTGCATTACATGCTGCAAAATAATTATTTACCTAATAATAAAAATACTGACAATATCTAATATTTTCTGAACACCTATCATATGCCAGGCCCCATTAGGTATTTTAATAGACTACTTTATCATTGTTCAAGGAAGGTGCTATTACCATGTCTATTTTTAGATAATAAAACTGAGACAGTTCCACTGCTGATGGGTGGCAAAGCTTGGATTCTAATTGTTAAAGTTATATATTTCCCCATCTTTTATGTGATTGTTCTATAAACAAATGCCTACAGGAGTTTGAACTGAGATGACAGAGAAAGCTTCAGAGAAGTAAAATACATAAGAGATGGCCTTGAAACATAAGTTATAATTTGAAGAGTGGAGATAATAGGGAGAGAAAGGACCTAGCATTGCAGGTAGAAGACATAATGGACAAAGGCTCTATATGCATTGTTTTATTTTATCCGTGGGCACATTTCTCCAGTGCCCCCTGCCTGTTTGCAGATCTTGTATTGGTGTATGAACTATTGCATTGTGTTCTAAAATGGTTGTTTTGTTAAGGCCATGCCATCACGACTAGGTATTGGGGTTCCTTTTACAGGGGTGGGGGTCTCTGAGTACATCATCTGTGGAAGGGATCACTCATCTGATAGGACATCAATTATAATTTTCGGGAGGCAGCTCTTAAACAGAGAAAAGAAACCTGCTTCTTTTAAGTCTGCCTCATTGTGAATCTTCAAGGTCCTTA
Source organism: Macroglossus sobrinus (assembly GCA_004027375.1). NCBI lineage: Eukaryota > Metazoa > Chordata > Mammalia > Chiroptera > Pteropodidae > Macroglossus > Macroglossus sobrinus. Next base: position 411,499 of record PVKZ01001107.1, read on the forward strand.
CAGAGTGGTGAGGAAAGATTCTTACTACTATATGGGGGCAGAGGGAGCACAGCAAGAGGCACCTGCATAGAAGATACTCTGGGATATAGATTAACTTGCTTCATATTACTCTATTCCTGTTTGATCTGAGAATCGTCAGCAAAGTTTTATTGGAAGGCTATAACTTGATCTTGGCTATGCTATGCCATTTGAACCAAAAAATAGTAATTTCCTCTGAAGATGGTGGGCGCAGCAGTAATTAATTCTCTTCAACTTCTCTCTCTCTTATTCTCACTCTTACTTCCTTACTCTTTAAATATTGTTAAACACTTTGGGAGTGCAGGCTGTGTGCCAGACACAGTGTTAAGAACTTTGTGTATATTGTCTCAATTAACGTTCATGCCAATCCTTGAAGTAAGTTCCTTTATACCTTCACTTTACAGGTGAGGGTTACAGAGTGATAAGTGGTAGTTTCACTTACCTATTGCCACAATAATGCTGCATAATAAACAATTACAAAATCTCAATGACATACAACAGTAAACATTTTCTTGCATACGAGCCTGGGATTTACCTAATCTAACCTGGATTTGGCTTATTTTACCTGGTCTTACTCTTGACTGCTGATCTTGGCTATGTTGGTTCCTATGTCTGCAGTTTGGCTTCTTATTGGCTGATTGAGGATGACCTTGGCTGGGATGACTGAGAGTTTCCTTTGTTGCACTTGTTGCTCATCCTCCAGCATATCCATCCCATGGTATGGCAGAGGGCAAGAGCAATAATAAAACACATGTAAGTGATTTTCAAGCTTCTGCCTGTGTCATGTCTGCTAACATCCTATTTGTCAAAGCAAGTCACATGGCCAGAGTTATAGGGCCTGGACATGTAAAAACTTGGGGCCATTAATGTAATTAGTCTGCCATAGTGGTGGAGCTCATGCCCCTTTTCACTTTTCCGTCTCCATGTAATTAGTGAGATAATTATCTAATAATTACCTAATTATTCTTTGCCTAGTTTCCGTAAATAGAAGATGAATCCTGAGTTGGAAGATTTGAGGCTAAAAGGTCTAGCCACCTTTTCTTGTGGAGATTCTCTCTGCACTGACAATTTTAGAAAAGGAGTTTGCTTTGTTATGATGTGTATATTCATATCCTGGGATTTTGATGACTCATCAGATTCCAGGTTGAAGAATTTTCCTTGGTTCCGAGGTCATTAAGATTCCAGAGGATGAAGACTCCTTTTCAATAACAAAGCACGCACAGAGCCTTACATGACATTAAGCTCTATAAGACTGAGAAAATATATAATAGCAAAGAGTTATTCTAAATTTGTTCCATGTGTTTTGACTAATTTATATTTTTTAAGCCCAGCAATATCTATATCTATTTACATTTTGAAAATAGTGGCACTTGTATATGTGAGATGTTCTTTATGTGATTTACAGATACTGCAGTTTGTGCATATGGATTTTCTGATTCTTTGCAATAACTCTGAAGTTTCTCTCCCAAGTAAAGACTCACATACAAACACATTTTGGAAGGGCGGGGGTGGGTGGGGGAGCTCTCTAGTTCATGTTTATTAGTCTGCATAGTGACTTGTATCTTCCAAACACTGGGGAACCCCTCAATCTCATCCACCTTACATAGAATGCAAGTTAACTTGTTTTGATGCCTGTTATAAAAAACAAATACCCTTTCATACCCTTATGTTAGCCTTAGTGATAGAGTTTTCTTATTACAAAATATCTCATAGTAAATGTAGGGCTGAAGTTGTAATGGGAAGGCCATCAGAGCTGTCTTTTATGAGGTGCAGAAAGCAGTAACAACCTCCCCACTTTCTGCGAAGTTGCACGTAGTAAAAATACCTAATTATTCAGCCAAGGATTTGAAAACCTCCCAAACTGGGCATAAATTTCTCATTCTATACTTTTATTTCAAATTTCCTTTACAAGATGTTCTCTTATTCCAACATATATTTTTCTCATTTTTGCTTTCTGCTTAATATGAAATACTCTCCCCATGTTGGGCACCTGTCTGTCCCTCAAGGCCAAGCTCACCTCTTCCCTCAAGCCTTTTCTGACTTGGTCCTCAGCCTGTCTTTTACTTCTTGGTTCTATCCACCTTGTCACTTAACATCTTCTTATATTTGACTTATTTTGATTTACTTTGATTCAACTCAATTCACACTTATTAAGCACTTTCAGAATACCACATATCAGGCCAGGTCTCAGCATTACAGAGTAAAAACTCTATCAGTGTTATTAAGAAGCTCAGTTATTTCCTTTTATACATTTTAGACCCCCAGCTCCCTTACTAGCAGTTCATTTTTATATACTTTACAGCACAAAGCAGATAAAAATGGTTTAAAAATACATTTTGAATTGAAATAATAAAAAACAGGTCACTAATGAGATTTTTCCTCGGGGACTATGTTTTGAAGGTCTTAAATCTTACAAAGATTGACTTCTGTGGCTTTAGAATATTTCTCACTGACAATGGCGAGAGAGCTGATTAGAACACAGTCAAGCCAGTGTTGGCTCAACGTTGAACCTGGAACCTCCTCTGAGGAATCTACCCCAAGCTCAGGTAGAGGGTAGAAAAGGAAGAGATCATTTATTAGGAGTTTTAGGAGGGAGAGGCTGATCAAAGGATGTCTCAGAACAAGACTGTGGAGGCTCTGGTCATGGTTTATTGTGTTAATTGTACTGTATGAATGCTTACAGAATCAGAAAGAACATTACTAGATTTGAGAATTTAAAAAATGGATGCCTCAATGAATTCTTGGCTCTGTCATCTGCATTTCAATTTTGGGTTGCCTCTCCTCCATATCCTCTGTTAGGTATAAGCGTGACAGACCAGAATCTCCCAGTAATCCCCCTGTAGGCTTGGAGAAGAGACTGCCATGAGACATGCCCAATAAATAAGCCAGTTGTCTTTAATTTTTCCAATAAAATGACCTCAGTGACATCCTTGCCAATCAAAGCCCAGATGTCAATGAAGGAAACCTGAAAAGTAGATGACACTTGGCAAACAAGGCATCTCATTAAAATCCTGTCTCTGAGCAACAAACCCCACCAAGGCTCTAGTGTTCCACTTACAGGTATACTCACAAATACCCACTTAGAAGGTCTGCCTTGCTTTCTAAACAAACTTATATGCAACAGCTACCAGAGAATTGAAAAAAAAAAAAAGCCTACATTTCCATGTCCAATTCATGGAATAGTTAAAACTGGAGCGAGGCCATTTAAGTCTAGTGGCATAGTAACTATGCCACTAGAAAATTTACCAAGATGTTAACTGCTATCCTGTTTTGCTTTCTGCATTATGGGAAGATGGGAACTTTGAGAGGCAACTTTACCTTTGTCTGACATGTCATGGTGTTCAAATGTTTTCCATTCTCCCTGTGGCCTAGCAAAAATCAACAATATATTATCATATAGAATAGCATAAGTCATAGAACTAAATAATGGCCAATTTATTTCTGTGCAGTAGTGCACAAACAATATAACTTATTGGTAAGTCAATTTTGAAAATAATTCTTATTTTAAGTTTGACCACTCATGTGGTACTTTGCTTCATTAGTTGCATTTGGATTCTTGGGGGTGGTATAATGGGATGAATAAGAGAAGAGGAGAGGCTCAAATTCTGTACTTAATTCTAGCATTTATTAGTTAACTGTATATATAGACTTAGACAAATGGCTTAAACTTCTTGAATTTCAGTTTTTTTCACATATAAAATTTGGCTAAGAGTAGCTATGTCACTAGAAAATTTACTGAGGTGTAAACTGCTATCCTGTTTTCCTTTCTGTGTTATAGAAATGAGAACTTTGAGAGGTAATTTTTTCTTTGACATGCTCCCCATTCCCTATATCCAGGCCTTTGTGTCCTATGCTCCCTGGTCCCTAAGAGAATTAAGTTTCTCTGTGTATAATGCATCACCCTCCCAAAAAGCTACCACCATCCAGAGCTTGGGGAGATGGGAATTGTTATGAGAGGAATGAGAAAATTAAATGGTGGCTGATTTTTAGCCATCTTTGGCAAAACCAAATTTTATTTGAATTAAAAAAAAAAAAGAGTGTGATAATGTTTGCATGTTGGTGTCATAGAGACAGCTCATTCCTGGCTATCTTTTTATGAGAGTTAATGTCAGGACCGAAATTGGTGTATGTGAAAACACCTAACCCAATGTTTGACACATAGTCTGAAAAATAAATGCTTATTTCTCTTTTCTCTGTTTATTCGTACCTTGTAATGTTGACATAAAAAAACGTCCAAACCTATAGAGAATGTTTATATGTATTTATTTGAGCCAAACTGAGGACATGCCAGAAAGCAAGATCTGAAATGCTCTGCAGAGTGACAGTTTTGCGGTTCCTTTCATACATATGGAATTAAGGAGGGAATGTCAGGAAGATTACACAAAGACAGGAGAAAACACGATGAGGGAAATCTCCATGTTTGGAGTACAGGATAGTTAACCAGTTATGTACTTCCTTGAGAATGGTTATGCCTGAGAGGGGTCCAAAAAAGAGGACAATCTGGCATTGCAAAGGTGTGTTAAATTAGATGCACCAGAACAATGGATCAGGCTTGCTTCAGATAAACCTTTCACAACAGAAGTTACAGGGCTGGGGCATGACTACCCACAACTTGCCAAGTTAAGAATTTATATGATTGGATCATTATGTGAGGTTACTTTTGGTCTCTGAACTTGTCAGATTTATTACAGAGCCCCCTTTTCGTCCATAGTGTCCAGGAATTGAGCCATTCAAAACCCAAATATTTATCCAGTTCAGACCAGCTATCAGCAAAATGGATTACTTTTACCCCTATTGTGCGCAAAAACTCTTGAAGAGATTGAGTGGGGTGAGAGATATTTAGAAAATTAGTTTCTACATCCTAAATCTCCATGTTTACTTTTTCATGTTTGACCAGCCTGAAGTGCATGCATTTCTAGTTCTCTTTCCTCAACTTCTCTTTTATAATCACTTTTCTATCACTTGACAAAAGACACACCTCCCACTCATTCTGAAGCTTACTATATACTATGTTGCCTCAGGCTATACAAACTCCGCAGGGGTACAAAGGGGCAATTGGAAATACTGGAGTCTGCAAAACTTCCTTGAAGCAGAGAATCATGGAAATCTTCTCATCTTTTTGTGTCTTCTTTCTGTGTCAGATCCAACACACTTTAGATCTGAAGATTTTGACATATTTTGAGATTGTAGTGCAGATGCCTGATATTAAGCTTTCAATTGCTGAGACATTCGTTTCAAAAGATATTTATCTTGAATAAATATAATGCCAACTGTCTGACACAGTTGCTAGCAAAACAATTAGATAAGGAATTAGACCCCCATACACATGAACTTCCCCTTTCAGAAAACCTTGGGTGACCTAGATAACTGACCACTTGAGTGACCTCACTCCACTTTCCCATGCTCTAATTCTTGTTCTTTTGCTTCATATTAGCTGGTAATGAGTGACCCTACAAAACCCCAGACACTTCAGCCTTGGGCCCTAATGAAAACAGAGCCCCAGGTCGGTGCCCTATCTCTCTTTCTACCCTCAGCCTCACTGCGTGGTCCCCGTGGGTGTGCTGTATACTCTCCAGGACCTGTGAGTAATAATGTTGTTCCTCAAAATTCCCTGAAGGTTTTTGCTGAAGTGTGTCCTGTGATCATAAGAAGGGCTGGTCCAGCCACCATATTGGCCCATGTTGGCCCAGTGGGGGAAATGTTTGTATAGACTCACTAGAAGTAAGAAAGCCCTGGAAGGAGTCTCAGGAATTCTTAGCCTAGAGTATCCCCATTAATTGATAGGGAGCAACAAGATGAGAATACTGTGGGTTCAAGCACACTGCAGAATGGGTGGGTGATTTCTGCATCATTCTTGAGGGATAATCATAAGGGCAAGGAGAGTATCCATAGGAAAATAACAATCTAAATTTATTGACTCTACTGTCTTTTTGCTATCATTATCATGTGCTTTCTTTTCCTCTTTACTAGCTTAAACTCCATGGCTTAGCATGATAACTAGACCCTTTCATAAACCATAAATCCTCTGTCCCCCTATCACTTTGATGTATCAGTTTATCAAAACCACAACTCAGATTAAATCCAACTCCTCATCTGCTCTGTGCTTACACTGATGTGGCTACATGTGGCAGGAGAAAGACACACAGCCCTGACTGGCCTCACTTTAAATTTATGAGGCCAAGTGTTTTCTTAAGGCTTCTTGAAAAATAGTTTACATTTTTTTCTAGCATGCTCAATGTCCTGTTCTCTTAGATAAATATTTTATTAATTCCTTCTGTCCTCAAACGACCAATACCTTTTTTCATATCCCTATTCTCACCTGGTGGCCTTATTTTTCTACACTGAGAAAATTAAAGCAATCATGAGAGAATTTCCACAAACTCACCATCATCATTATCAACCTATCTACTGACATTTTATATCTATATAAAATATCAGTATTTGCCTCTCTCCTGTTCCTCTGGTTAAACTCTCCTGGCACCAGTCAAAGCTCAAAGCTTCCACTTGTGTGATAGATCCCTTTCTCTAGCTTATGCAAGGATATTGTTCTGAGCATTCTTTCCTCTATCCCATGTCATTAATATTCCACTCTCTATTAGACCATTCCTAATTAGCATATAAATTTAGAAGCTCTTATTTCTTTTGTCTTAAAAACAAAAACAAACTTCCCTTACTGAGTACTGCCTCATTTCTTTGTTCCCCTTTACGGCACAACTGAGAAGCGTGTCTATACTCACTGTCTCTCGTTTCTTTCCTCTCTCATTCTCTCTTGAACTCATCCCGTAGTCTTTCCCTGCATTATCCTCTAAAATCTCTCTTGTCAAGATTTCCAATGGCCAATTCTAAGTCAGTGTGCTACCTGACTTTAAATACCATCTAACATAGTTGATCAACACCACATTCCTTGAAATTGTTTTGTTTTGTTTTGTTTTGTTCTGTTTTGTTTTACCTGGCTTCCAGGATGCTAGGAGTTATAGGGCCCCAGGAGTAACAGGGCCCACACTTTTCTTTTTACCTCACTGGCCACACGTTCTTAGTCTCTTCTTTTGATTCTCATTTTTCTTAATATCTTAACATTGGATTTCTAGTTTTTGTTTCCTATTTATACTCATCCCTTGATAATCTCATCCAGTTTCATCTATATGAAAAATATTCCCAAATCTATGATGACCTTGACCTTTTCCTTGAACTCCAGACTCAAATTGCATCTTTGATTGTTCCACTTCAATGTCTAATAGACATTTCAAACAAAATATCCACAAAAGAACTTATCTCTCCCACAAATTTATTACATTTATTGTTTTCTTTATTACATTTAATAATTCCATTATTTCAAGGATTTTAATCTATTTTGATAATTGCTGTATTCCTAGTAGCTAGGCAAGTGCCTAATAAATATTTATTAAATAAATGCATGTTAAAGACTACAGACAACACATTCATAACAAAGTCCATTTTTCCTTCCTTCCTTCCTTCCTTCCTTCCTTCCTTCCTTCCTTCCTTCCTTCCTTCCTTCCTTCCTTCCTTCTCCCTTCCTTCCTTTCTCCCTTCTTTTCTCTTTTTCTATTATTTAGAATTCATCAGTGATGTTATTAACAAGTTAAATTGAAGTCAGGCTTTTTCTGCAACAACATCTAACTTGGTTGTTCGATTTAATTTGACCATGAGGACTAGCTTTGCCAATTTGGTTATGTGGCAGGAATTTTGCACTCATACAATAAGTGAAATCTTTAAATGTATTTAAACAAAAAGAAAATAAAAGCATTTCATTAAAAAAGTCACATAAGACAATGCGATTTTTAAGTCAAAATTATTTTGATTTCTTCAAACTTTTTGGTCTATATTGAGTTAAACAATTTTCTTCAAAGTTACAGAGAAAAATATATCAATTATTTGATTAGCTTTGGTAAAGCCTTTTTGCTATATTTCCCAGATTTGAGAAAATAAATGATTCTGATATTAAAATACAAGCCTTTTGAAATTCAGAGGATTTCCAATTTTTCAACAAAAATAGCCATATGATAAATTATTAAAAATAATATGAAGATGTATTCTTATGAAACTTTTACTATGTAACTCAAAAGAAGTTTAAATAATTGAATTATAATACTATAATAAATTTCTTCCATACATATTTATATAACAATGTTTTCTGAATACTGCCATTTGTAAAAATTCAAAACATGGGTAAAGTTGGTGCTAGGCTCTATCCCATTAAAGTAATGACTACTACTTAGTGAACTAACTGAAAAAAATTATCATCTATCTTATTAAAAGATATGTGTCCAGTAAAATTTTACTTTTATATTCCTTATTTATCACAATTTGTAATATATTCATGTTGTTCTAACAGTTGCAAACTAATAATTTTGATGGCTAACTCAATCTAGAAGAGATTAGAACTATAATAGAATTACGAATACAGAAAATGGAAAACAGATATTTCAAAAACATACATATTTTTGTTGCAGAACAGTTTGATAGGGTGATCAATAAAGCATAAAGACATACTTCATTTGGATAAATCCTGCAGGGGCATTCTCTTTGATGACAAAAAAGCAACAATGTAAAGTGTATGTTAAAGAAGTGATCACTTATCTATTTTCAAATGAATGAGTATCAAATCATTCTAGTATTTTATTTTATTGAACAGATTTATAAAGAGATGCAATAGTAGCTTAAAATGTTATTATTTACAATACACTAGAAATATCACTCTTTGGAATTATTTAAATTTATGATGAAAATTTTAGAGAACAACTTCAAAAATGTGTGAATGGGTAGTTAGCTTTTAATCTTTGGAGAATAAGTAATCCAAAAAGTTTGAAGACTACTATTAAAGGGAATGTGCAAAATGCAGTTTGGCTAAGGCTGGTGCTCTCCTTACGGTAGATCACAAAGAGTAGTTGGTGAGGAATGGGAAGCAGTGAGGAATAGGAAGCAGTGAGGAACAGGAAACTAGTACACAGGCTGTACCATAGAGGGGATTTGGAAGACTGAGAGACAGAGAGGCCATTGCCGACTCGGGGGAACGGAAGTGGCTCTTCAAGCCAGCGTTGGGGAAGAACAAAATGGCGGCCTATTTCATAAAGGTTCAACTCTACAAAATCTGGCCACGTTAGTGTCAGCAAGTTGGTTTGGGGCAACTGCTTCTGTCGGGATAGGTTTCCAGCGAGCTGGGACATGAAGACCAGTTGGTAAGTTGGAGTCAGTGCTGGTGGAGAGGAGTCATGATGATTTCACTTGGGGGATGCTAAAAGGTGTGTTCTGATTACACATGGTTCAGCTCATACAGAGCATTCTTTGTGTCTTACACACTGATGTGAGAGCACCTCAGAGTTTCACTTACCACTTACAAGAAGGTATAATGTTAGGTTGTTTGCCGTAAATGATGGGCTTGCCACCTGAAGAAGCCTGGGGTTTCTTGGCAAATATGACAACCTTAAGTAGAAACTTAGTTGCCCGAGTCAATCAATATTTGATTAATTCAGCTTCTTAACCTTGTGGAAAGAGTACTTATACTTCAGAGTTCTCTGATTTGCTGGGAAAGTGGGGGCTATTTTCCATGAAAGTTGTGATCTAGGACAGTGGTTCTCAGCCTTTTTGGCACCAGGAACCGGTGCTCCTCTGAGAGTTTAATACCTGATGATCCGAGGTGGAGCTGAGGTGGTGATGCTAGCGCTGGGGAGCAGCTGCATATACTGATGAAGCTTCCCACTCTCACTAGCTCAGCTGGGCTCACCTCCTGCTGTGTGCTTGGGTTCCTAACTGAGTGGTATTGGTCCACAGGCTGAGGGTGGGAGTGGAGGCTTGGAGATCCCTGATCTAGGAGAATGCCTGCAAGGTTTCACAGGTTATGGCAATTCAGAGACAATATCAAATTTTCTGATTCAGGCATTCAGTTGCAGCTTGTTCATTAGATTTGAAACTAACTAGTCAAATGTAAATATAAAAACATCTACAACGTAAAAATAGATTTTCTGTCATTTCGCATTATCCAAATCCTAATTTCTACTCTACTTTCTCCCTTTCAATACAGTAGGTGCCAGATTAACATTCAAACAAAGGATAATACATCATTTTTGATAGAATAGTCAAGGAAGGTTTCATAAAAGAGATGACATTTGAACTGATTCTTGACATGTTGAATTTTCAAGACAGGGGCTTAGAATGAAATACTGAGCTGTTGGTGAGGAAGTAGGTGTGGCCTAGCTCTCTAGGATATTTACTCCAGTAGAAGACTCTAGGAAGCCAGATATTATTTGTGCTGGACTTTTCTTAATACATATTGCACAAATGTGGTAAAAATATCTATATTAGATCTGCGCTTAGATCTCTTATTGCACATGGATTTGTGAAGTGGGAACTTTCTGAAATTCGATCCAATTAGTGGGCAGACTTTGGTATAGAACAGTTCTGTTTAGTATCCTATTTGTGGTGCTTTATTATTGCTATAATCATGGAACAACTTTATTCTTATATTTCACCTAGAACCCTTTAACATAGGTGTGATCCAGGAGTACCCCTGGGAAGAATGGTGATTCAAGTTTTTATTGTCAGCCTGGGTTTTTTTTTTTTTTTTAATATCCTGAATGAGGAACCTGAGAGAGTTGCAGGTTCTAGATCTGGCAGTGCTAGATGCTAATAAGAACAAAATAATAACTTCTTTCAGCCTTAGTTTCTCATCTGAGAATAGATGTAGTAATAACTTCTTATTTGTAAGAGTACGATGAAGAATAAACCTTTTGATACATGTGAAATACTTCCAATGAATTAACAATCCCTAAAATGCTAAGGATCAAATTTCAGGCTCTCTCAGGGTACAATTTGATAATCAGACAAACGGCCATTCACATGTATAAAGTGGTATAGGTAAAGTTCATGAGAGCTACAACTTTGTTTTCTGTTACATTTACAGTGCCTAGGAACACTATTTGTCACATAATAGGTCCCACTATATATTTATAAAATGAAGGAATGAATGAGTGACTGGAGGCATTCAGGGGCCTCCCTCTAGCTGCCAACCTGGCTGCCAAAACTTTATGTCTAAGTGACTGGCTGGGTGAAGTCTGTAAACTGCATGTTTGCTTAAGAATATCCTGCTTTTTCCTGCTTTTCTCCCTGACTGTTTCAATAATAGTACTAGCTAACATTGCTCGAGGACCATATATGTACTAGGAACTGTGAGGTGCTTTACATAAACTATTGGTAATCCTTATAACCCCGAAAAAGTGTGTAAACTTATTTTAAACATCAGAAATTGATGCTCAGATAGGCTCTGTAACTTATTAGAAATCAAATAGCTAATGTGTCAATTTGGATAGGCTAGATTATGCTGTGATAATAAAAACGTCCCTCTCTCAGTGACTTAAAACACAAATGTTTATTTTTTTCCTGTGTCACATGTTCATAGTGAGTCAGAGGAGGGTCCTGCTCATTTTACTTAGGGATCCAGGCCACAGAACAGTAACCAGTAAAGAAGACATCTCTAGAGAGTGTCAACCAGCAGTGAAAGCTTGGCCTAGAAGTGACATGTATCTTTTCTTTCAACACGCATTAGCCAGGATTAGTCATATGACTCCACCCAACCACAGGCAAGCTAGGAAGTGTAGCTCTATCTTGTACTTGGAACACAGATTCAGAAATTTGGAGCGGGGGGCAGTGTAGATGACGCCCCACCGCAGAGGTAGTAAGTGGAAAACTTAGTTTCTGAAGCCAAAAATTATCTGACTCCAAAGCCAGGTTTATTTCACAAAACCACCTTGTTTTACTCAACTTACCTAGGGTTCTGGGAATAGGGAATATCCATATCATTTAACTTTGTTGCTTTTCAGTGAGAGTTGTCTTTTTGAGGCAACCTAGGCTGAATCTTCTTAGGCCGAGAACAATTCTTCCTTCTAAGTTGTCACACTAGAAAGCATGGCTCCTTTGGCCTGGTAGGATAGGCACTGTCCTTGTCTAGTTTAGTCCCAGAGTCTCTAGAGTGACTTCTAGTCCTAGAGCTGCTGGAGTGACCTAGCTATTGGCTAGGTGCACCCTGAAATACAAGAAGACATATGCTGGGCCAGGAGCAGATCTTCTTCCTTCAGACTTAGAAGGAGCTGATGACAAAGGCCTGCCAACACGATGTGACTAATTTAGGGTCACTCGCATTTCCATCTTTGTAGGCAGACTGTGATGTGAGTTTGGAAGCTACCCAGCAAAGGGCCCTGAGCTGGCAGTCAGGATTTAAAATCAGTCCTGGCTCCATCATCACTAGCTCTGTGACCCTGGGCAAGTAATTTAATCTTTCAGAAGTCTGAGTTTTCTCATCTGGAAAAAAAATTTTACTTTCAACATTCAGATTTTTAAGATGAAAACTGCCAATCTGCACTTAATGTGTATGGCTAACATCTGAATGGCACTTAATATTTTACAGAGCTTTCTTCAGTGCCTTGCTGTGTAGACGTGATTGCCATGATTTCCCCAGGGGAGAAACCCAGTCTTGCAGGAGCAGGCAAATTGCCCAACATTTCACACTTAATAAATAGCAGAAGTAGGCCACAAACACAGATCTTCTGTCTCCAAATAGGGTCTTCTTTTCGCTGGTCCGTGTGAGTGACCAGGGTAGTCCACAGGATGTGAAGAAGAACACACAAAGAAGTGGGTGGCAGAGAGAAACGAGTAGAAGAGTTGGACCCTTAAAGGCTAACTTTGATTTCAAGCTCTGCCATTTACTGGTTTACAGTCCTAGAAAAGCCACTTCTTTTCTTTTTCTGTTTGGCAAGTGTAGGCAGGGCTGACAGTCATCTGGTGCACACTCGTACAGCCATAGTGCTTACAGAAATGTTGAAGTCCTTCTGCTCTGTTTAGTGAATAGCCACTCCAACTGACGCCCTCCTTTTGGATTCCCTCACACCTCCCATGATTCAGCTGCAAAAGGGTTAATGTGGGGGCACAGCAGGGGCCATGAAAGATCTATTCCATTTCAGGGTTATGGTTGGTTTCAAGGCATATCAGTTGCTAAATATTTTTAATATCACCACGATTGAAGATAATAATGATAATATTCTTCTCAGCTTCAATGGACTGCTGTTAAAGGTCAGACAGTATAAATGAAGATAATTCGTCAGCTGTAAACTTTAAAGGCAGTATTTTTAAAGTGTTGTAGCAATGGTCACTGGCAAAATAACTCTTTTGTACAGAAAATAACACGTAGGATTTTGCTTCAGTGAGTTTGTTGTCCATTAGTCTGTTTGAGATTCTGAGGTGGTAAAGAAACTTATTTTACATTTTTTACTTTGAATTTTAAATTATTTGAGAATAGAACTCATTTCGTTCACATAATTTACCTGTCACATCTTCAGCTAATTTCGAGAATCTTGGTTTTTGACCCTGAGCTTATTGTTTCCTAAATCATTACTTAATTCTTGTATGGTATGTCTTTATATGCAGAGGCTTACATGGTTCCTATCCCAGTTTCTGCTTCAATCCAGACACAGAGGCAGTCAGCTCCCTATGGCAGATTTAACAGAGCAGAGGTCTCTAGAGTCCAGCTATCCTAGAATACCAAGAACAAGAAAAACAATAGCATGATAAAAACACTGGCAGATGTTACTTATTGAGTGATGTTTTACATGGTGAGGACTCTGCTGAATGGTGTACATATTCTACCAGCCGTGGGGTATGGCTCTTCATCCATTTTACCCTCATGTGAGTAATGTAAGCCAGGGGTTGGTAAACTCTGGTCAGCAGGTCATCCAGTTCCAAGTCTGTTTTTGGATGACCATGAGCTAAGAATATTTCTTATGTTTTTATAGGATTGAAAAAAGAAGAATATGTTACAGAGATTATGAGTGACCCACAAAACCTAAAATCATTATTAGTTTGCCTTTTACAGAAAAGTGCTGATACATAGTAATCTCACTTTCTTATTAGTGGTTGGATTAGAGTTTAGGGATGTGTTCCATTAAACAACAGATAGTTACTAGTCCTAACCCACTATTATGAGGATACATCAGTAAGCAAAACAGACAAAAATTTCTGTCCTCGTGTATCTCACATTCTAGTTCTAGTTAATGTGATATAAGTATGTTGCTGTTGGGTAAAGTTTCTCAATTTAAGTAGACAGTGAAAAAAGATATTTCTTACTACTTCTAGACGTTTCTCTAATTAAATGTAATACTTATAACTTATGATCATGAGGGGAGCTAGCTCAAGATAGAGTCAACATATAAAGGGTGACAGAAGAAATTTAGAAAGAAATTAATTAAGCTGCTGAGTTAATCAATTCTGAAATCTGCCATACCCAAGACTTCCCAACATATTAGGTAATCAGTAATAAGTTCCCTTTAAGTCCTTTCAAATCAGAGTTTTCTGTTACTTGAATTAGCTAACAGCCTACATATATACATATATTACCTAATTTAGTCCTTACAGCAACCCTATGGAATACTTATTTTTTATTTTACATAGGAGGAATGTAAAGATTAGAGTAATTTATTATTTGCATAGTCAACATGGTTAAGTGAAGGATCCAAGATGGAAACTCAGATCTCTCTGGACTCTCCCTTATGGAATTTCTAATTGTTTGAGGGAAAGGCAGGAAGTCAACATGGGGACAGTTTTTATGTCCTGAGCCTGTGTATATAACAGCATTACTGAGTTTCATCCTCTTTCTTAGACCTAGACCAATGCTTCTTGACCCCTATTCCAAAATGAGAAGGCAGCATTTTTCTATTTGTTGAGAAGTCATTATCCTAAGTTGTATTAATGTAATAAGGAACCAAGCACTGAAATCTCCCAGCAAAGAGCAAATCTATCAATTTCTTTCCATTTCTCCCACCACCATTTAGATCACTTCTCACCTTGTCTACTGCAATAATAGACTCTCACCTAGTCTATGTCCAATCTGCTCTGGTCTTCTAATCCAGTCTCTATACTGTAACTGGAGGATAAAGACAAATTTTTACTATGGTCTGCAAAGCCTGTTCAGCTTCATCTTTTTCCTCATGCTCCCTCCCCCACCCCCCGGAGCTTTCTCTGTTTCAGCCACACTGGCCTTTATCAGCCATCATTTCCTGCCTGGAATGATCTTTCTTTCCATCTATGCCCAATAAATGCCTATTTGTCTTTTAGATATATGCTTACGGTTTCTTTTTTCATGCAGGCCTTTTCTGATGTAAGAGATCAGTGACTGTATTTGTCACCATGTAAACCCACTCCCTGACACACAGCAGGTGCTCAATGTATTTGTGAAATGAATGTGTACATGTATGCTTGAAAAGCCATCTTATATTTGTTCATATGCGATTCATAGCATCAAGGAGATTTTAGATTTTGTATCAGTCTCAATCCCTGCAGGAAATACATGAGATCCTCAAATGGAACAATTGAGAAATGTTTTATTTAGGAACTATTTACATAAGTGTAAATGGGTTTAAGGGAAAGTAACAAGGGATGGTGAAGCACCCTGGGGCAAGCAAAACTGGAGAGAATTTGGTACCCCTAAAACTGAGCAAGTGAAGGGACAAGTTTCATTCTAAAGGGAATAGCTGTGGTTCTAGAAGAAAGCCACAGGACAGGAGCTGTGACTGTCATAGACAAATGCAGTTAACTGTAAGAACCTCTGTAGCGTCCAGCAATGCCAGAATTCTAAGAACAAGTGAAACATCATTATCACCAACATCACTTTCCCTCACTTGACCTCCATCAAGTGCCCCGCATTGGGTAAATCCAGCTGAAAGCCAGAGGGCAAGAAACTGAAGGATATAGTCCATAAAGGCTGCTTTCCAGGGCACAAAGTTGAGTGGACAGTGGAGAAAATGGATCTAGCAGGACAAATGAAAAATATTCAGCCATTGGTCATTGGGACAATTCCATCTCTTGCTTTTCTAAAAGAATTGCTAAGACAAGTACTGCTAAGGATAGCTTCAAAAGTTTTAATTTAATGTAATATACATAAAGGGATCACTAAAGTTTAAGGGTTATATATATACTTGAAGCTACAAAAGTTTTGATATGGAAATACCATGAGAAATGTGGATTAATGAAAAGTACATGGGATTTTTAGTTAGACGTGAGATCAAACCATAGCTCTACTATCTACTTTGACAGCTTGGTTTATAGAGTAAGAATTTTGATTATTATTATACAATCTCATAGGGTCATTGTAAGAATCCAATGTCTAGCACATGGTAGGTGCTTATAAAATGATGTCTTTGTGACAGAGTTATGTAGTTATTACCCACCATAGGGCCTAGCACTATGGTAAAGTCTCTTTCTGGGAGCTTTTGTTGTTGTTAAGCAATGAGGATGGAGAAATTAGAGACTAAATAGGCCAGAGAATAATCAAATATCAATTGTGTTTTAAGATCCATGAGAAAGATGCAGGTTACAAGCTCTGGCAGATATATCTGCTGTATAACTGGACCACTCCTCACCCTCGCCCTTAAGGAAACTTCCAGTCTTAAAATCTAGATCCAGAGTATTGTATTTATCAGTGAGCTACTGGGTCTCTCAGCTACAGGCAGTTAAACGGCAGGCTGTTGAAGCCAGTAAAAGCAGGAGCAGTTTGTACTCCTTAGTGGGTGCTTCTACCTCAAGACAGTAGTGACATCACACCGCCCAGCTCCAATCCATTGTGTGAGAGTGACAACTTTTTCCCCACGTAAGAAACCCCCGTTTGCTAACCTGGTGCCAAATGGCTCATGTAAACACTGAAAGATTAAAGACCACATTGTGCTTTCTTTGCCATTGGAAGGGCATTATTTTCCACGTTGATAAAATCTTGAGGAAAGAATAAGGCACAATGGACTTTTATTTTAACCACTCAAGTATTCCACAGAACGCCTGGGGCTTTGTTCTACTTCTGGTCTCCTGGCTTCTGCCATTAGGAAAAGTAAAGACACTTGGCTCAGAATTGATCCCTGGGGGATTGATTGAATAGTGTTCTAGGAGCTCATTGGAAAGGAATTGAGAGGCGAGATGAAGAAGCAAAATTAGAGAGACTTAGAGGACCATCTGAAGTAATAGTATTTATGCCAGGAGTCCACTGCATACAATATGATTCTTGCCATCCAAGAGCCTGTAACATACTGACAGAGGGGCAGATGCTACCAGAGTAGATGAGTCACAGCCTCAGGGCCAACTCAGATAAGTCCCCCTTCCTCAATGCATTTGTCCTGTGTCGATTTCTGTCTTCTCCATAGTTTCTCCAAACAAGTCTGACAATTCTTTTATGCCCCTCTCTCTTGTTCCTACTTATATTAATGCCTTGTGTTGTCTCAGTTTACTCTTGTATTTGAAATTACATTGGACTGGGAATCAAGAAGGCTACTTCTAACTTTAGCTTTGCTGTATGTTTTAGAGCATGGCCTTTTAGAACTTCCAATTTTTTCAACTCTCAAAAAGTATCTGTTTGCTGTAGTTAACTGATGAGAAGCCAGGGAAATACATTGTATAGCAAGATTTTTTAAAATTTGAGGCAGAATTTATTTACATAGGATGAAATGCATCCTATGTAAATATATACATCTAATATATATATTAGAAAATATATACATCTGTGTAACCAACGCACTAATCAAGATATAGTATGTTTCTAGCATCCCAAAAAGTTCTCTCATGTCTCTTTAAATCCTCTTCCAACTAATCCCTCCCACCCAGAGGCAACCATTATTCTGATATCTATCACAAGATATCACAAGTTTTTATTGTTTTTGCAATTGTTGGAAACACTTTGAAAAGTGAGTTACCATACAAAATTTGGTATTGTTGTTTTTCTACTGCATGATATTACTTAAGAGAAAAAAAAATCTAGCCTTTTACTTAATACTAAGCAGAGAGCATGGTAGTTATGATTCAATTCAATATTGAATATATATTAAAGTGAATAAAGTATAGAAGAAAGGACTTTGGCCTGGATTCTAAGCAAACTGAATTCTAATCTCTTCTTCCTTTATCCAGTGTTGTGTCCTTAAGCAAATTAAAAAAAAAATTTATCTTAAATTTTTCTTTTATTAAAATGAAGGAATTAGATTAGATGACATGGAGTATATTTTGCTTTTAGAAGTTAACTAATGATAATAATAACTAAGATTTATTGAATGCTTACTATATGCTAGGCACTATTCTAAATACATTTATCTTTGTAACAGACCAATAACTTAAATACTACTATTTCCATTTTATATAAGGAGAGATTTAGAGATTAACCAACTCTAATAAAGTCACAGAACTCATAAGTGGGCAATGCTAGTCATTGGACCCAGGCAGTATAACTCTAGAGCCTGCAATTTAACCATTACACTCTGCTGCCAATCACTGGTTGATAAATTAATATAATGGGTAAGTGTGAAAAATGAGACCTGTGGGCATGTGGTTAGATCTAGTAATGAGTCACATTTTAAAAGTTTTAAAATAAACTTTATTATGGAAATTTCTAAAAAATTCCAAAATGTATCTTTAAAAAAAGGACAGGTTTTCACTTAACTATAATGCCATGTCACACCTAATAAAATTAACAATAATTCTTGAATTTTATTGTTTAATACTAAGTGCATTTTCAGAATTTTCTGTCTTTATATTTCTTAATTGTCTTAACATTTCTTTCTTTGTTGTTTTCCCAATTAAAGCCAAAAAAGCTCCACTCATTTTATGTGGTTGTTCTGTCTCTTTGGTCCGTTCTAATCTAAAATCCTCCCTGACTTGAAGAGGAAAGCTTTAGATAGTTGTGAAGGAAAGGAGAGCATGAGAGTATCTTTCTAGTTTGTTTCTTATATACAAAGAAGAGGTGATATGGGTTTGCAAGAGAATAAAACAAAATCACCCAGCTTCTCCCCACTTTGGGGGCCCCTTACCTACCCTCTCTATATATGACCATCCTCTTTTTTATGTAAGAAGCAAAGGGATGCCAGAAAGAGGCTGGTGCTCTAACCAGAATTAGAAAGCATGTCATTACTGAAAGAGATTACTATGAACAGCTCTCAGTAAAATACTTCTATTGTCACAGGAACATGGTTTCAATTAGGAATTTGACACCTGAAGAAATGTCTATGAGTACTTTTTTGGGGTGCAGGAAGGGAAAACAGTGACATGAGGTTATGTGCATTGCAGGGATGACCTCCTCCAGGTCAGACTGGCTCCAATCTGCCTGAGGCTCATGGACCTACGATCTCTGAGATTAGGCATCCAGAGAACTAAGTCCTTCCTTTTTATGGTCTGGATTCACTTTATGCAGACGCTTATGAATGAATAACTAGAATGATATCAGTGCAGTGCTAGCACAGGCCTAGGTGACAGCCAGTTGTGTGTTTTTAAACACTATGTCCCACGGAGCTCCATCTATGGAGACATTTCAAGTATTCTGCAAATGTTTGGTTTGAATTTATTTTTTTTAAATGTGGTCAGCTCTTGATTCTGTTATTAGTGCTTATTTTGGATTTCATTTATAATCTCTTTCTTGGAATTCAGTTTTAAGTAGAACTTATCAATACTAAATAAATTAGCTTCATCTCTTTGTCAGAGAATTTCTTAAATAATGATTCCCCAATTGCCTTGGAGAAAGTACACATACTTGATGTAAAAATAAACTTTTGAAAAGGTGCTTTCTTCTTGTATACCTAGGTAAAATAACTTTTTGGAAGTTCATTCTTTTTGGTGGATCCTGAAATCTTGGAAAACCCATTGGAGTAAGATAATGCTTACACAGAATAGGAAAATCGAGGTTTTTATTGTTATTTTCTCATGTGTGTGTATACAGTAAAATCATTTATTCATCAAACATAAAACATTATATATTTTATATGGTTATATATTTCTATATGAAAATGCATTTTTAAATGTCTGAAGGGCACACCTAATCCAAACATCAGTTACTTTGAGCGTAGCAAGAAGAGACCGGGATTGGAGAGGCAGGCAAAGAAGACTTTGCTATCTATAATGTTTGATTTATTTTAAAGAAAAAGGATTTATTTATATTTGATGTTCTTAAATATTGATGTAAAAATAGGTAAAGATTTATTAAATAATATGTGAAACAGAGTTTTGAAGGAATAAAAGAAATTGAGGTGGTTGGCACAGCCTTCCCCATTTCATGCTGTAGTTGTCCTGACTAATCTCTCCATTTATGCTTCCCCCTTGCTCTTTATCACAATTTCTGGTTTGCCTACTGCCAAGTCTAAATTTCGTATTTCTTTCCACAAATGTGGTTAATCACATTGACCTTGGGGAAAGCTGAAAATGGAAAGGTAAAGAGACTGACTTCTGTAGTATAGGTAGCATGCCCAGGCAAGCTATCAGGCAAGCTTGAAAGTAAATCTTGCTCACATCATTGACTACCTTTGAACCATGAGTAAATCACTGAGCTTTTAGGATTTATTTTCTCATCTCTTAAGTAGATATAATTTTATCTATTTTGTGAATTTTGTACTGAAGATTAAGTAGAGATTAAGAAATATATGAAAATGTTTTGCACAGTATCTAGCATATACTTATATAGTTAGGTTCAATAAATATTAGATTCTTGCCTTTTGGTTCTCTTGTTCTTTTATACCACCATGAATTGTGGTAGAAGATGTTGATCTGGGGGCGGGAGGAATAAAAAGTGATCCTTGCCTAGGAGCTATGCAAATAGGTAAATACAGTAAAGTGTTTGAGTTCTCTGATATGAGGGCACTGAGAGGACACAAAGAAAGAAGTAATGCTAGTAAGATAATAGCTACACTTTATTAAACATTGACTCTGAGTTAGGCACTATGCTAAGTGCTTTTTGTACCTTACCTTATTTAATTACCCACAACCCTTTGTGGAATGGGCTATATCGATATTAAATGTCTTGTCTCAAACCACATATCTACTCAGTAACAGAACTGAGATTTGATTTTAGGTCTGCCTAACTCCAAAACCCATGTTATTAAACCACTGTTTTGGAGTTGAGAATAGAAGCAGGAAAATTTTATTGAAAATTTTTATTAGTTCATCTATCATACATGCAGCCTTCCTTTCTCAAAAGATTTAAGGTGTTTTTTTGAAAAATAACATTTGAGCTGGTAGGTAGGGCCAGAAAAGGCTTTCTTGATAGACAGAGGCAGCAACGTGAGGAGTAATATGAAAGGATCCATTGACAAGTAGCCCTGTATGGCCCCAGACTAGGTTAAAACAGACTGGAGAAGTAGATTTGACTGGATACCTTGTATATAATATTACAAAATGGAGAAATAATTCTGTAGGCAATAGAGAATTGATAAGAATAATGAATGTCACAAGGCAACAACTAGTTTTCTTAACATGGGAACCACATTTCACATTATGGCCTCAAATGGAGTCACTTTGCTTGATTATTCTCTTGATTATTATTTATTAGACTTTATGAATAGGATTTGGCAGTTTTCAGAAATATAATCTAGTCTCTGAGGCTGAAGTTTGAACTTCATAGAGGCTAGTGAAAGGAATATGCCTTATCTTGTAAAGGCCATTTCCAATGTGGAGTTTAAAAAAATAGTTTGAATATTGGAGGTCAGCTGGAATGTGTTTTTATCTTGAGGGTTAGAGTTGCCAGCCTAACAAATAAAAATATAGATTATCAGTTAAATTTTGAATTTCAAATAAATAACAAGTACTTTTTGAAAAGTATGCAACATTTGGGGCATACTTAAATAAAAAAATATTTGTTGCTTATCTGAAATTCAGATTTATCTGAAATTTGTTGTTTATCTAAAATTCAAAAATTGGGTGTTGAGTTGCCAAAGCCATCCTGAGAAAAAAAGAATGAGGCTGAAGACATCACTTTGCCCAACTTTAAAGTATACTACAAAGCGATAGTAATCAAAATGGCATGGTATTGGCGGAAAAACAGATACACGAACCAGTGGAACAGAATCAAGAGTCCAGAAGTATACCCATATTTATATAAACAAATAATTTTCAACAAAAAAAGCCAAAAACTTACAGTGGAGAAAGGAAAGCCTCTTCAATAAATGGTGCTGGGAAAACTGCAAAAGAATGAAACTAGACTATTGTCTATCACACATACCAAAATTAACTCAAAATGGATTAAGGACCTACGTATAAAACCTGAAACAATAAAATGCATAGAAGAAAACATAGAAACTAAACTCAAGGACCTTGGACTTAAAGGGGGTTTATGAATTTGACCTCAAAAGCAAGGGAAGTAAAAGCTACAATAAATGAATGGGACTACATCAAACTAAAAAACTTATACTCAGCAAAAGAAATCGTCAACAAGGTAAAGAGAGAACCATCTGATGGGAAAATATATTTGCAAGCCACACCTCTGATAAGGGCCTAATATCCAAAATATACAAAGAACTCATACAACTCAATAACAACAAAAAACCAAATGAAGTGGGTAAAGGGGATCAAATATATGGTAGCTGCAGGAGACTGGACTTCAGGTGGTAAAGACAATAGAATATACAGATGTCAAATGATAATGTACACCTGAAAATTATATAATTGAATTAACCAGTGTTATTCCAGTAAACTTAATTAAAGCTTATTGGGGTAACATTGGTTAATACAATGGTAGGGTTAATACAATCCTACTAAGTTGGCTACTTTATTTTGATATATATGAAATTTCAGATCTATGGATTTGTAGTCATTGCCCCTATAATCCCTTTCTCTGAAGTGCTGAGGCCCTGCAGGACTCAGCGCCAGGACAAACATGTGCTATGTACAGTACACCGCCGCTTCCCACACATGTGGACCTGAAGGAGGCTGACCCCAGGGCTCTGGGAAATAGAAGAGGCAAATGCAGGCATGGTCCCTGTGAAGGCTTTTCTTACAGGGCAGACTTTGGATGTTTTACAGCCTCCGGGTGGCCTGGCAGCCTGGCCTGAGCAGTTTAGTGGTGAAATTCTTTTAAGCGATTGTGTTAGTTTCCTTTTCATAAACCTTATCTCTTCCTAGGAGTGTGTTTTAGTATGCCTGGATGGAGTCGAGTGTTCTGCTGGCTCCCTGAGTCCTCACGTCGGACTCCGTTTCTGTGGGATTTCTTTCTTCACTTGTTTGCTTTAGGAAGAGGCACACTGATAAAGAAGGGTAGCCGTCTGGGGGCCCGCGGGTCCCCTGGGAGAGCTGCCCTCTGGGGCCCTGCCTCCTCCTCAGGCTGCAGGGTGTTTACTTATAATCATGGAATGTTTAAGCTACGAAGCACCTTATCATGATGGGGCATGGTTATGGGGTACTCTTGACCACCACCCCCCAAGTAGTTTTATTTTTTTGTCTCTTATACATTGTTAGTTTCCCTGAAAGCTATTTGCTGAAACGATTCTGCAACTATAAATAAGTTATGAAAATCTTTATTATAGCTCCAGTTCATTGCAAATAAGGAATCTGAAGCCCAGAGAGGTGACATGACCTCTCAAAGATAATGTAGTAGATTTGTAGTAGAACTGGGGAAATGAGAGCCCAGGTCCTCCAGCTCCCTGATGGCGCTTTTTATTCAAGGGTAGCAAGTCCCTCCCACCATAATGCGAGGACTCTATCATAAAGACCTTGCGTGTTTCAGGGGCCAGGAAAGAGTTCCTTGGCTCTCCAGTTCACATGCCTTCCCCGCTGGCTCAGGAAGGGTTAGAGATTGTTTTGATGGCTGCAAGGCCTGGGAGGACTGTGTTAAAGCTTAAAAGGTAAATACTTGAGAGAGGCTAGACAGCTATCTTGTTTCATAGGTCAATCTAGTTAGGAGTTTGTTGCCTGAGAGGAGAGCACAGAACAATCTGGGAACCTACAATCGATGTGCTGCCTTTAGGACAGAAATGGTTTTTATTCTGCTGCTCTGCCAAGTGAGTCTTCCATTTTCGTGGTGGTTACATTGTCCAAGTTGAATGCAAGAGCCCCATCCATGATGTCCACATTTCAACAGCAGAAAGGACGCAGGGCAAAGGATGTTCCCTCCCATTAAGGACACTTCTCAGAAGTAGTGCAATTCACTTCTGCTTATATCTGACTGGCTGGAACTTATAACTTGGTTTCAAGGGAGGCTGGGAAACAGTCCTTATTCTGGATGCTTTATGATCAGGCAAAAATCAAGTGTTTTTTTCTAAAGAACAGAAGAAAAAATATTGGGGAACTGTTGGCAATCCCTATCTAAAAAGGAATGACCAAGCCTCATAATATTCTGTGTACCTGACATACCTACCCCAGTTGCACATACAGTAGATACCTAACATAATTTATCAGTAGGTTCATGTGTGCAGTATTTCACCCACACAATTTACTGATTTTGTGGCCTATCTTGGGATTGTAAATGTCATTTTATTAAATTGTTTTCATTAGGCATCCCATTTTAAGGTGCAAATTATTTAATTAATAATGGATTTCTAGTCTCAGTTTCTAGTTTTGTATTTGTTTTACTACTGTTCACAACTTAGTGTTTTTTTTACTGTTTTCTGTAAAATCCTTATAAAAGCTTTGTGTGTGTGTGTGTGTGTGTGTGTGTGTGTGTGTGTGTGTGTGTTCATAATGTCCATCAGATTACTTAGTAAATTTATATCCTATAAAATATTAAGAATCATTGGTGTAAACTAGGAAGGAATACAGGTAGTTTGATTCTTAGCTAGTAATTTTGCCAAGTTGTTACTTGTTATTATCTCCAGTTACTTTAGAATCTGTTCTTTCTTAATATAGTGAATTATTTAAAATATTTTAGGAGGGGCTCAGTATGCAAAAAAAAAAATACCCCAGTTTTTTGCAGAGTAAATTATGAACTTCAAATTGTTTTATAAGTTCAGATTTTTATATTTTGACTCTTTAAATTTCAACTTTATCTCAATACAGTTGGCATATAAAATTGCAATGTATTTAAAGTGTACATAGCGGTGATTTTATAAACACTACATTGTGAAATGTCCCCGCCCTGCACCATAGAGTTAACTAACACATCTATCACCTCACATACTTATCTTTTATTTTTTGGTGAGAACATTTAACTTCTACTGTCTTAACAAATTTCAATTATACATTGCAGTGTTTATCAACTATAGTCACAGTATTTTACATTATATCCTCATAACTTATTCATTTTATAGCTGAAAGTTTGTACCCTTTTACCAGCCTCTCCCTGTTTCCCCCACCCCCAGTCCCTGGTAACCATTTTTCTACTCTCTGTTACTATGAGTTTGACTTTTTGTTTTTAGATTTCACAGATAGGTAATACCATGTGATATTTGTCTTTCTTTGTCTGGCTTATTTAATTTAGCATAATGTCCTCATGGTCTACCCATGTCACAAAGGGCAGGATTTCCTTCTTTCTCATGGCTGAATAATATTCCATTGTGATATATATATATCACATTTTTATCCATTCATCTATTGGTGGACAGTTATATTATCTCCATATCTTGGCTATTGTGAATAATGCTGTAATAAACATGAGAGTGCAGATATTTCTTTTGGATATATACCCAGAAGAGGGATTGCTGAATTATATGATAGTTTTATTCTTAAATTTTGAAGGAACCTCTGTACTGTTTTCTGTAGTTGCTACACAAATTTACATTCTTTTCAATAGTGTAGAAGGTTTCCTTTTTTCCCACATCTTTGCCAACATTTATCTAACATGTGTGAGGTGATAACTCATTGTGATTTTGATATGTCTTTCCCTGATGGTTAGTGATGTTGAGCATCTTTTCATGTACCCATTGGCCATATATATATATTTATATATCTTCTTGGGAAAAAATGTTAATTCAAGTCCTCTGCCCATTTTTTAATTGGACTTTTTTCTTTTTCTTTCTTTCTTTCTTTTCTTTTCTTTTTTTTTTTTTTGCTATTGAGTTGTATGAGTTCTTTATATATCTTGGATAGTAACCCCTTATCAGATATATGATTTTCAAATATTTTTCCTATTGGATACGTTGTCTTTTCATTTTGTTGATAGTCTCCTTGGCTGTGCAGAAGCTTAGTTTGATTTAGTCTTACTTAATTATTTTTGCCTTTGTTCCCTTTGCTTGTGGTGTCAAATACAAAAAAATTATTGCCAAGATCCATGTCCAGGAACTTACTCCCTATCTTTTCTTCCAGGAATTTTATGGTTTCAGGTCTTATGTTCAACTCTTTTATCCATTTTAAGTTGGTCCAGTTTCATTCTTTTGTGCGTGTCTGTTCAGTTTTCCTAACACTATTTATTGAGGAGACTACCTTTTCCCCATTGTGTATTTCTGACTCCTTTGTAATAAATTATGTGCTCATATATGTGTAGCTTTATTTCTGAGCTGTCTATTCTGTTTTTATGTGAATACCACACTGTTTTGGATACTATAGTTTGTAATATAGTTTAAAATCAAGAAATATGATGCCTCTAGCTTTGTTCTTTTAGTTATTATTTTACTATTCCAACATATTCTCACATTAGCTATTTGGTTAAAGGTTAAATTCCTGCTGCCACACATTAGAAATTCCATCTGTAATTTTTATTTGAACATTTCCCTCCCTTTTTCAATAATGTAATCCCACTGTAACCCCCCACCAGAGAAAGCAACACAGGATTCTTCTGTGTGGTGATGGCATTTTGAGAATAGAAGAACATGACACGTGCAATTAAGTGGAATAGCTGGATGCCTGTATGATGCTGTAATTGTGATCCTTTGGACAGGAAGTGTATGCATGCATTTTAAGTGTCTTCATATCAGTCTAAGAGTGAAAGAATCTTGGGACTTTAAAACCAATTCCCTTGGCAGAATTCTGTTTCCAAATGGATAAAAAGAACCTGAGAATGGGGTATGTGTACATACCTTAACCCTAACCCTAGTAGTGGTGAATTTCACAGATAGGGCAACAATTACGAAAAGCTCTTTCTTTATAACGTTGCATTGGAGAGGAAGTCTTTGTCTTTTAGTTTTTTAAATTACATAAGAGAGATGGACTGGTGAAACTAGCATCTGGAACCCAGAGAGTCAGCTGCTATGTTACAAAAATTAAGGTCTTTTATTTACCAGTCTAGACCAAATTGTAGAAACAAGCCACAGCTGAATGGCTTAAAGCAAAAAAGGAGTATTTCTTGCTCCTACTTCCTGTCCACCTTTAGTCAGCAGAGGGCTTTGTTATACACCATTATTGTCCTCACTCTGGCACCTAGGTTGACAGGTTACCTGAAACATTTCTTGTTAAAGTGGCAGAGGGACAAAAAAAAAAACCAACTCTGTAGGGTCTGGCATCTGCATCAGTCTTCGGTTTCGAAGTAACACAAGTCAGTCTTAAGTTTTATAAATTCCATTGAGATAAATACAGAATTTTACAATTAGGACCTTAGAATCACTTGCCTAAAATGAGGGTATATGAAAAAGGACTGAGGGCTTAATATGAATAAGCCAGTAGTGTTATAGTAGCTAAAAGAGCAAAGACAATTTCAGGTAGAGTAATAACATCCATAGCAATTTCGATCCCTAATAGTTCCACTATACTCCTTACTGGTTAGACCATTCCAGAGCTGTCAGATTTGGCATCATACTTGGAAAGAGATAGTCATACAGAGAAATGAGTGTAGATGAAAACAGGAGAGTCAAAGGGCACAAAAATTCTAACATGAGGACTGGTTCCAGAAACTGAGGCTGTTTTACCTAAGTTAAGAGAATACAGAGAGGTGACATCCTGGCTGCCTCTAAGAATGTGGAGAAAGGATTCAGTATATTTCTGTGTGTTAACAGAGGGTAGAGTAGGATTCATGAATGGAAATTAAAGGGAGGAGGATCTCAGCTCAGTATTGAGGAATTAATAGTAATTAGAACTATCCAGCCATAGCACAGACTGGAGGGTGCAGTTCTTATCTCTGTGAGAAGTTCTAATTGAGCATGCTTTGTTACAGAATATAATCCCAGGTTATCTCTGATTGAATTTTATTCCCGTTTAGTTGGCTGCATTTCTGTTTCATGCAGTTAGGAGGCTATTTAAATGTTATTTGGAATTTTTAAAACTCATGGTTCATCTTTGAAAATTTTTTGATAGATAAAGGAATTTTTGAAACTTCTTTTCAAGGATCATGAAATAACATGTTGGAGTCAGACTGACCTGTGTTCATGTCCTAGCTTCTCCCTTGCAGGTTTTGTAACCTTGACAATTTAGTTACTTAATCTCTCTGAGCCTAAGTATGTGCCTCTGTAAAAAGGGATTAAGAATGGTCCTGCGAGGATTAAATTAAATGAGCTAATGAACATAAGAGCTTCTCAATATGTTTGGCATGGTGTATGCATCCAGAACATGGAGGCTGTCATCATTTTTAATCTTCTCATAGCCTGACTAAGGTTAATGTAGTACTTAGTGAAGGATTTTAGATTCTTAGTAACAGTTTTTTTTTTTTTTCACTATTGTTCTTGAGTGAGTTCAGATTTCAGGGCAAATAAAAAAAATCATTGATTTTAATAGTCCTCCATTCATTTAAACTTTCCTCATATTCAAACTTCTAGTCAGCTTTTCTGACGACCTCTGCAGCACTTGTTACTGGTTATCCATAGTAAATTCCATCATATCGCAGCATCCAGCTGTCCAACTGGCCTTTGAACCACTGCTCCTCTCGTTTCATGCACACCGCAGGTTTGGGAGCCTTAGGCCTACCTATGTGTACATGCCCCTCCTTAAGCTTTTCCCCACCTTTGAAGGCTTTTTAGTTTTTCTTTGACAATTATTGAGAATGTGGCTCAGGTAATCTTATTAATTTGATCTTTCCATTAAGCCACAGAAAACTCAAAGAAACCTCACCTAAACCTCTTTTGGGGAAAATAAGCTTTGTTTGGAATCAGTAATGTTTGCCAGCATTGAAATTTGTGTCCTTTTAATGGCTTATTTTACCATTAGCATTGACTAAAAGAATTGTTATGCTGCAGAGTCTATTGGAAGCAGTTGGCTTTAAATGTTGAGTTAAAATGTTGAATAATCATACTGTATGCATGTTCTGTTTTGCAGTCCTCTGTTATAAGAATCAATTTATAAAGGCTTATTTCTGTGCATGGATGGCAGGCTTACATCCAGCTCTTTCTCACCTGCTCTGCTTAGGTGCCAGCTTGTCTTTATTTCTCACTGGGTCCAAGCCAATGGCTTTATTCCTAAGGTTTATAAGCAATTAATTTTCTACAACTCCACAAGGACTAGTTAAACCTAATTATATTTTGATAGAGAAAAGCATAAGGCCTTTGGAATTTAGGAATCCTAGCAGTCAAATCTGGAAATAGTCTTGTACTTTTTACCTGAAAAGATATTATTGAGAATTCAGTTTATGGTTATTGCTCTTGCCCATTGCCAGTTTGATTGTAAGTCAGTCGAAAAGCTTCTCAGACAGCCATTGTGTGAGGAGAGTTGTGGGGCACACAGCCCAGTGCTGCAGACATTTATCATCAAACTGAGCAAACGTTTCCATAAACGTTCAGGGTTTTTTTTTCTTTCTTCCAAACAGCCCTAAAAGGGCATTTTGCACATAGCCGCCCCACTCACTCGCGTATTCATCAGCGCTCTCTTGACTAATTGGTGTTAATGTGATGATGTGGGCATGTTTTCAGGGGTTTTTTAAAGGAGGGATTCACATTTTTTGCAGATGGATTTCTTTAGGCTAATTTTAATATTCCTTAGCAAACTTGAGGTTACTGTGCTAATTTTCATAACTGAATTACCCCATTTTTAGAATGGGGAAAATATTAAGATATTTGAATTTCTTATTCTGTATAGGCATTCTCATATGCAAGAGTGAATTATTTGAGAGAGAAATTCATATAGCTTAATATTAGTAACTTTTATATGCACATTGTTAAAATCATTAAGCCCCTACTTCTTCATTTATAAAATGAGACAGTGAATTTCCATGGAGATCGTGTGCTAAGCATTTAACCCCGTGACTGTGGCATTGAGAGTGGGAGCCTATTTGATTCTCCTAAGCTAGTGAGACAGGTGTATTATTTTCTACACTTTACAGGTAAAGAAACTAAAGCTCCTAGAGGATTAACAGTGACTTGTTCAAGGTCATATGGCTAATGTGTAGTCAAGAATGGGATTTCTGTCTAAGATTCTTAACTCCTAGTCCAGTGCTCTTTCATTATAAAAAGGTGTATTATTCAACACGGTTTTAAGCAGTGTTTCTTAATCTTTGCTCTTTGCTAGAATCACCTGTAAAGCAGTGGAACCATGTAGATGCCTTGGTTCAAACAATGAACATTTTGTTACAGTAGACCTAGTATGGAGCTTGGAATTTGTAGTTAGAGGCTCTCTTGATGCTGTCAGTGTGCTGCTTCTCTGTCATTCTTTATTTTTTATACTTCTGGAATGCCTTTTGGATGTATGTTGAAGCTTTTCTTTCTATCCTACATATCTATTCACTTTCACCTTTTTCATCTTTAAATCCCTCTGCTGCATTCTGGGAAATTTTTTTTCAATACTCTACATTTCCTTTCAGTTGTACTTAGTCTACTAATTAGCCCACCTAGTGACTCTTTTTATTTCGATGACATCACTTTTTATACTCTGCCCAATTCTCTGTCTTGTTTCATAGATGCTAATCTTGCCTTTGTTTTTACATTTTTTAAATTAATGTTTATCAAACACATATTATGGATCAAATTAATGATTTTGAAGGTGAAATAATTCTACAAGGCTTATAATTAAAATCAGTAGTCCTCTGATAAACCCCTCTTCACCTCTGGTTCCTGCTTCCTAGTGGCAGCTATTTTCTAGTCTTCTGGATTACCTTTTCATTGTTGTTGTTTGGTTATTTTTCTACTTACTTATCTTGAATTTATCCTTGTAGTTATTATCATCAAAGTTCATCCCTGAATCAGTAATTCTATGGTAACAGATCAAGACTCTATTTCTTGGAGATATTCCTCCTGGATCCTGCTGTTCCAATCTGGACTTGATTATCCTATAGGACTGCTATACGACTTTCCTCTTAGGACTTCTGTACTCTGTTTATTCTCCTATTTCCTAGATCCACGTTGTCCTCGTTCTTGATTTACTACATGTTAGGACTGCCTTTTCAGTTTTGCACCCTCCAATTTTACTGGATTGTTTTGTTAGAATATATCCTCCAGTAGCCTTCTGAGAAGGTACATACAAAGTAAAAATTTTTGAAAATTTTGTCTATGTCTAGAAATATATTATAAGCTTACATTCAAGTATAGAATTCTAGATTTGAAATAATTTCCCCCATAATTTGAAGACAATAACTTATATTCAGGAAAAATTTTGAAAACCAAGACAATTTTTTATCTTCGGGAGGGTCAGAGTAGAAGGAAATTGGCCAAAAGTTATAAGTGATGGCTATAAAAGTAAAAGGCCGCAGGGCAGGTTAGTTCTAGGATCCCATGGGAGAAACATGCTCTGCTCAACATGCTCTGCTCATAAGGTCTTCTCTTTCTTCTTTTATCATTTCTTTTCTTAAATTCCAAACAATAAAGCTATTTAGAAAGGAGATTCTAGAGCCTGCCTTTGAATCCTGGTTTGATGCTTTTAGATATATAAACTTGAACAAAGTTATAATAATTATGACACTGTGATAGTGGCACAAGCACAGACACATAGATGAATATAACCAAAGAGATTCCAAAACAGACTCACTTAAATGATTTATAACAAAAGTGATACTGCAATTCAGTGCTTAACCTCTATGCATATCAGTTTATTCACGTGCAGAACAGGAATAACTGTATCCCTGTGCTGGTTGTGAAGATTAAATGAATTAATACAAATGTGCTCAGACTAGGGCTTGGCATCTAACATATGCTTAATAAGTTATGGCTATTATTTTTGTTATTTCAACAAATATTTCCCTGGCCCCAGGCCTTAATCAATTTTCCCTGAAACTTCACACTCCTTATTCTGCATCACTTCTTTTGGGACTTAATTGTTCACTGTCTTTGCTACTAAATTATTTTGTGTATATTTCAGGTGTATTTCCAACGACTGTAAGCTATTTGAGGACAGAAACCACATAGAATGCATGTAATTGCTTCTCTAGTTCTCATGGCACCCAGAATAGTGTTGGACTCAAGGTGGAATTTGGTTTGTGCTCATCCGTTGATTGGTCAACTTCAGGGGTTAAGTATGTTTGTCAGGTGATCTGCTTTTATCTCTTCAAGACATCAGCTAAGAACAGTTTTGTGTTTTTCAGCCCTAACATGTATCAAAAACCTTTGCTGTTTTTACCTGTTCGTAAGCAACCTTGGATTTTAAGAGTTCTCAAGGATGGTACCTGACAGAATCTACCCTTAAGTAAATACACTGCAAGGAAATGTAAAAACTTGTGGTTCTTGGCCTCCCTCTTACCTCTAGGGACTCTAAAGAAGACAGGAAGGAGTTTACGATTTTGCTCACTCATGAATAAGTAAAATTTTCTCATCCATATTGGTCTTTTGGGCCTAATTACTTTATGTATTTTATGTGACAACCTCAAACTACAGGGCTTTTAAGGTCTTCTACTTTCCCAAGAAAGGACTCCATGTCTTTCAGTTACCTGGAAGGTGGCATATTGCCCTTCTTCCTGTTTCAAATTAGTCTCAGGGTGCTTTCTTTCCCGAGAGGTGGCCAAAAACTGCTGTGCCGAAATGGTCATTTGTGAATACAGTAATTCTCAGGAGGCATAAATTCATATCCTGTTCTCACTATGTACTTTATGAACTGTTAGAATTATTCTACTGCCAGGCCTGGCTAGAACCTGACTTGGCGCCCAGTGGCAACAACTGTCTTAAAAAGCTTGTGAATAGGGTCATAAACACTATTTACGTTGGTGGAAACACGTACTTTTAGTATTTCCACCACCCTCCCTCCTGCTCGCTGTCATGTGCACTGGCAGTTTGTAAAGAGTGTGTGGTTACTCTGTACTTTGCCCACTTGTTTGTTCTTCTGTAGATAAATTCATTTGTTTAAACTTCTTTTCAAAATCAAGTCACTCTTGTATCCTGGCCTTCAGTCTTCAAATGACGCGAACCTTCCCAGATTATACATTCTAAGAATTTTTCCCCCCGTCCTTCTTTTAACTAGAGCCAAAAAAAGTACACCTGGCTTATGATGAAAGCAACCAGATAGTTAAACCATTTCTTAATGTGCATTAGTAGAAGTTTAAGTGCAGAAGGGACCTGTCATGGGCATAATAACACTATGGAACACTCTGTAGGTCAGTGGCAAACTTGATAGCCATTACCCAGATGGCTGAAGATATTCAGTCTCAACTTCACGTTAGAGAAATGTGATGATAAAAGTTAGGCAACTCAGCTTTGTTTCCCTCCAGTTTTCATAAGAGGGAGACTGGATAGTTGAAAAAGAATCATTCTTGCTGCTTCAAGAAGCAAACCCTATTCTGATATAATGTATATTTGGTGAGAAATCTGGGAAAGAAGCAATATCATGCAAGGTGTGGTCTGGTGGTGACTGGCTTTCCACTGAAACTATATGTTAATATGTAGTGGATATTCAGAAAGTTTCCTCGTATTTGTAGGACAGGGCATGATTTCAGTTCAAGCATGTGAATATATTCACTTACTCACCATGTCAGACACTGTGTTAAGTGATGAAATCAGAATAATGATGGCAAGGATTATAGCTGAAAGAGATTGTTTATGAAAAATACAAAAACTCATGTAAAGATAAGGGACATTAAGGGAAGGTTGTTGATTATGTACTTAATTTTTTTCTCAAAGTCTCATTTCCACATTCTGGTTAGCTATGTGTTTAATATTCTGTACCCTTACAACTCATCATAGTATTAAATTGGACTTAAGAATGCTATTGAAGCTCACATACCAACAAGCCACCTAGAAGCAATTTTGAGTAATGCTTAAATGCACAGAATTCAGAAGTAGAGCTGTGTTGTTTCTTTGCAATAGAAACTTGAGTGAGCTCTCTATAAATCTAAATTTCTTTATCTGTGAAATTTGGATAATAGTGATATCTACATGATAGTATGAGTGTGAGGATTAAATGAAATAATGCAGGATAGCTTAGTACAGTGCCTGGAACATAGAAAGTTCTTAATAAATACTAGCTATTATTATCCAGTTATCCTTGTTCTCTTATGAATCTTATAGCAAGGGAATAGCATGCTAGTCTCCCTTATTCATCTTTTCCAACTTCTGTGAATATTGTATTGCTCAGAAAAAAAGGTAGAACACAGCGATGTTAACCATTACTTTGGTTTTGTACTGATAGAAGATATCAAAGATTCTATTGGCTGGTTTGGTAATTTCTTCTCTAGACACTACTAGAGAAGAAATGACTCATGTTTCACTTTTTACTTACATTTAAGTTTTTAAAGAGTTCCTTCTAAGTCTTTTGATTATAACAATGTGTTATTCTCTCTAAGTTCAGTTTACAGCAAAAGATTGTTCCCAATTGCTTTAGGAGAAAAAGTTGACCTGTGAGTACTACTCTCTCTTCTTTTTTTTTTTTTTTTTTTTTAACATAATGGCTTCTGTCTTGAACCAAAGAAGGATGGGCTCTTACTTCACCATAATGAGGGTAAGAGACACTGAGTTTAAAGGTTAACATTAGTTATAGCATTTGTTGTATGATGGGCTGTTGTTGGGGCTTTTGTAAATGAGAAAGGTCTGATTGAGTGAAATGCATAGATTCAAATAAGAAAACCTGGGGCATTTTCTTCTGGCTCTAATAACTTCCCCATACATTTGTAGACACCTGTATATGTGCACAAGATATGAAGAAGGAGAATTCATTTTTTATTTTTATTTTTTTACAGCTTTTTAACTATTGCCAACTCTTACCCCTGGAGCTATTGTATCCCTGAAATAAATTTTAGCCCATCAAAATTGAACCTTTTTTTCAGAAGATCTCTGATGTCTCTTCTTGCTTTGAATATTCAGTGCAAAGAAGCCCTTACAATTTCTATGCCAATATTTTCTCCACTCTGGAACACAACATTTCATTTTTTTTCAGAAATCAAAAGT
Organism: Macroglossus sobrinus; assembly: GCA_004027375.1. NCBI lineage: Eukaryota > Metazoa > Chordata > Mammalia > Chiroptera > Pteropodidae > Macroglossus > Macroglossus sobrinus. Next base: position 446,394 of record PVKZ01001107.1, read on the forward strand.
TTCTCATTAAAATCTTTACTTGAACTTCGCATAGAGTTTAATAAAGTTTCCAAGTTAAGTATGAAACTAAAGTCCATTAAGAATAAGGAATTATTGATTTATGGTTTTGTTAACCTTTGGCTGTAAGTGACCTTAAAACACCATCTAGCACATTCAAAATCACCAGGCATGACTGCCCAGTGCTCCACCTAACCTAGCCTCTCATTTGTTCTCTTATTAAATCTCTTATGAAATCGCCAGTGGAAGAGATTGTGTCAGAGTCTCCTTTACCAGTCTGTTCCAGCATTTTACAATCCATGCGATACTTAAGAAGAGAACTAAGTAGCATTCTTATAAATGTAAAAATTTTTTTTGACATTTGCTTGGATTGAAGACTTTTTATATTCTGTTGCCTATCTTAATCATGATTTGATAGCTGATGCATGATGTCATTGTATACAATAGAAGTTGTGTCCAAAATTGTGCCACAAATCACATAGCAATGATTTGAGTACAAAGACCATTTTTAATGTCAAAATATTATGCCACCCTCCTCCACATATACACACACATGTTTCACTTTTGCTATTGGTTATTTAAGAAAATTCATAGTGGAAAATAGCTATTATGAGTGTAATAAAGCTTTTTAGTTTATGTATATTTATTAAACATAATAGAATCTTTATACACCTGAAAAGTAGTAATGCATATGTAAGAGAAAATTTTCAGTCTAGAAAATGAAGAAATGTGTCTTATTTGTCATTCTGAGTCACAGTGAGAATATTGGTGGTTTTTAACCCATAAAAATTTTCCATTTGTTATGCGTAATTTGGATCTAATTAAAGATAAAAATGACAAAGGTTGATACACAGTAAATTTTTTTCATTCTCTTTGTCTGTAGCTCACAACAAAGATCCTGCTAAAACATAGTGACCACCTAGATGATAAAGCATAATGAATTTAGATACTTCAAAATATGTCATAAGCCTTAGACCACGCTGTCAATGATTAAATCAGAAAATGTTGTAAACAACAGCAAAGGACCTGTACTCAAAATTTTTTCTCTATGCAAACTTTTTTATAAACCACCAAAATTTCCTGAGTCGTCTTTAACTTAAAAGAAAAATTTTTGTGCTCTTTAGCATATATCGCTTCATAGTGGAATATTTAATAAAACAATCCATTAACGTAAAGGTATTTATAAGTGTTTGCCATGTGGCTGGCAAGAAATCATTGGTTTCTTTCATCCATTTGCCACATTATTGCTTGGCCTTAGGTGAGTAATGAATGTCAATTTCTATGGATGAGGAAAGGAATTTTTGTATTGGTGAACTGCATTTGGACTTAGAAAGTTGACCCAAGTTCTATAGTAATAATTTGATCTTTGATAGATATGTTTTCTTTGGCTAGCGTAAAAATCACTGTTGTTTTCAATCACTTTTATATTTATGGAAGACAAGCTGATTTGTGTCTTTTGGGGGCTGGTGAGTGTATTTTTTTCTCCATATAAAGAAGTGATCACATAATAATGCACGTGTTCAGTGTCTCTGTTAGACTGCAAGGGGTTAGATTATTGGAAATTGATATACTAAAGGTACCAAGAGATTGTTTGTTTTAATGTGGTGCCAATAGAGGGCAAGAATTCCTCTTTCAAACTCCAGGAGGTTTTTGCATATAGAGACAGAAATTCAATTTGGAAATATAGTCCAATCTTAGCTAGTTTACTTGGTAAAATGGCTACTTTGGGTCACTGATATCTCTTGTTATTATGAAGGTCATACTGGATTATGTGTACTTTATTTTAAAAAAACACAAGTCTTTAGAGGACTATTTACTTTGCCATGGAAACCATTCATGTACCTCTACTGTTAGCAGTATTTTGTTGGGAAATATTGACAACCACAACTTTCTAGTATCACCTTTAATATAAAATATTCCTAAAATACTTTGATTAGTCATGAATCTCAGATCTTTCTTGGGCATTCACCATGTTCAGGGCTTTGTAGCTGACAATGAATGCACAAATCTCTGTGTTGCGGTGAAATGCGAAGCTTAGTGAACAGCTCTTTTTTATCCTCCCAGTTTAGCTGTCAATCATACCGCATTTGGCATTTATACCTTGGTTACCTATTACTTTAGTGTTGTCAACAGCGCATGCCAAAGTTAGCTTCTAACTTGAAGAGGTCCCAAATGGAGTGTGATAGAGACATTTGAGAAAGAGATGCCAAAAGACTAAGGTTTCTTATCCGGCTTCCAAACAGGGTAAAAGACCCTTTGAGCTGGCAAAGGAAAGGAAGTTTAGAGAGGAACGGGTGAATTAGATGCATGTAGCATTAGAGCCCTGTGCTGTGCTCGCAGCATCCTTGTGGGGGCAAGGGGGAGCAAAGGACACAGTAACATGCCCCTTGAAAATTTCAGGTGTCCAAAGGTAGAGAAGACATGTGCTCTACCTTCCTTTTGGGGAACTTTGAATATGGTGGTCTCACACATGTGTCTTGTGCTATTTTGGACAAGTGAGTGGGATGGAGATGGTGGCCTGTATATGTGCCTAATAACTATTGTAGTAGGGTAGATATTACAAAAGTTAAGAAGAAAGAGAGGTTAGCGTGGCCTGAATTTATTAGAGGAAGTTTAAGTGTTTAAGACTTAGTAAGTTCAGTATGATGAAAATAGTATTATGTCAGTGAGTCAGTTAATAAAATGTTAATTATCAAAGAATGTGAGCAGTAACAATCTTGACTTCTCCCTTTTTTGCTCACAGAAATAGTAAAATACCTATCTATTTCTTATTGACTGAATAATAGGTAGACGAAACATAACTTTTTTTTTGACTAGTTGGGTGCTTTTTCTTTCTTTAAATAGTAAACTACTCCTGACCTGATGTTTAATCATTTTCTTTTTTCTTCTTTTAAAAAACCCCGGAGGTAACAGGAGTCCTGATCAGGTGCTACCTATTCGATATACAATATGGAAAAGCAACAATAGCCTCTAATAGAACAATTTCTAGCCATTGCATTTTAGAAATAAACCTAAGTCCTAATAAATCATTCAGAACAGAGGACACACATATCCCTTGAAGGTTTCCCCTCCCATAATTTGCATTTTTTCCATATGTTTCTTGGTCCCCTCAAACACAAACTGTCACTAAAAAGGTCTCACAGCTATAAATTTACCTGCCCCAGTAAATCTCTGTATTGGAGCCTTTTTGTATCCAATTTCCATTCTAACAGTAAAGTAATAAACCAAATTATAACAAGCCAATGCAATGCCTCCCTCATTTTTTAATTGTATGCAATCTGACCTCACAGGGACTCGGAAAAGCAATTATAAAAAACTACCATCGAATTAACTGTAAACTGTATGATATAAATGAGAAATAATGCCTTTCATGTTTGTAAAAACCATTGGGATATGTTGCTTAGTTTTAGTTACCGATCCTTTGTATTGAACTTTTAGAGTGGATTTGGAGAATAATGTAGAGTTGTATAATGTAAAATCTGAATTTGGAATTTACATAATACTACTACTCGTAATTACATCTGCTTCTTTTGTCTTTTTTAGGAGAAAAGTCATCTTTTGGCAGTTCTATTTCTGGCAAAGTAACAGACTGAGGTGTGACCTTTTACCTTAAGAAATTATATAACAACTTAATAGTAATCACTTTACCATCTGCAGTCCACACTAAGTTAAAAGACACCTGATCCTCAATTCTGGCATGTGGCTTCACGTTCTGCCTTTCTTTTCGGAGTTCAGTAATGAACGATCATTTCTATGCTAGTGACTGTGACTGGTGGGTGGAAAAACAGAGCACAAAGTGTAGCCCCATTTATTCTGAACCGATTGGCTCCACCCAGCTTTGTTCCCATCTCATAGAGCTTGGTTCTCAGCCCCGGCTTTCATGTTTCTTTACCCCATTTTGGTCCTGTAAAATTGACCATTTGCATTAATTTTCCACCGTGAGGTTTTCGAGTCTTGAGTGAGATTCCAGTGGATGCTGGAGGACAAGGGGGGACACTGAAAGGCTAAAATACTTTTTGTAGACATAAATTGCTTTCCCTTTCTCCGTGGAGAGACAAGGCTATATTCCTTGATGGGTGTTAAAATAATGTAAAAGTTCCACCCAGACCTGCTTATGAGGAAAGAATTTGTTTTCTGTTCCAGTGCATAGCAGGCTTTTACAGCAGAGTAAAAAAAAAATCAATCACATTTCCTGACAGTCGAAACACTTCTTTAATGTAGTGCTCGCTGCCGGGTCTGGGGAGGGAGGACAGTGGAATGGAGATGTTGGCGATCGTCAGGCTCTGAATTATTAGCCTTTCTTTTCAATTCCGCAGATGTTTTGGCCTAAGAGACTTTACTTTCAGGCTTTTAGAACATACCCACGGTCACCTTCTTGTGATAGTTACACATGAAGAATTTGAATTCCACCATTATTTTTTATGGTATTTTAAGTGTCTAATACACTTTCCTCTTCATATTCTGCTTTCATTCTACCCAACAGCTTCATATCTGCTGCATATTTCCTTTCATTCCCCCAACTCTCCATATCATCCTGTCTTTCCACAGCAAGCCTTCTGCTTTGCTGGATTTAGATGATTTGAATCTGTTGTCAAAGTTGAAATTATCCCTGGGGTATCTGGCCTGTGTCTGTGCCTTGTGGGCTTTCCTACAGTCTTCAGGATAAAGAAAAGGGTGAGAGGCATGGAGTCTAAAGCTTACTGTTTGTGGCAATTCAGCTTTATGAACTGTATTCGTGGGAATTTGAGAACCTGTTCTTCGGAAATCACCTGACTGCCTGACTATGCTACCCTGAGAGATTCCGATGGGAAATGAGCAGTTAGTGCAGAAAACATCCTTAATTAATGATGCAGCACGACTCTGCGGCCAACCAGGATATGATTATGGAAACATTTCCAAAGGTTTATGTGACCTACAAAGTAGATTCCCTAAATATTAAAAGAAAACTTACTGGGATTGGGTGTGCAAGAAACATATATGTATATATATATATACTCTATCATATATATGTGGAATATCGAATATACTACATATACTATATACTATATAAGTTGTCTATATATTTTATCTATACTATACATAGTATGTATTTTCTATGTATAAATATTTGCATATATTTATATATATATAGATAAATGTTATATATTATAAATATAATATATATATAATTTCATTATGTTAGGACTCTCTAAGGAAATGACTCTCTCTCTCAGGTCAGCCTTGAATGTAAAGGGTAGTAGATGGTCACTTTAATGGAATGACTGATTAAGTTGTGTGAGCCTATAAAGGTCTCCCTCAGACCCATCATGGAACCTCAAATTCTATAAGGTGGGTTTCCTTCTTTTACATTCTGAAGACCTTTCAACATTCTTTTTAAAAACATTTTATTTATTTATTTATTTATACCCCCCCCCCCGGTATCAATATTCTTAAGTACCGATCGAAATTCTGATACCCCTGGGAACACTTATCAGCTATAACCTGCTTGAAAGGATAGGGGTAAGAGAGAAAAGGTATCAGTTGACAATATGATAGCAAAATCATGGCAAAAAGAACCGAGGGTAGATACCCAGATTTAGTAGTGGGACAGCTGGAGGTGGAGGATGAGGCTCACAGCCAGAAGAGGTGGGGATGAAGTGTTGGAGATGAGTTCACCTACTTACTTTTGCAGAAGTAAACCCTGCTTTTGTGTGTAATGGGTGTTCACTCTGTCAAACGAGTACTTGGATGGTCTCTGAAAGGATGTAGAATAACTTTTCTCTCCAAGTTAACAGCCAGAAACTTCACACACCTAAATAAACAACTTTACATGCCAAACATCACATTAGTTTATAGGGAGATGTCAGTGGTAGAGCTAAAACATTGCTTTAAAAGATTTCCCATTGGAGGGTTCTGACAGAGGAACTGTAGGACAGTTTTTGCTGAGCTGAGCCAATAAATGCTTTTCAATGTTTTCCCCAAGGGCTCTGTTGAAGTTGTAATTCTTCACAGACAAACAATTTAATGTATTTTCTTGAAAGTAAAATGGCTGGGCATGGTCAAGTATTTCTCCCTTATCTATTGGGCATGGTCAAGTAATTCTCCCTTATCTATTGGGTTTAATGGTGATTGGGTTAGTGACAGAACCTTTGGTTACTTTTTTAGTCTCAGTCTGTGCCTCATTTTCAGCCTTTTATGATGACCCAGTTTTTTTTGTTAACAAAGTTTGATGATTATACTTTTTTCTCTCAACGTTGTTGATGAATACCAGGCTGACTCCTTCCCTTGGCTGGTCTCATCCTACACTTGCATTTCGGTGCTGTCAGTTGTCCCTTTGGTTTCCAGGTTCCAGAGTTAAGGTCTCTCTCTCTTTTTTTAAATTCCTATTGGTATAATATATGAATAATATATTATTCATCCAGACCTGAATGGTGAGTTAAAAAGTAATGAAGATAATACCAAGTACTTATTATATAAAGTACTGTATAGAGTTATTCAGATATTTTATTTCATTTAATCCTTAAAGCAGTTTTAAGATAGAGAATATTACAACCATTTTTATGTTTGTAGATTGTAGCTAAGAGAGGTTAAGTAACTTTCTCATCCTTACATAGTGAGAAGCTGAAATTCAAATCTAGGTATTGCTTGAGTCTAAAGTCAGTTTTGAGTAATAATCTTGGCTCTTGTTACATGTAACTCACTTGTTACATATTGTTAATTTCCAATGCTTCTATTTTCTTATGTGTAATCATGCATGGAAATACACAACACTTATCAAGTGCTTAATACTGTAATATTTTCATGTGGTCAGAAATAAAAAGGCACAAAACAAAGCAGATGAAATAATTATAAAATATACTGTAGAGCAGTAGTTTTCAAATGATGATCAAATGATGATCACTGGGACGCTAAGGGGATCTAGGGCCACTGGGGTGGTGGATTTTTGAGGGACACTTCATTGGGAGAGCTCTGAACTCTGTTCTCAGCAGCTGTACTTTGACCTGTTTTATGTATCAACTTTCCAAGTAATGTTTTTTTTTTTTCAAACCAAAGAGTTCATTGCTTTACCGAAAAACAAAAAGTTTGAGTCCTGATTTGTTATAATGTTGGAGAGATTTACATTAGGAATTTGGGATGTCAAAGTTACAACTACAGGTTGGCTGAACTTCCTGGCAACTTCCATATTGACCTGACCATATTTATTTATAGAGTCCCCATTACCATATTTAGGAAAGAAAAAGGAGGGAGGGAAAGGGAAGGAAGCAAGGAAGGAAGAACAGGCAGAGCACACAAACTTGAATGTCTTGTGTGGCAAGGCAGACTTTTTCTTGGCATTAATTGCAGGAGGAATTGATCATGTTTCTCATATGAGGGGCATGATAGACAGTAATAGTTTCAATAGTGATTTTATGTAAGATGTTCTTGTGATAGATTTTTTTTAACAACCTTTAATGAACTCTAAAGCCATAATGTTATTTGAAGAGCATTCTGTGGGAAGGATCACAAAATAAGGTAGGTAAAATGGGCATACCAACCTCCCTAGTCTACTTCACAGGATTGTTACCTAAAGCTCGAAGAGCTAATGTGTGAAAAATGTTTGGAAACCTGTCAGAATTACTTCACGTTTACATAGTCACATTATTTATTAAATCACACATCTTTCCGAGTTCCTGCTCTGTGCTTGGTATTGTGCTAGGTGCTGGGGATGCTCAATGCCAACCTTTGTTGGTGAGAGTTTATTTGTCTGCTCATTTTTTGCAAACTGTATATTTAGTTATCTTATTACTTTGAAGATGAGATTGATTACTCAAGTAAATTGAGTGGGGCTTGACAATTATGCCCTCGGCTGCTCTCAAAACAGGGAATCTTTGAACCTTCAAGCTGGAAGGAGTTCTAGATGTTATCTGGTGCATTCTGTCCATTTAGGAATCCCTCTCACAGAATTCCTGAGGAAGGGCACCAGAAAATCTTTAGATATTTCTAATTTTCAGGTAGTCCAGTCTATTATTAGCCAATTTAATATTTTAGTATCAAGTTTTAAAATGTTTAAAATTTATTCTTTATGTTGAACAGCCTGAAAGTTTGAGAACAATGGTAGAGGTGGATATTAGAAAATCCTCTATGTCCTATGTTGATCACTTTGTCTTTTTAATAAGTTCTAGTTGACAATCATTCTGCTATCAGAAGCATGACAGAAAGAATCTTGCCACCTTTTCACTGGACAGCCTTTGAATTTAAAGATGTCTGTTATGTCATTTTTGAAATTGTTTTTTATAGGCTAAACATTCCCAGTTCTCTCGTCCTTCATTTGAGATAATTTTCAGACAACATCACTGTTGCCTTTGTCTGGACACATTGTTTTGACAGTATCCCTTTTGTAATACATCATTCAGAAATAAACACAGTGTCCCAGAACTGGCCTAATACATTGGATTCTATTCTGGATAATTTATTCTACATTCTTCTTTTTTTTTTAAGCTTCAAATCAACTTATAATTGAAGTGTGTTTGTGAGTGACTTTTAATCTTATGTTGTCTCTCAAATTGTTTGCCAATATCGTTGTACAAACTCATTATACCTAAATATGATATATCACATGAGGAAGTAATAGACCCAAGGCTTTTTATAAGTCAGTCATAACACCATATAAATATGAGATGTTGTAACTAAGGTCCTCAGATTCAGAACGTGTCAGTTCTAAAATCATTGTTGAAACCCCCTTGGATCCATAGAACTTATTTCTATGTTATTTTATTTAGGAAATTCCTTTTACTTAATCAAATGTCTTATCTTGACTTTTTCTTTTTCCATTGGAGTGAATTAATTGGGCCTACATTTTTTGGTAAACAATTCATAAAGTAGTTACTGAGTACTAATAAATGGTATTGCTAAGTCCATCAGTGGATACAAAGAGATTTAAGATACTCTATCACTTTGATGGCAGAGTTGCCTTAGCTAAAACTGAGAATTTGTTTTTGTTGCTTTCAATAAAATATTCTTTCCAAAAGATGTTGATGTGTGGGAAGGAGAGAGAACGCATTCCTGGGAGGTTAGAGAAGTGGGGGATGTTAGTATATGTGGCGAATGTGTGATCTCACAAGTTTAAATATTTGCACTGAAGTGACAATTTGGACTTGAGAGGAACTTTTGGTTTCTAGAAGTGAAGGCAGAAACAGGGAAGCAAGGAAGAGGTTGACATGGAGTGCATGGTCTGGAGGAATGGAAGGAAGAGAGAAGAGAGAGAAGTATAATGTGAGGAGAAAGCACCTTTCTGTTCTGAGAACCTTCTGTTCTTCCAGCCTCAATATATTAGGTTTTGTTCCAGGCTTATGTCTTATGGTGGTGTCAAGATGGTTTCAGTGGTTCCAGACCTCACTTCCTCATTACAACTGAGTACAAATATAGGAATACAAGAAGGTATCTTGCTCTCTTATTAGGGGTGAAAATCTTCTCCAGAAACCCCAACATACTTTCCTTATGGTCATATATATTCGCACTTTTAAATACATTGATAAATGCAGTGAGAATGATTAATATTGGCATGAACCAATCATGGTTCATCTTTTGGAAATGGGGGTGCTCACCTCTCCTGAACATATGGCTGCCCACTTTGACCAAATCAGGAAGGAAAAACAAAATAGAGAGGGAGCTATTTAATAGGCAATCAGTAGAATCTGTCACAAATGACAACTTCAGCTAGAGATCTCACTAGACAAAAAAATATGCTTTTGCTTTTTTTGTTTTTACTGAAAGGCTTGTAGTAAGGACATGAATACTGTATAGTGAACCCTGGGAAGGACTTATGTATTTATTTATTCTGTGTTTGTTACTACTTGTGTGGTATGATACTGAATTTGTCTTTCTTAACCACATTGTCTGTATGGTATCACAGAAGTTTGGATTCTATAAATTCAAGTTGTTGATATGAATTCTAATCTTTAGGGACTATACAGATATTAGCCTTCCTGATTAATTTCATTTTGTTTGTGTGTATATAGAGATTTTTTATTGAGCTAAAAAGTGGCTTTATTTTCTGCCTATAATATAGTCCTCCCCAAGCAAATGACTGTGAAAAGAATTTCAAAGTCACAGAGATATAATAAAGGAGCACAGATTTGGAAGACAAGGGGCCTGGCGTGCGTGACTGACTGGTGGTGACTGGCTCTTCTGCAAACTGGCTCGTGGTGCTTGCTCAGTGACTTCACGCCCTTAGATCTCAATTTTATCATCTCTTCTTCTGAGGGAGTTGTATTAGACCAATGTCTCCTAGAGTGTATTCCATGGGAAATTAGCTTTCTGAGAAAGATTTATTAATATAGGAAAAGTGGAAAATTTAGTAAATTTATTTGGTAACTACTGAGTTAAACCAAGTTATTAACATTTCTTCACTGCAGGATTATCAGAGCCTTTGATATGTTGATATGCACTGTGAATCTCAGGAGGATGCAGGGGTTTCTAGTGCTATTTGACCAGGAATCTATTTTTGTTTGGTTTCGTATTGGTTTTGGTTTGGGTTTTTTTAAGAATCAGAAGGCCTTGTTCTTTGGAACAGTTAATGAAACATTGAACTGGATAATATTTGACTCTGCAATTATGACAAAAGATCATGTTCTTTGATTTCAGAGATGTTCATTGGGGAATAACAGGATGGAGGCATCTCTCCCACTAAGTTGATTATGGAATGCACATTGAAGGAGGAAAATCAGAACTAGGATCTGAAGAATGGATAGAACTTTTATAGCTGAAGCTGAGTGAAGATATTTATGAATAAAAGGAATGGCAAAAATACACGAACAGAGGGAAAGTGTCATTGGTTTTGGGAAATTATGAACTGTCAAAAATGACTGGATCTAAAATATACATTGAGAAGTGTCAGGGTATAAAAGAGGAAATGTGGGTAGATGTCAGATAGTTGAAAGCTTTAAATGTCAGTGTAGAGAGGCTGTGCTTTGTGTAGGCAATGCAGAGCCATCTGAGCAGAAGAATGATATAAGCAGAGATGTAAAAAGCAGCTTATCCTGGGACACTGTGGAAGATGGATTTGAGGGTAGTGTGAAAAGAAATGTTTTTCTGCTATGGATTTGAACTTGAATGAGGATGATGGCATTAAGAATGGAATGGAAGGGATACAATCTGGCAATTTCTGAACATCAGAGAACGCCAGAATGTCTGTTAACTATCCAGGAAACACTGGAGATGTTGCTGCATGTGGAGAGAGACATATTCAGCAAGAAAAGTTACTTGAGAACAATGAAGAGTCTTAATGTTTCTCAAGGAACCAATAATACAAAGAAAAGTGCTGGTTTTCTTTCCACTCATTTTCTTTCCACTTTTCACCCATTTACGCATTTGTCAAACACTAATGATGACCTACACTGTGTAGATAAATATGTGTTCAGGGACGTTATAGTCCTTTTCCTAATTTACTGCCAACAATTGGCAGTGAGGTCCTTGTATATTCCTGCAATTCATTCTCACTGATATGCAGAGAAACTTTATTATTTCATTAAAATAATGACGAATTTTTGTAACTGAATTTTTAAAAACATTTTTTAATCTTCTTTCATTCCTCTAATTGCTGTATTCTTAGAGCTCATAATTTAAAACCACACTGAATAGTGGTTTCTTATGAAATATTTTAAGCCCTATAATGTGTTTAAAGGGCATGTGAAGATTCAAATGACCATCTATTAGAAGCACCTATCTGCGTTAATAGTAAATAGTGATTGATAGCCACTTGCTACGTTGCTACTCTTTCTCCTTCTATTATTGTTACTACTACTATTATTATTATAGTTGTATTTGAGACTTTCTATGGCTTTGAGTAATACTCCAGCACATTCATTTGTAACTTAAATTTTCTGCTGGTCTCGCTGTACAGAAATGGGTTGAGAGGAACACAGAGTAGAATGAATTAACTCCTTTATATAGTAGGCGATGGCATTATGGAGAGTCTGAGAAGTTTAAGTGTGAGGTTTTCTTGTGACATATTGAAATGAGGAGCCTTCAGAATATGCTTGTGTGTGTGCTCGTGAGCCTATGCACATGTATGTTCATGTGTGTGTTCATGTGTATATTTTAAGCAGTTTATTTGGATTTGAGATACTATTTACACATTATTCAGCTAATTTTAATATACTTCATCCTCTTTTCTTTAAAACCTTGGGGTTTCTTGATTATCTTGAAACACACTATAGAAGTCATGCTGAAGGGGAGGTAAGAAGGCTATTTTAACATTTTCTTCCTCTTTACTCCTTTGCCACTTGTTAACTTTCTCTCCTGTAACACTTGAATTCTGGATTCTGGATTTTTAAAGGTAGGAACACATTACTAGAAAAATTAGGAGTCAAAGAAAAACATGTATCCTTAACCCTACTTAGAAATCATAATAGTTATCATATTAGTATCTGGGATATTGAAGTCCCACGTGATTCACGCCCTAGGATTTTTCCCTTTTTGCTTTTATGGCTGTACAAACACATCCCAGCTTGCTTGAGTTCCCATCCAGCCCAGGAGGTTTCTATCAGAGCTGTCTGAGCAGACTACATAACGAGGGTGATTTATGATGTTCCAATGACGGAGTTGCAGATTTCTTTATTAAACACCAAGAACAAAGGGAAACGAAGGGGAAAAAACAGATCATAACCACTGTGGACTGAAATCTGTGCACCAGGCATGTGAAAGAAGGAACAAATATGCTCAAGCCTCCTGCTTCCAGCAAACTTGCATGGAGATTTGTGACTTTCTCCTCTGGGGAGAAGAAAGTTTCCCTCCCTTTGGCCTCCTCTTGGAACAAAACCTAGGAAATATTGTCATTCACAGAAATTTTATTAAAATGCATTCATTCAGTCAACAAATATTTTTTGAGCGACTCCTGCATTCTCGGCACTGTTCTGGGTTCTGAGTGAGCAAAAGTGAACAAAACCTATAAAAACCTTAGCCTTTGTGGAGACTGTGTTTCTAGTAACTGGCACAAGGACTCCAAGGCAGAGGGCCTGGCAAGTGAGGAGGCCCCGGGAGCCTGAGGAGCAAGATGCCAGTGACCCTGCATGGCAGAGAGCTGAGGGGAGGGGAGGAGACAAGGGCATGGGGCACGGGGTCTGATTGTGTAGAGCCTGCATGTCTAGAGAGGGCCTGGGCTTCTATCCCACATGACACGGGAAGCCACTGGAGGGTTTTGAGCAGAGGAGTGAGATGGTCCAACTTAACATTTTAACAGAAACATTTGATTTCTGTGGTGAAATACACGGAAGGGGGCATGGACAGAAGCAGGGGGACAGATTAGTTAACTGGGAATCTGTAGGTTTGTTTTCAGTTTCTTCCAGATAATTCTTTTTGACCAGACCTAAATTACTGACTCTTACTTCTGTATGTCCCATGTTCAGTTCTTGGGGATCCCTCCATCTTCACCTCAGTAAACACAGTAAATGCAGCAGCAATGTCTCTCCCTTTGCCAGAGCTGCAGCCAACCCATCTCTTGCACCTTAGAGTTTTCAGGCAGGAGTCAGATGCCACTTCGCTGAGCTCCTTTCTAACAGAAGAAATAAATGATAAATTCTCCATGTGTTCTCCTTGTCTGCTGTTGCTCTTGACCGGTGTCAGAAAGAACGAGCTGACTTCTCTCTTGGACAGGGTGGATGTACAAAATGTCAAGAATTTTCTCTGCAGAAATCTTCTTTAGAAATTCTCCCTAAGAATGTCCTTGAAGCCGTTTCATTAGACTTGATGTTAGGAGCCAGTATCTCTCCCATTTCAGAGGAAGTACATCCTCTGAGGAAATTTTTTCCTCAAGTCTTATTCTTCCCCCATCTTTTATGCCCTGAATGTAAGGAAGGGATTCCAGAGTTTTATAACCAAATTTTTTTGTCTACCACCTTTGAAAATTTGCAGCTTGTTCTGGCATTTCACTCTGGAATGTCATAATTATTATATTTAGTGTCTTGGTTGCAACATCCTGTTACAAAGGGAGGGACTACTTGCTAATTAAGGAATTGTGTACTTCTTCCATGATAATGACTATCAATAAGTGAGAATATGTTTGGCAGAGAGAAAAAAGAAAATTCAGGATGTCATATCATCATATCTTGGCATGGCAGTATGTACACAGTAGATACTTAAATATTTGTTGAAAGGATTGGCTTGTGCTTTGAATGGAAACTGCAAAGTAAATTCTTATTAGGAAAGCAGTTCATGGTCATAATGAAGTCCACCCCTCCCAAGGATAGTGCAAATAAAGTAATTGTGCCCTACTCTACATCAGACTACTGCGTAAGGTATCACTTTTGTTTTTTTTTTTTCTGCAAGAATTTGGTCAGTGATTTTTAAGCCCCAAGCCCTTATGAGTTTTAAACGAACTGCCATGTAGTTGCATAACAAATGCTATCGTATTGCCCTGGAAAGGAGAATTTTCTGACGGAGGGAAGAAGGGCTTGAGCCTTCTTGTCTAACACAGCTGGACTTGAGAAAAGTATTTTAGAAATGATGATGCTAAATACTGGAACATTGCTTTAACATGACCTGTTCTGATGTGGGACTCGCACTTAGGCTCTGTACTGATTCTTATGAATAAATGTGTATCAAGGGGATTCTGTGTGCCAAGCCATAAACTGAAGACAAAGCACACATATGTGAAAGGCTACACAGTACAGGAAAGGCTGTGAGGCACTTCATAGTTAACTGCCAATGCGAAGTCTAGACAATTAGTTGTGTGAGAACAGAGGAGGAAGTAGTGGCTGTGGAAGGCTTTTTGGAGGACCACAGAAGCCGGCTGTATAGTTAGGCTCTATCGTATAAAGTCTGGTACTCATGTCACAGATTTCATGTGGGTACGAAATATACAAATCACTTAACCACTGTGCCTCAGATTTTCATCTACTCTGTATCACATTCTTTTGAATTGAGAAATATAACACATATATAGAAAAGTACCCCAAATAGTTTCATAAACGAATAAAACAAAATAAACCCACATGTTAATTGTAATTACACGAGAGAATATGAACAGTGCTCTAGAAGCCCTGAGCGTCGCACCCCCTACCCCAGCCGCCGTTTTCCTCAAGGTAACCACTCTCCTGCGTTTTATGGCAATGATTCCTTTGCTTTTCTTTTCAGCTTTGTACAGTATGTACTGTAAAAGAAAGACTATCTAAGCCTGGTGTGGCATAAAACTTTGCTATGTGATGTAACTTAAAACCATTTTCTTGGAGAAGACTAGCATTCCTGACCAAGTGCCTGAACAATTTTTTGATGAACTTTAATGAGATTAAGGTTAGTTTTGGAAATTAGTTACTCACCTATCGATTTGATTCTCAATTGACTATAAGTAAAAAATTTACTACCTTTAACCAGACTCTCACTTTATATATCTAGATTTTAAATATCTAGACTAACCATTCTCCTTTTTTATAAAATGTACCTATAAAGAATAAATACTTGAATAGACCTCTAGGTATCTTTTCTCTTGTGTGCAAAATGTAAGAAAATATATATTTTTAATAGTTGCTTATATCTAAATAGTCTTAAAAGTTACATTAACAGTATGCGTTGCTAAATAATTTTAGTATTGCCCATTTTAAAATTTTATTAAAATGGATTCATAGTATATTTATCTTGTTATCATCTTTGCTTCTTTTGCTTAATTTTTTAAGAGCCAACCATGTTGTTATATATAGTTTTTGGATTTCATTTTTATTGCTATGTAGTACTCCATTAGAGATATATACTAATATTGATTCATTCCACTGTTGATGGACACTGTTGTTTCCAAAATTCCTGTTTGGATTGTTAAGGACAAAACTGCTAGGAGTGTACTTGTGTATATATCTTGAAGCAAATATGCAGGAGTTTCTCCTATAGGGAATGTAACCAGGAATAGAATTGTTGGATAATAGGATACACACACACACACACACACACAAACATTCAATTTTAATAGATAATGCCCACTTGCTTTTTCAAAGTGATTGTACTGGTCTGTACTCCCAACAGCATAATTTGAGAGTTTGCTCCATTTTCTCACCCAATATATAATATTTTCAGACTTTTTGAATATTCTTGATTGGTTTGGAGTACGATGGTATCATTCTAGTCTTGAAGTGTACTTGTCTGATTAAATATGAGGTTGAACACATTAACATGTAGTTATTGGTCATTTGGATTTTTTTCATGATGTTTCTGCTCAAGTCTCTACCTATCCCCCCACCTTTTTTCTATTATTTATTGATGGTCTGTCTTTATTTTTATGGGAGTTTCTTTAAAAGCTTTCTATTGCTAATAACTTCTCCCACCTTGTGCCAGTTTTTATACCCTTCCAATAAAATCAAATTTAGCAATCTTTTCCTTCATGGTATGTGTGTGTATGTATACATATAAATACATTTTGATTTTAAAATCTTTCATAATTTACTAAATTCATTTATTAATTCTAATTGTTTTTTGGTAGAGTCTATAGCATTTTCTATATATAAGTTTGTGCCATCCACAAACATAATTTTACTTTTTCTTTTCTAATTTGTATGCCTTTAATTTCTTTCTCTTGTCTGATTGCTCTTGCTGGTAATTCCAGTGCTGTGTTGAATGTAAATAGAAAGAGTTGCCTTGTATTAGTTTCAAAAAGTTGTCCTAAAAGTTTTTTTCTGGTCAAATAAATTCGGGAAATGCTATATATGGTATCTCCCGCTTGTTGATTTATTATGAAAATTATTATATCAAAAACTTTTAGAAGTTGTACATTAAATAAATCAGAGTGATTCCTTTTAACTTATTGTTTCCTAAACTTATTTGACCCACACATCTTATTTAATGTTCTCCAGAATTTGTCTTCTGTGGAAAACACTTTTGGGAAAGTAAATCCTTACAAATTAACATATCTAATAAATTAAACAATATATGTTTATGGTTATTATTTTACAGATAAAGAAATTGAGGCTTACAGAGTTTATATAACTTGCCAAACATAACAGATAATACCAGAATTTAAAGTTAGGTTGATGTTTTTAAGGCTCCAAATCTTTATACCCAATATTGCTTAAAACATAATTATAACAACATAATTTTCGCTAAAGGAAAAGGAGAAGGAATTAATGATCAGAGAACCTTCACCTATCATATTCAGTTATCACTGACTAATACCAGTAATGGACACAAGGAGTAGGCTTCCCTTATGTCCTTTTCAGCATTATTGCCCAATGTAACATTTGTAATAATTAGACCCGAAGTTCTCTAATAGCAAATAATTTGTGTGTACTTCACTGTGTAAACACTTCCTGATAGCCTCCTTTCTATAGTTTTTTTTTTTCATATGAAATGTTTCCTGTGGTTCTAGCATGAGAAGACAAACCAGGTCTATTAAATCTTTTTTGTCATTCAGGTGACTTACATACAGAAGTTAAATGTGCCCTACCACCATCCCACTTAATCACTGTTATATATCAATTCCCCAGGAATTATTATTGAGAAATAATATTGAAATATTATTACTGTTATTATTGAGCTTTAGTAAAACTTGTTGAGGTTATATCTTTCTTAGTTCCCATGAAGCTATTTTTTCAGTCCAATGCTGGTTGATGTTCTCTTCGATGCATAAGAAGCTTTTCTCTTTATAAACTTTGCCTGTTATGTTGTTGTTTTAAGTTTCCTTATCTCTTGAGTTTTTCTTTATTCTATTGGCTGGATTATAAAGTTTTCTTTCTATGAAACAATCTGAAAAGGGTGGGGTCAGAATCAGCTGCATAATTTGTGGGGCCCAATGTAAAATGATAATATGGTGCATTTTGTTTAAAAATTTCTAAGTATTTCAAGACAGGAACAGCAGAGCATTAAACCAAGAACAGAGCTCACTCAGTGAGAGACTCTGTGAGATTTCACAGGACACAGGCCCACAAAGCTGGCCCTGGGCAGAGTATCAGGTGTTTGAAGGAGTCAGAAGGTTGGGGTTTTAATTCTGGCTCTGCCACCACCCAGCAGTATGATCATTGACTGGGCCACCTTCTTTCATTTCTGAAACAAGAAGTTGAATTAAATGGTCTCTAAGATTCTCTCTAATTCCAAAGCCTTTGATTATGTGGCTCATTTGCAGTCTCTTGGAGACAAACAGAGCAGTGCTTATTAACCCACCAACTATTAACTATGCATCTTCCCCCACCCTCCAACATACATACACTTCAAATGCTTAGATATAGGCAATGGGACCACTGCACCAACAGGTATTTTGGATGGCTTCCTTCCATTATATTTTCAACGGCAGATGAGAATTAGAGCAAGACCCTCAAGTTCTTACCGTGGGAAAGTCACAAACAAGACTGAAAGATTAGCTTTACTCTTAGAAAAAGAAAAGTATTTTTTGTAAGCAAACAGTCATTTTCCTAGAGGCCCGGTTTAGTCCTGGCATGTACGCTTTCTCCACCGCCTAACAATGCATTTTTATATTGTCTTGTTGTTGAATAAAATTGTCATTACCATGGAAACTGCTTTGTTGAATCAGGCTTTGCTTGAGATAAAACAAAAGAACACATGCGGTTCACAATGCCTTGTCAACCTCTTTATTTTCATGGATAAAATGAAAACCAGAGCCAGATCCCTTACATTCAAGAAGTGCCTCACCCCTCTTTCTAGTGTTTTGAAAACAACGTAAAATGCTAAGTTGAAGAGCTCCATAGCTCACTGGATTCACAAAAACACTCAGGGCTGCTGCGAATCCCTTTTATTCTTAAACATCTTCAGAAAAGACATTTTCAGAGATCTCCCTCACCCTCTCCCCACTTTTTAAGATTTTTTGTTGTTGTTTACATACTATAAAATTCACTTTTAAAAATATGTAGAGTTCTATCAGTTTTGACAAATGCATAGAATTGTGTAGCTACCACCACAAACAAGATACAGAGCAGTTCCATCGCCCCTTCCCCGCCCCACACAAATTCCCTTGTGCTAAATAACCCTTTACAGTTAAGCCCTCTCCCCACCCCTAACTCCTGGCAACCACTGATCTGTTCTCCACCCCTACAGTTGTACCTTTTCCAGAATGTCATCTAGATAGAATCATAGTAAGTAGTTTTTAAAATCTGGCTTTTCCCACTGGGTAGAATGTACTTGAAATTCATCCATGTTATTGTATGTATAGTTTGTTCCTTTTCGTTGTGGGGTAGTATTCAATTGTATGGGTGTGCCACAGTTTACTTGTTCATTCTCCAGTTGAGAGACTTTGGAATTGTTTTCAGTTTGGGGCAATTATCAGTAATTTTGCTATAAAAACTCATGTACATGAGCATAGGTTTTTATTTTACCTGGATAAATATCCAGGAGTGAGATTGCTGGGTCATATCATAAGTGTATGTTTGAAGTTCAAACTTCTGTCCAATTGGTGGCACCATTTTGCATTCCCATTAGAAATGTTCCATTTGCTCCTCATCCTTGTGAACAATTGGTATTATAAGATTTTTTTTTTATCGTAGCTATGTTCATAAGTAAATAATGATACTCACTGCAGTCTTAATTTATATTTCTCTAAAAGTGAGTGATGGTGAGCTACTTTTATATTCATATTGCTATCCGTATTTCTTCTTTGGTAGAATTTCTGTCGAATTTTTTTTTGCCATTTTTAAAAGATGAGTTGTTTTCTTATTGTTGAGTTTTGTGAGTTGTTTATATATTCTAGGTATAAGTTCTTTGTCAGAAGCATGATTTGTAAATGTTATCTCCCAGTCTGGTGCTGGGAGATAACATTTTAATCTCTTAATAGTGTCTTTTACAAAGCGAATGTTTTAAATTTTCATGAAGTCCAATTTATCAATTTTTAAAAATGCATTCTGGTTTTGGTTTTGTGTCTAACCCAAAGTTACAAAGATTTTCTTTATGTTTTCTTCTAAAAGTTTAGATTATTTTTGCATATGTTGTCCAGTTGTTTCAGAACCATTTATTGACAAAACAAAACAAACTGTGATTTCTTCACTGAATCACCTTTGCATCCTGTCAAAAGTCAATTGATCATATTTGTATATGTGTATTTCTGGGCTTAGTTCCTTGGTTACTTTAACTTTATAATACAGTCTTGAATTAAGGTAATATGAGTTCTACAATTTTGTTCTTTTTCAAAATTATTTGGTTATTCTAAATTCCTTGCCCCTTCATTTAAATTTTAGAATTAGCGTGTCAATATATGTAAAAAATAATTCTGGGATGTTGACTGAGATCATGTCGAAGCCATTATCAATCTGGTGAAAACCAGCATTTTCCCAATATTGAATCTTTCTATCCATGAACATTAACTTAGGTCTTTTAAAAAATTTCTTTCATCAATACTTTGTGGTTTTCATCAAACATATCCTGAACATATTTGTTTGTATACAATTATACAAACAAAGTAATTTTGGTGCTATTGAAAATGAATATAATACATGAAACATAATGTTTCAATTTTAATTTCTAGTGGTCCATTGTTATATATAGAAATGATTGATTTTCTATATTTACCTTATATCCTGTGAATTGCTAAAATCACTTTCCAATTTAAGTCACCTTCACATAAAATCAGAAGATAAATGAAAAAATAAAATATAGAAACTTCCTAGTCCATGTACTGGGTATTCTTCAAGTTTTTACTTCAGTCCCCAAACCACTCACTGTTTACAACTGCTTTTGTTTCTTTTCAGACTGGTCAGGTATTTATTACCTTTTCATTTTTTTTCCCCAAAGTTTTTAGTATAATCACTAAGAAAAATAGATTTTAGTAGCTTGCTTCATTGTTGTTAGTTTCAGAAATCCAAAAATTCCATTTTTAGTGAACTTTAAAGTTTAATACTCTTTACATCACAAAGTGCCTCACCCCCATTTCTAATGTAAAATGTGTCATGTGTACTGTAAGCCCATTTTCTATCTTCATGAAGATAAAGACCATGCTAATCATCATCTTATCAGAAAAATAGCTTCTGTCATTGCTGTTGGAGACTAAGGGATGGATTAATCTAGGCCCCAGTTCCACCAAATACTTGCAGGTGGGCCATCAAAAATTTCAGTTTTTTGAGCATTTTATGTGTTGCTTGAAACTGATGTGGACATTAGGGATGCTTCAATGGGTCAGAATTCAGTCAAATGGTGCTGTGAAAACTGGACATGCACATGTAAAAGAATGAAAATAGATCTCTGCCTTCCACCATACAGAAAAACAAACTCAAAATGGATAATAGAGCTAAATATAAGAGCTATAAAACCTATAAAACTCTTAAAAGAAAATATAGGAGTAAGTCTTCATGACCTTGAGTTAAGCAATGCTTTCTTAGGTATTATATGGAAAGCATATAATGAGAAAAAATAGATAAATTGGACTTCATCAAAATTAACAGCTTTTGTGCTTTAAAGGATAACTTCAAGAAAGTGAAAAGACAATTCACAGAATGGGAAAAAACATTTGCAAACCATATATCTGATAAATTACTTGGGTCTAGAATATATAGAGATTCTTATAACTTAACAATAAAAAGGCAAATACTTAAAAAACAGACAAAAAATCTGAATAGACATTTCTTTAAAGACAGTATACAAATGACAATAAGCTCACGAAAAGATGGTCAACGTTATTAGCCAATAAAAACCATGATAACACACCACTTCATACCTACTAGGGTTGTTACAATAATAATTTAAAAAACAATATATAATAAATGGTGAGAATCTAGAGAAATTGAAATTCTCATATACTGTTGGTGATAATGTAAATACTGTAGTTGTTTTAGAGAACAGTCTGGCAGTTCTTTAAAATGTTAAACATATAACTAGCTATCTCTTCCTATGTATATAACCAAGAAGAATGAAAACAAATGTCCACACAAAAACTTGTACATGAATTTTCATATTAGCATTATTCATATTAGCCAGAAAATGACAACCCAAAATTTATCAACTGATGCATGAATAAACAAAGTGTGATATAACCATATGACAAAATATAGCAATAATTAATTAATTAATAAAAACAATTTATTTGGTGATAAAAAAGAATGAAATATGATATATGCTACAACATGGATGAGCCTTGAAAAAATTATACTAAATGAAAGAAGCCAGTCACAAAAACCACATACTGGAATATTCTATTTCTATGAACTGTCTGGAATAGGCAAATATATAGATACAGAAAAATTTTAGTGGTTGCATAAGGCTGAGGTTTGTGGAGAAATGGCGAGTTACTAATGGGTATGGTTTTTCATTTGTTTGTTTGTTTGTTTTTAAGTGATGACAGTGTTCTAAAATTTATTGTGGTGATGATTGCATAATTCTATGAATACCCCAAAAACCACTGAATTATATACTATAGGTGAATTGTGTGGTATGTGAATTATATCTCAATAAAGCTGTTGTATTTAAAGGAAAAGAAAAGTTTTGAAATGAGGGGAAGCAGAAGAAATCTATATTCATATCTAAGGCTCCTGTAACAAATTACCACAAACTAGGAACTTAAAACAACAGAGATTTATTCTTTTCCAGTTTGGGAGGGAAGTCCAAAATCACTTTCACAGGGCTGACATTAAAGTGTTGGCAGGGCTGTCTTTCCTCCAGAGGCTCTGGGAGAAAGTTCATTCCTTGCTTCTTCCAGCTTTTGGTGGCTACTGGCATTCCTTGGCTTGTGTCTGTGTCATTCCAATCTCTGCCTCCATGGTCACATTGATTCCATCTCTTCTGTGCCTCTATATGTTTGTGTCTGCTCACTCTTATAATGACAAATGTGCCTGCATTTAGAGCCACCAGAATATCCAAGATTATCTCTCCATCAAGATCCTTAATCACATCTATAAAGACCTCTTTTCTTTATAAGGTAATTTTACAAGTTCCAGAGGTTATAGCCTAATATCTTTGGGGAGACCTTGTTCTACCTACCGCAAAATCCAAAAGGCCTATTTAAAAAAAAAAAACACACACATTTTCTGATGTCTTTAGGGGCCACACCTACCATAAGTTATTTATATATGATAGTAAATTTGAGGGGAAAAAATAAGTGATCACTTAATCTCATGGGTCTCCTAGCTGGAAACATTTTTGGATTTCCATGCCGTATTTAATAACTAAGCCAAGAATTCTGGATATCATTAGTTAATAGACTTTTTACATTTTGGGCCATTTAAGGTTTTGTCTTGGCTTTGTGGTCAACATTGCTTGTGTTTGTGACCAGCTGAGATGCCCTAGTTTGGCTTGGTTCATACCAAATGTTTCTCAGAAACCAATTAGAGTCAGAAAACTTTTTTTTTTTTTTGGTTCATTTTACAAGTTCCTGCATAAACTGTGAATTGCTATAAACACAAGAGATCATTTTACTGGACATGTTCTTCTCTGATTGTTCTCACTACAGGACTTAATATGAGTCCCTGGACACAGCTTTAGATTTCTAGGGAGATAGAAAATAATGTCCCATAAATTGAAAGTACAGTGTGAGGATGTGTACTTTAAAACATGTCCTCTAAGAGTTCAAGGATAGTGAAATTCATGGAAACTGTTTATTTTAAATTTCTACTTAACTCTTTAGGGAAGGAAATCTGAGACTTATGTTTAGGGAGGAGGGCAATGAGATTATTTTTGAAATCATAGTTAGAATATTTGTATTAAAATGGCAGTTTTCCCTCAGAGTTTTCCTTTGAAGAATGGTTCACTTCTTCAGATGATATGCCCACTGTATAAAAATGTTTGTAACTCCTTTTTGGGGGTAATTGTCTTCAAATCTAGTTTCTAAATAATTGATCTTATTACTTCATAGTTATCCTTAATGCTTGACCACAACTTCTATCACCTACCTTGTTTATCCACTTTACTTGCCATTCTTTACTATGAGAGATTCTGGGTTCTTTAAGAAAATGAAACCCACCTTCAGAAGATGAATTTTTGCAACAGCTTGGACTATTCAAAAGAATTTGATCTGATGTCTGTAATAAAACAGAGTTCTGACAAATCTTAAGTAATGGCAATGTAATGAGAAAATATAATTACCAAAGTTGAAGACCTTGAACAGGGCGATATGCATTTGGATGAGTAGTTTTTGTAGAATATGCGCACAGGCATGTGTGTGTGTGTGTGTGTGTGTGTGTGTGTGTGTGTAAAATAAAACAAATCACATATTAATAGTCATGCTTTGTATGGTTTAACCAAAAGCACAGAATTCTTTCCTTCAGTACACTTTGCCTATCTTCAGCCAAGAGCAAATACTTTTTGATTATACTCAGGGAACACATATCTGATAAGGTGATGTTTGAACGGAGATGTGAAGAGGTAAGGGAGATAGATTTGTGGATATTTTGGGGAGTGGCAGAGGTGAGGTGTTGAAGAGAGTGTTCCCGAGAAGGAACAACAATTGCAAAGGAACATTCTTGCTTGACATAGTAAACTGTGAGAGCAAACATCCTGTCTCAGAAGACAGTCCAAAACATTTTAATAACTAAGTAAAAAAGAAAAACATTTTTATTAGGGTAAAATCTCTTTTGATCAAAACTCAGGATAAAGCCTATTCCTTTTTTTCTTTGTTTCTCTGTCCTCCATCTTTCCCAAAGAGCATTTGGACTTGCTTTCCCTTTTAATTTTCTGGTCTCAGATTATTTGAATAGAATAAATCCAATCATGTTATTCTAGATACGTTTCCATGCAATTAAGATGTGTCATAAGTTCAGTAATTCTGTTATTTAGTTTTTTTAGCACATTGAGAAGGGAAAGACAGACTGGTAGAACAGGGAAAGATATTTTATAAGCAATACCTTTGAGCTGAGTACCTTGGCTGAATTGTCTGTATGTCTGCCACTGTCCTCATTTCCTGTTCTTTGTTCCTAAGGTAAAGCTTTCTGTTAGGTCTAGAAGGCTCCTTTGGGGGATGGTTTCTCAAATGCTCTTAAATAGCAAAATGAGGACTTCTGTTCAGCCATAAGGAAGAACTTTCTCAAAATGAGGGTTCTATAAACTTAAGACAAATTGGGGCATAATTGTAGGAATTAGAGTTTAGAACCACTGAGTTTTTTGTGATTTCTACTTCCTCACTTTACTCTTGGGGGGACGTGAAAGCCCTGCTGTGGTGGAATAGGAATTCACGCATACAGAGTGTTTTCTACGTGGCAGGCATTGTGCTGGACACCTTCTTGTGTTTTAGATATTATTTTATCAGCTCTACAGTTCTGTGAAGTATTGTCAGGGACTTGTGCTTGGTCTTCTCTATTCGCCCTTAAAGTCTAATCTCTACTCCTTTTCATCTTCTGTGTTCTGGGCAGCTCAGGCTGGAGATTAGAGAGTAGAAAATGAGGAAAAGAGTGCTCTTTCTTTTCCTTGATCCCTCCTTTCTAGACTGCATGTTAGCTGTGCTTTGTTCCTCTATTGAAGGCCCTCTGCTTGTAGTTAGACCATTACCCATAAGTCTATTGGGTCAGTTAACCTACTCCCTTCTTCCAGGAGACTTGGGGTAGGGAGAAGGGTGGGCAGAGGTGATCATAGCTCTCTCCTTTGGCAAGTCTAGGATGCTCCACCGGTGCTTATTCATGTCTCTACCTTGCCCACATCTTTGTGAAGAATCACTTCATTAAATTCTCATTTAACCCATTTGCATGTTTCCTTTCTTTTCTTTTCTGACTATAACTGATCCATTTTTACTTTCCTCATTTTATAGAGGTTGAGTGATTTGTTCAAGTCATCCAACGAATTTATTGGAGTCAGGTTTTAAAACCAGTCTGATTCTAAAGCCTTGCAATTTCCAGTACTTGCTCATGGATGCTACTAGTTGATGGTGGACATGAAACCTGAACCTAGAATGGAATCTCTCTCAAGGTTTCTTTACACCAAGCTCCACTGACGGTACTATATATGTATGTGTCACTCCTTTGTTGGCTCTGCTTTTTAGTTTGTTTCGTGCTTTGAGAGAAAAATCATAAAAGTTTTTCTTAAGATGAAAAGACTTAACATGATTTGAAAGATATAATATTTTTAAAATTTTAAATTTAATTATAATTGGAACTAAATGGTTAAAAAAAACAGGCATGGTATTTGCTTTCATAGACCTTAGAGTTTAGAGAGAGAGACAAACATCAATTGAATAGTCATACAAATAACTGTAAAATTGTGACTGTGAAGGATAAATGCTATATGAAAGAGATACTGGGCCATGAAAGCTTATGTAAGAGGGATTTAACCTAGTCATCGAAGACAAGGAGACTTCCTGTAAAAAGTGATGCTTCAACTAGGATTTGAATGATAAGTAGGCACTGGATAGAGTATCTTCTTCCCAAATAGAAGCTAAAAATAAGTTAATGAGAAAAACTGCTTATTTCCCAACATTAGGAAAACTTTGTTTCATGTAATGGCCTAACTCAGTTCATTGCTTTTCTTCAATCACTGAGATGACCTGAGCTTGGCAATAAGGGGGATCGCTTCAGATGACTTCTAGCTCTGAGAACATGAGGTAGGTGAAGCCAAAGGCCTTGGCAACCTTTGGCTCTGGCAGAGAGAGCCCAGGAAATACAGGTATTACCATAGACTTTACCACCTATTGGGACTTTAAAGATAATCTGACTCCAGCTCTGGATTTAACTGAGTAGGAAAGTGGAGAGCTGTCACCCTGGTGGGAAGAGCTAGTGTGGTGTCAGCTAACCACTAGGAGAGGGGCATTTGCTTTCTATCAGTGAGCTTCTCAGGCTTGTAGTTTGGGGAACTGTGTCTGTCTGAAGGGAATAATGAGTGCTTCGATAACGGAAATATTAATTCTTGTGTTCTTTATTGGAACATGAGGATTTTCTGGTAAATTGAATTCTTTGTCAGTACTTGTTGCTCTGATTTTCCTTGATGTCCTGGAGAGGTTAGTTAAGACCACTAAATGTCCTCATAATTCACTTTACTTTAGTGTATGCTTTACATCATTATATATTAATACTTCATTGGATTTTTAAAAATTATTAAGTAAAAAACATGCTTATATAACCTGTTATTACAAATTGTTTCACAACAGAAAATACGACAGTGTTTCATAATTTCTTCTGAGACTGATACTCTTTGATGTCAAAACAAGATAAAAACAGAGACAATAAAAGCAATCTGCCTCTTGTCACAGCCCGGTAAGGGTGGACCAGCATTTGATCCCTTGTCTACTTGACTGAAAAGATCAGTCTCTCTCCCTTTTTTTTTTTTTAATACTCTTTTATTTTGGAATAATTCTAAACTTACAGAAAAGTTGCAAAGATAGTACAGTGAATTCTCATATACTCTTTATGCACTTTTCTTCATCATTAACATCTTAATCAAGCTCTTTTAAAATAAATAAATAAAGTCTCTTGCTCAGATGTTAGACAAACAGAAGATCCACAAACCCTGGAAAACCAGACGGCCCACAAAGGAAAATTCTTCTGTAAGAGATAACATCTGAAAAATTTGTAGCATAAACTCAGGACCACACAGGCTAGTCAAATCTAATTGCTTCCTAGAAGAGGCAATTAGTGGTGATGGGCAAAAAATGTTGAATGAGAGGAAAGAATAAGATAAGAATTTCAAGTAATAATCTAGATATTTTTTATCAAGTATGTGGGGCTTTTAGTTATCTCCATTCTTCATATGTAATTGCCTCGTTGGAGTTTCACTTGGCGTTTCAGTTCTATGGCTGGATAGGATTGTACCTGTATCTTTTTGATAAGAAGAAAACACTGTGACGTTTCCCAGCATATTGCAACTTGTATTTAGCTTTGGCTTAGGGTAGGTCAATAATTTACTTAATTGACATAGGGCATACACATTGGAGATTTTTTTGTTTAACGCACATGGTGCAATGTGTCATTTGCCCCTGGGATCTCTTTAAATGTGTTTGGAATTTTAAAGTATATATATATGATTTACACATAACTTGCATTCATTATCATGTCATATTTTCTGTGAATGTGTGGAGCCAGAATTCTAAATGAAAGAATAAGAGAACCGCTGCTTGGTTGGTTTTAAAATATGCTTTTTTACAATTTTGAGAGCAAAGGCTAAAAGAACTGCAAAAATGATACATGAATGTAATCACTCAGTTTTGTAGCCCTTGTTTTCTCTTCTTTTTCTTTTGACCCCAAGCCAGTTTGCTTTCTGTTGTATACAGCTCTTTCCAGTAGACTGGCTTTACATTGCTTGCAGGCTGGACCTCGCCCCTGGAGAGATGTTAGAATAGTTTAATGGTTGGTGAGTTATGCTGTGAGCTGAGGTTGCTGAGGCAGAACAGGACACTATTGTCCAGACTAGTTGCTTAGGGAACAAAGTTGTTTGGATGGTTTAAGTTTAATTTAATAGGTTTGGTGGTGGCCGAAGGCAGTGCTTAAAGAATGTCTTAAGGAGGGACAGAGTAAAGGGGCTGGTGTCCTGGAGTTCAGCTATAGTTCAGCTGCTCATAATTTCCACCTTCTCAACTACCGTGGGATTCTACTGTAGTTTGGGGACTTAAAGAGCTTTGAAAAAGGTAAGATAGGAAGATCATTAGCAAACTGCCCTGGGAATTAAGTGTCCCTGAGCAGCAGCACTAGTGACTGTCAGTATAATGTAGAGCTGGGCTATTTTTTCCTTAGGTATTTTAATGATATACCTTATGCTCTTGTTTCTTTCCTTATGCTTGGGAGAATTCCACTTGCAATAAATAATATAATATCCAGGGAGGAGTTTTGACTATAAAACTGTTTGACTTTGTTTTTCTTCATCATAAATATTTGTATTTTAAGACACATTCCAAACCTCATAACAAAAGATTTTAAAACAGTCATGCCCTAAAAGAAATCTGTGTGACGATAATGGAAACCAGGCCGTAAACCTAAAAAATAATTTCATGTGCTCTGTCTAGCTCATCTTTCATGGCAGCTTTGGTTTTGATGGAAGTTTATTACGGTGTATGTGTGGTTGGGATAGGAGAGGGAGGAAACTCAGTATATGTAAAAAAAGAATCTTGTCTAATGATATGCTGCTACTCAGGAGGGACTGAGGCTTGGGAATCTAGTCACTTAATAAAAATATTAGACATTCTGTAAAGGTCAGTTATATTGGTTAGAAGAAAAGTACACTCATGGCCATGACTACAACCTTAATTAAGGGCCAGATAAATTAAAAAGCCCTCTTATTGATCCCAAAAGAAGCCGAGTTAGAGAGAAATATTCAGATAAATTAGTAAAAATTCATCATCTCTACAAGGGAAAAATAACTTGAAAAAGCGTGTATATGCATATGTTATAGGTACATTGACATTATCTTAAGTTTAGGAAACTTCTTAGGAGACCAAGATTATAGCATTGATAACAAAATTCAGGAATAATTTTGAGGACATAGTACAATTTCTGTATTTGAATGATTTATATTTTGAATAATTCCCAAAGGTAATTTTCAAAGATATGCTCATTGAGATATTCTGGGCATTGTATCAAATTCTACTGTGCTGGAGGACCTAATTTGAATTCCAAAAATATTCTTATCTGAAGTTTTAAATTTGTTTAAAAGGAAAGGGTGCTGGGTGCGGGTAAATTTTCTTCATTTATTCATTCCACAAAATTTGTTGAGAATACACTATGAGCTAGGCTTTACAATAGGCACTTTTCAGTGACTGTGCCTATTGTATGTGCCTATTGTGGCTCAGAAGACTGTGGGGATGTTGACCTTTAGGGGAGAATCTTTCCCGGAAGAAAGCTTCTGGGGCTTGGGTCATGTAAAGTGAAGTCAAGAGAAAGCCACCCTGTGGAGAGATGCAGGCTCATCTGACAAATGTTCCACAGCCCTTTGGGGATGTTTGCACAATTTGTTTATTTGATATGCCCTTTTTGAATTTTGGAGAGGAGCTAAATACATTTTTATTAAGGCCTGCTTGTTTTTAAAATCTCTTGTTATAGGGTTTGGAGTAGGTCTTAAAATATAAATATTAATGGTGAAATAAAGCATTTTCCTTGCTTTATTTGCTAGGAAAGGTCTTCAATTTTTGTGTGAAATGTAGACCTTTATAGCTCAGAAAAAGTGCACTGTGCAATTTTCTCGAGCAGAAATGCCCTCTGTATCCCCCAGTTTTCATTCCTCAGTATCTACTGAGGGTTTGCTTTTCATGCCTCTGTTAATTACACGTCTTGCATCAGCTTTATCTCTCTTCCCTGTGTAGTCAACGTTTGGGCAAATTTGGTTATGACTTTGAACCCACATGGAAACTATTTGAGTTTTTAAATGTCCAAGGTCTTTGCTGTGGTTTCTAATATGTCTTTCCCAAGTTTCTAATAATAACTTTCTCTGATCTTTCTGGTGGCAGAGGAGCTGCTTGGGTGATAGAGTTGCTCTTTGTAAATGTAATTTATTGAGTTTTCCTTTATTGGAAGACCTGGCTATTCTTGGACAGTAAAAGAGTTAGAATATAATTTATTTGATTTTATATTTTAAACCTCTTAGTCATTGTCAGTGTATAAAACTTTCAGGCTTTAGAGTAGATGGTTGGTATAAATAGTAGTTACTTATTTTCTCTGATCCACTTGCTCTCAGAATTTTATCAGATTTATGGAACATCAGTAACTGGCTTGAAGTAAAAGTATGAACTATGTGCTATAGTGTATCTTTTTCTAAGTATGTTGATGCCCTTATCTTAATGCTGGATATACAATAAAGGGTGGTTTTTTAGTCTTTGAGAAAACATTGTATTTTTAATTATAGGATTATTCAATACAACAAAAGATTATCCAATTTAAAATATCTAATCTACTATTCTAGACTAACATTTCTATCAATGCATACTACGTTTACACATACTTCTTTGGGCCAGGGGTGAAAGGCCACAGTAGCTTAACCCCTAGGTGGATGCCTGCGCTCGCTGATCCACGAGCAGCCTTTAGGTATAGAAGCTCCTCACTCTTTTTTCCAGTGCTGCCTGGGTTTTGGGAGCATGGAGGAGTGACAGATACTTCTGCTATGGGAACAGGTGTCATGAAGCTATGAAAGCTCAGATTTTTTTTTTAACTTTTTTCATTTAACATTTTATTTATACTATTTATAGGTATGTAATAAGGCCCCTGTCATTACTTAGAATTACTGCATAACAAAATAATCTCAAAAGAATTAATGTTTTGAAACATTTGAATAAAAATATATTTAATAAGAACAGATAAAAACTTAAATGCATATAATTAAGTTAATTCCCACAAAGACAATATGTGATTATTATAGGCCAATATTTGAAATTGGAGTTTCAGTTTACATAAAATTTCTATATTAAAAGAGTTTGGGAATTTGTGGAGAATAAAATGCAGGTAAATGAATATTTATTGTATAATATGGTAATTTTTAAAAATTTATTATTATTTTTTTATGGTGACATCAGTTACCGAAATCCAGTAAGTTTCAGGTGTACAATTTAACAGTAAGGCATGCACACGTGCACACGCACACACACACACACACACATACACACATTGCATTGTGTGATCCCCTTCTATATGAGGGAGGTAGATGGGGTAAAAGGGGTCTAATATATGGTGACAGAAATCTAAAGGGTGGTTTTTAATGGCCAACTTCTTTGTGCTTTAGCCTTCATTCTTCATGGACAATAGTTTCTCTAACTAAAAAACAAAAAATATTTTGTGATTTGTTTGTTAAATGTTTATTTTGGAATTAAAAAACCCTCAGAGTTGGATGAAATCTTATGAATTCTTTATCTGCCTTCCATTTGGTGGAATAGTTCTTTTATTTATGGTTGTATCAGCATAAAAAAGCATTAATACTTTACCTACTAAACTATTAACACTGATTTTGTCAAGAGAATGGGATTAGATAGGAGAGCTAGTAACTATTTTTTTCTTTAAATATTTCTGTATTGTTTGAGTTGTTACAAAAACAAATATTGCTCTAGTAATTATATATCTTGAGTCTCAAGGAAAATAGTAGTGCTGTGTGTGCATGAGCCTTGCAGGACATTTTGTCTCATCCAAAGCATCCACTAAGACATTTGGTCCATACCAAAAGTCCTTGGTATTTGGTCCTGTCTGAAATGTTCATTGTGACAGTTGGTCCATGATTTGTTAAATAATACGAACATTTAACTTTGTTTAAATTTTATTTGTTATTGCTATTGTATTTTATGATGAATTTTGGTTTTTACATTTATTCTTGTTCTTCATGAATTTTGACTGGGTTACTTTTATGTCAATGAGCAATTTTTATCAAATATGTAGCAACCTGGTTATTGCCATTATAGTCATTATATCTGTTTACAATTTTAGTTATACAAATTTGGTTTTGTAGGTATCATTGTGAAGTTAGTGGCCATATTTGTGTGTGACCACCAAGAACCTGGGTGATAACTTGTTCATTGCTTTGCTTTTGTCTTTTAACACTTGAATAAATCTCTAAATTGAAGGGTGGTGCACTACCATCTTCTTTTGAAGTTTGCTGTACCAGCCTTCTACTGCTTTGTTTGTCTGTGATTGCTGTTCTGTACTGATCTATAAACCTTCCAAGTTTCTACTGGAAATCATGAAGCATCTGTTCTTCTTTAGCCTCTACTGTGCCTTCCATGGACATACACTCTATCAACATAATTCATTAGGCCATCTAAATTTTCTTCTCCATTCTCCACAGTGTACTCAAACGTTTCATTTACATCTTCCAGAGACACAAATGGAAGTCCAAACAACATGGATTCACATTTATAGGTGTTTCTTTTTCTTGTCATATACTCATGTGCTAGACCCAGAGAAGATATTTATTTTTGCCATAGTGATGGTGAAAAGTGAAACACACATCCTTTTACTTGTTCATTTGGTAGGGGTAGTCAAATCACATTTGCAATATCAAAATCCATCATGCACTATAAAGAGCTTATGTTGAGCTTTCTTTTCCATGCAAATGAAAGTACTTTCTCATACATATATGTGTGTCTTCTCACTTTTTCATTGTTAGTGTGTAAATCATTGGTATAGTTTATAACCCAGTACTATGCCACACACAGTAAATAACTGAGTGAACTGTGTTGGTGCTATCTTGAAGGTGCTATCACTGAATAATGTGGTACTGGCACATAAATATCGAATATTGTCATAGGTTATGAAAATAAGAATTCTTTTGCCATCTGGAACACCAGACTCATGCATAAGAACTGGTTCTCCATGTCTGGTCACTCTATACTCCTCTGGAATTTCATTCCCATTCCATGCAATGAAGTTGAGTTTGGAGGTCAGTGTTTGTTTTGAATTCTATTTACTTGCCTCTTTAATGAGTTTCTTTCTGGTAGTATTAATAGAACCTCTTTTGCATGAATATCATGGAGAGGTCTTCAAAATACCTTTGATGATGTTCATTTGGTTCTTCTTCTGTGTGTCACTTAACCCATTCAGGATTTTCCTTATTTCCCCTTTACCACTGACATTATACTTATGTTTTCCTGACCCATTTTGAATGATTGTGATGTTATCCAAATCATGGCTAGTAGTACATTGGGCATTGTAGATTCTCCTCTCTTCACAGACCCGTGCCTTTTACTCCTCTCTCTGTTAAAGGAATAGAATTGGTAACAAAAACCGTTATAATGTAGCATTCACATGTATTTGTGTGTGTGTGTGTGTGTGTGTGTGCAGACGCGCGTGCGTGAGAGAAAGAGAGAGAGAGAGAGAACATACTCTTGCTGCCATATTGCACTAATAATTTTCAAATAAAGATGTCATAGTGCCAAGCAACAGAAGGGATTTTTTTTTTCTTTTGTAACCATCTAACCAATGGTTCTTAGTTTGTTGGTAGGGGAAACCCTTACTAATGTTTTATGGATCTGACACCCAGTTCAGCTGGGCTAGATCAGTCAGTAGGTAGGCACCAGTCAAGGGCATGGTGATGCACACTGAACAGCGGTAGGTGTGGGAGTCATATCCATTAGAATTTCTTCAAATAGTGGCAGATGCTTCTTATGGTCTCTACGATTGTATCTCTGGAGAACATCACTTCAAGGGAAATACCACCCATTAATTCTGGATGATGGAATAGTTGTAGGGGGTAATTAGATGCCTGATATCCCCCCTTGTGGTGGCTGTTACACCTGACTGCTAGTTGTAGGAGAGCCACATGTGTTTTTACTCCTCCTGAACAAGCTAGATGCTCTATTAAGTGTTTGTGCCAGCGAGTTTGTTGCCCATTTTATGTAGCAGCTTGACCAAACTCCTTCTTTTAATCTCCACCCTTCTTGAATGACTTAGCCACATCCAACCAAATGTCCAGGGACATATTAATGAACCATGCATAGTGTGATCCCATCTTTGACTGTCCTTTGCACATTTCTTTAACTTTAGGACTCCTCAGTATGCACAATTAATATTAATCCTGTTTTCTGCAAGATTTAAACCCTGACCCACCTTTATAACCCCATGTGTTTGGTAGCTAAGCCACCAAGACAAGAAGGGTTATCATTGGCAACACAGCCACAATACAATTATTGCACCAATAAAACATATTTTTTATGTATTAATCCTAAAAAAAAGGTTAAATAAACATTATTGGCTTATTGAACCCAAGGACATTTCCTAAGCATGAACATTTTTGACAGGACCAAATATCAAGGGTTTTTGGCATGGACCAGATATCTCAAGGGATACTTTGGACAGGACCAAATAAATATCAAGGACCTTTTGGTGTGGACCGGATAGATATCTCAGTGGATGTTTTGGAAAGGACAAATGTCTGCTAATTATACATGAATGCAGGTGTTTCTTTGTGGAAAAACTTTCTTAGAACTTCTGCTCTATTCCAGAAAAATAGCTTCTCTGTGGATGTGAGGCTGGGGAGAGGACCTCAGCTATGACATTGAACAGGATTTTCCTTCATTCCTCCCACCAATGGCTTCGATGGTGGCAGCAATGCTAAGGTGACTAGAAGTAAAAGGAAAAGCTTGCTCCTACGCTAGCGCAGATAACCTTCCCAAGTATCAGGAGAGTGGGAACTCTCCAATATTGGTACAACAGAGCTAAGACTTTGGTGGTTTTGAAACCTGGTTCTAAGGATTTTTAAGTAGAAAACAAAATGTGTTTAGTCACTCATTTTGAAAGTTGTCTCTGATTTTATTTTCTGCGAGATTTTCACAGAAATAGGTTCTCAGAGAGTTGATTAGTGGATAATTTTTCACATGCATAAGAGGCAAGAATACTTTTGTGATATGGAGATTTATTTGGTGTGGGGAGAGGTGACTGGTGAATGTGGGGCGTGCTTCAAAGCCTAAAGACCTCTCTCTCATTAGCAAGGAGGCTGTGGAAAGAGCTAAGAGCCATGCTCTGATCCTAGTTCTTCTGGTGATAAGCTGTCTGGCTTTAGGAAGAAAATGTTTGCCCTCTATGTGCTTCTGTTTCTGAAGATATAACATAAGAAAGAAAGACTATGTCTTTTACTGCCTACATAAATGATCATAATATCTACTTTTTAAAATGCGTTTATAAAAATAAGTCACATCTTGCCATGCTAGCAGCTAGATGGCACTACCACCTCTAACATTTGTTTTAATACTTTGAATTAATTGCAGCTGGTGCTGAATGTGCTCTACTTCTTTTCTTCCATGATAGCTTTTGCTAAAAGATTTGACTTTTAGATTAAAAGGAATGCAGCTATGTTGTTTTGAGGTGCTATGAATCTCTTCATAGAAGATTCATCAGAGATAAACCTGAAGTCTTTGAGAAAACCAAAGCCACCCTATCATAGAGGATGGAATCACTGTATCATAATCATCCTTTGGGTATGATTTGGGTAGTTGCCTTAGTTTCATCAGAGTTCTCTCTTTGCACCCCAGATGACATGCAGACAAGACTCTCCCAAGGGAGTGAAACAATGTGAGGAGAGTTGGGTTTATTAGGGAAGGTTCTGTCCTTACTGCATCTCTAGATCTAGGGGAAGAGATCTGCAGAATTACAAGCTTTGCTTTGTTGATTATTGAATCATAGGTTTAGCAATCTCCTGAGCAAGCCAATATCTATATTTTATAACTAAGTTCGTGAGACCCAGAGAGGTTAAGCAATTCATTCAAATTTACCCCCCAAATAGTCTCCAGACTTGCATTTTTTGTTTTTCCTCTGTTGCCTATTTTTTTTTTTAAGTAAACTTAAGTCCGCTTTGAGTGACACTTCTAAATGGGAGTTTGCAGGATAGCTTCACATTTAATTTAAATACATACATACATACATATATACATACATAGGATCTCATGAATAGGATGGGATGTTTAAAGTAGTTTTACCTCCCTTATCACCACTGAACTACAGACACGGTACTTTGGGAAACTGGGGAATCTCATGTGATCAAATGCCCTATGATTAAAGTTTTTCACTTGCTAAAATGAATTTAGGTAATATTTTGTCTTTCTTACAATAGTGCAATAAAAAAAAATATGTGAGAATACAGATAGAGTAAAAATTTGGAGTTCTCTAAAACAGCATTATAGAAATCCAATTCATTCTTATCATTTTTCTGTCAAATAACTTAATTGAGTCTTTTAAATTTATCTTAGTGATTTATAATGTTTTTTATTTTTCAGTTGGCAAGATGTTAAAAGAATATCTTTAACAAGGAGCCATTTTTCTCCTCAGCTTTGCCTTTGTTGATTTAAACAGGAAAGAGTTGTGCATTCAGCCCCTTCCACTTCCTGATATGCTTGTACAAAAATTGTGTAAATAGTGACATGCCAACACAATGCTAATTTCTTTGGTTTTTATTTCTAAGAATTGTGGATTCCAAAGAGTCACTAAGATTTTAGAAATTAGCTTGAAGGACTGTAGCAGTTTTACTGGATAGCACATTTATCTAATAGTCATAATTTTTGCTCTCCTTTCTTCAAATCTGTGCCTTTCAAAATAAAATTAAATATTTGTGAGTTTATATTTTTCTTTTATGGTTTTAATGACAAGTCATTTTTCTTTGTGTATTATATCGTGACTATAAATCACTTTACCCAGCACTCTGAGGCAGGATGGTGAATAATTTTAGGAAATGATGCAATCTATTAGTACCATCATTTTATCAGTTCGTGTGAAGTATAGAAACCTTATCTCCCTTTATATCTCCTTTATTTATAATATAATTGTCTCAAATATTTCCTCTTCATATATTCAGAATCACATCAGATAGTGTTATACTTTTTACTTTAGACAGCTCTGTGTGCAACTTATTTTGACTTGACCAGTGGACAGAACTGGGCTTTTTTCCCCTAGAATTTTTTCCCATATTTCAAACAAGGGCTGAAATAAACAGGCTACAGTTCAATTTGGGTACATAATAAGCCTGGGAGAAAAAAAATTTTCCCAAGCTAAGCACCTACTGGGCTTAAAAAATTCAAATGTGAAATGAAGCTGTCTGCAAAATACCTATTATGCAAACATTTTGGCTGCTCAAATAGTGTTGTAAGCAATGAAAAAATGTAGACTACAGAGTTTTGCAAAATAAATTGTCTTCTTGGTGCTGAGAATCCATTGGATTAGCAATACTAGTTTGGTAAACTAGCTGTGGACATTTCTTGATTAGATTGAGGCTCTCATCCAGTTCTACATCAGCTGGATTGCTCAGGTGAGAGATTTATATCAGGCTGTAACTTCAGGAACATGACTGTGAGTAGAGGTGTGACTGTGCCTATGAGGTGGAGTGTGTGTAAATCACCTGTAGCTGGAAGAGGTGTTCACATGATTAATCACATGGCTGCATTCCAATACTCACTGTGTATTCAGTCTTCTCTTTTAAAATGCCAGCTTTTCAAGGTTCACCATTCCGGATCTCTAGATATACATTCTGAACTCTAGATATACAACCTTACTCTGAGCAGAGCAGTAAGTAGCAAACTAGTAAATATGACTAAAACATGATAGTGATTACTGAGAGATATCTTCAGTAGCTACCTTATTGTTCTATATGTATTTCATTTCTTTAATTGAAATATTTTGAGTGTTGGTAATAAACAAATCAGTCTTATAGTGTGAGGGTCCTTTTACACATACATGGAATAGCAAAGTGACCTGAAGAATTTTAAGAAAAGAGAACCCCTAAAAGAATATCTTTTTTTGGCTCATTTCTTTTATCTAAAATTTAACCACTATAGCAATTCTTTCTCCCCCTCCTCCTTTCTTTCTAACATCTTTTTCTTTAGACTTCCTCTTTTAAAAAGGAAGCAGTCCTGGAATACTGCTGTGTGAAGATTCATGATACAGTGAAAATCCTACAGACCTTCATTTATGACTCTATCCTTAATAACTATGTAATCATTGCAAGTTAATAAACTTTTGTTAGACTCATTGGGTTTTGTGAAGATTAAATTCTAATAGTAACAAAATAGCAAACAATAACAATTTTACTTTTTTTTTTTTGAATGCTTAGTAATTCTTTTTCTTGCCTAATTGCTCTGGCAAGGAATTCCAGTAATATATTGAATAAAAGTGATGAGAATGGGCATCCTTGTCTTGTTACTGACCTTAGAGGAAAGCTTTCAGTGTTTTGCCATTGAGTATGATATTAGATTTGCCATATATGCCCTTTATGTTGAAGTACTTTCCTTATATTCCCATTTTATTAAGAGTTTTTATCATAAAGCCATGTTATATCTTATCAGATGCTTTTTCTACATCTATTAAAATGATCATATTATTTTTATCTTTCATTTTTTTAATGTGGTGTATCATGTTGATTGATTTGTGGATTTTGAACCATCCTTGCATACCTGGAATAAATCCCACTTGATAGTGGTGTATGAGCCTTTTGATATATTGTTGTATTCTATTTGCTAGTATTTTGTTGAGAATTTTTACATCTATGTTTATCAAAAATATAGGCCTTCAATTTTCTTTCTTCTTCTCTTCCTTTTCCTTCTTTTCTTCTTCTTTTGTGATGGACTTGCCAGGTTTTGGTAACAGGGTGATGCTGGCCTCATAATATGAGTTTGGAAGCATTCCCCCC